>JACMZG010001863.1:18997885-19030233 GCA_018340805.1 Microvelia longipes | reverse complement strand
TATTTAAATAATATTAGTTTTATTTGCAGTCGAAGGATCATGTTGCGCTTTGTTTGCTCAACCAGCCTCGATGCACTTTTGCAATTTTCTTTGTTTCTGTTCAGCTTTTAGCTTATAATGTTTCTTATTTCCGTTTGTTAAAGTTTTGTTTGTAGTTAAGTTTTTAATTTAAGTAATAAATATATTTGAAAATGGTTAAAAGCTGGGATGAATTTGATAGTTGCTGTGGGCAGTTAGTTCAATAGCCGATTTTGTATTTACCGTGTATTGTAGAAAATTTTAGGATAATAAATTTATTAATATGTCTTCAAATTCGCTTAAAATGGATATTGAAAATCCTTTAGTTCTAAAAAGATCGAGTAGTGCCCCTATGATTAATGAGCTCAATAACACATTGCCCACTCAGAATAACTCCTCGTCAACAAGGTTTGTATTGCCTTATACAGCTTTCTTTTACTTCCCAATATGATAAATGGGTCTACTTATTTGCTATTGTGCATTTGAAATGATCTGAGAGAGCTCTAAATGGTTATATTTCAATAAATACTATAGGATCAAGTTGCTTCTATTCCACTTCCCATAAGATAACCACCAGGCTACAACAGTAATGTCAAAAATTCCCTAATTTAAAATATTTAAGTATGTTGTAGGAGTAGGGAGATTATGAATGCTTGCTGCTGAAAATGGTACTTATAGAGCTAGCTGTAGCTTTATTTAATTTGGTAATAAGAGCTGAGCTTTGTTCTGCGATTGAATTCTAATTATTTTTCAACGAAATACTTGGATAGAATTGTGGCTTTAGCACAGTGGTGGCGCTAAGCATAATGTGCTGACGGGGCAGACAAATAAAATTATTCCCCTCTATTTGAAAGTATACCCCTCACTTTATTCAGACTTGGAATCGACTTTGGTGTTACTTCAGTTTTTTAATCCATTTGGGTTCTTAAATATTTTTTGATTATCAGAGAGTTAAAGAATCACTACTGAGGCTATTTGCATAGTTTATGGGACCTGGACCCAGGAGTACCTTAAAATAAGGTCCCTATAGTTTTTAGGCATTATATATAATGTCATTAGTCATGATTATTTTTCTTTGTTTCATTTTCCCATGCTTTCAACTGATTTTAACCATGTGTTGTACAATAATAAGGTGCCCCCCTCCCCCCAGCTTTTATAAATGTTATTCATTTAAATTTTTAACCATTACTAACCAAGATTTATATTGTATATATTATTTGTTATATTTTATATTCTTACATTGATTTTGAATGATTAAAACAGGTTAAAGTTAGTTTATATAAAACCCTACTATAATAGATAAGGCATTTCAAAGTTATTTTGTGGCAGGATCCCAAAACCTTCCCCATGAAGGTTAGATTTGATATGCTGTCTGTTATTAGTCAAATAGACTGCTAAATGAGACTATCCAATATGGAAAAGATTTAAATCTGCGGGCACGGCAATGCCCCAGTCAAGTCTTGCTTTATAAGGTACAAGTTTCATGTCCAAGGCTAGCACTGACGAACACCCTTTTCTCGAAGCAATTCGGAGCATTTTCTACCCCCTTATATCGTTTGACCTGGTTATCCTAGAATCTTACAATTTGGCTTACGGAAAGATCATATTGGAACAATATTACTTTTGAAATTACAATTATTTATCTTTTATAGAAAACGAGAAATTTCACTTTGAAAATGACTAATTTTGAACTTGACTGACTGTCTCACTCACTCACTCATCATAATTCTAAGGCACTTCTAATAATAGTAGATACTTGAAATTTGATATGAGGGTACGATTTGTTTGATAAAGCAAGGAAAAATTGTCAAATTTGCAATATTTTAATTTGATCTCCTAAATATTGCTTCTGATATGAAAAATTAGTGGTTTATAAAGACAGATCAACGGTATATAATTCATTATTGGTAACATGAAAATATATATGTCTAACAATAATATAATGACTGTGTTATATAAGTGATGTATTTTTTAAAATCTTTATTAAGTATGTTGAGAAATTTAAATAATTTAAACCTAATAGCATATTGTTGATTTCAATATGAAGCATCCCTTGTTATATCAAATGCAAAATGATTTATTTTACATGTTGGGTTGTAAGAAGGGTCCACCGAGTACCTGCTTTTACCTTCAGGCAGTTAAAATATGTTAAATTTTATATATATGTCGTCTAATATTTTTAATAAAATTACTATTTATCATGTTTGAAAGTAATACCAATGCGAAGTATAATATTATAAATTGCACTTGGCAAGAGCGCTAAATATCAAAATTAAAAAATAGAATAAATAAATAGGTAATTAACCTATTTAAAAAAAACCTTCAATATTATTTGAGGAAGAAATTCATGATTAAATAATTTTACCTCTGCGTTCTTGTCTAGTCAGAAATTTCTTTACTATAAATTTTTTAAGGCTTTTGAGCACACACATTGCGGATATTAAATAATCATTTATACCTCTTAAGATTTATGAAAACAGCGTATGAATAGTCTTGGCGTAAACTATGATATCATATCTTTTTACGCAAGACTTGGCTGGATTTTTTCACAGAGTGTTTTTGTTAGGATCAAGTTTCCCACTTCAAAATGTTTTTTAAATACCCTCTCCTTCATTATAAGGGTTTTCATATAAACTTTTATACAATACAATTATTCTTTTGACATTAATATAATAATATACAATTTAACTTGCATAAAATCTTCTTTAATAATGCACTCTATTTTAACTGAATTAATATTTTGTTAAATCGTATGTACTAAGATGGTATTGTTTAGAAAACAAGAGGGTCAACTGGGCCTATCATAATTTGATTTAAATTAATTGTATACACCTCTTTAAAGTAATAAATTACTGATCTGTATTACTTTAATAATTTTAACAGGAGGTTAATAGTTACTTTTATAATATTTATTAACTTTTAGTATTACTTTAATTTTTTCTTTGTTTTGTTTTTATTTCTCTTTTTAGATTCTCATTATTTGTATTCATTTATAGGGTATTAATGAGTTGTTGTTTTTCTATTTGTATGTTTTACTCATTTTATGAGTGTCTTTTTTAGAGTAAGATTTGTTTTCTCATTCATATATCCAAACCTAATTTTTGTGTTAGAAGATATTTTCATTTTTTTTTTTTAATTGCCTATTATTTTTAAATCATTTTATATATCATTTAAAATAAATAATTCTGGTCTTAGACTGTTTTAATCATTTTAAACTAAGATAATAATGTTATTTCCTTAGTTAACTTAAACATTAAAGTTTTACTTCTACATTTTTTTTCTTTGAGAATTCTCATTAATTTTAATTCATATAATCATACTCAAATGCTATTGCTTGTTTCTTTTGTTGCAATTTGTTTTTTTTAAAGAGTTTATCATATTATTATTTTTATTTATAGTTTGTATTTTGTTCTTTTCATTAAAAGATTTTAAATGTTTTCCCTTATAATCATGTAAAGGTGCAATAATTGTAAGTGTAATAACCTTTTTTATATTTTCTTCTATTTATGTAAAATAGGCTGATGCCTATTGTAAATAAATAAAATAAATATTGTCACTCATGGCTGCCTCCTTCAAGAGATAAATACAGGAGTCTATTGATAATTTATCCTAACTAAATTATAAATATTGGTTAGTTATAAATAAAGTAATATAATAGAGTAATATATTATATTTTTTATTATATATATATATTATATATATATATAATATAATAATATATATATATATATATATATATATATATATATATTATTATTATTATTATTATTATTATTATTAATTATTATTATTATTATATTATTATTATATTAAATTTAAAATATAGTAATTATAAATTGTGGCCAACCAATATATTATTTTAATTTGTATGTATTTTTTCAGAGAGCCTGGTAGCGTTAATGTTTTTAGTCAAAGACCAAGGAGATTTAGTACAAGTTTTAGTCCTTTACTGTCCGGGCCTTCTTCTCCCAAATTATCTCATAGAGTTAATCAATTAAAACATGAAGAAAGTGTTGATATACTTGGTAGGGAGGCTGCTCATGAGCGAGAGCTAAACTCTGCTATGGTCATGTCCCAGTCATGCGAAGATTTAACCTTAATTACTGAACCCAAGGTTTGTAATTTTTTTGAGTAAGTTCTTTGAATCATCTCTATTGTTTTTGATTTTGCGTGATGAATTATTTTGCAAAAAAAAATTAAATGCTAATTATACCAGTAGAAAAAAATCAAACCCTATTATAGTTTTTATTTATATATAATTAAAAATAAAAGAGCTTTAACCTATGTTTAATGAACTTATACATACAATAATCTCTATTTCACTAATTTTTTAACACGAGCTCTACAAGTTTTTTGTATAGAGATCTGAATTGTAATATTTACTGCTTATAAACTGCTTGAATGTAAATAAGTTTTTAGCACCAATTGCTAGAAGTATGTATATCGTACATATGTAGGAAAAGTATTGTGTTAGCCAAAAAAAAATTTATTACAGGTGGTTTTAAGACCCAAGTGGTTTTTACAAAGTTTTCTGTCTGTATGTGTGTGTCTGTTATCATTGTAGCTCCTAGTACGAAAATCAATCTTTTAGTCTAGTTGTGTAATCCAGGAAATATTTTTTAGTCATTAACCTGCATTAATGACTCAGCAAATATTTGGAAAATTCATAAAACACAAAAAAATTTGTTAACTTGTTTAACATTTTAACATATTTTAACTTGTTTTTTTTTTAATTTCTCATATTTATTGATTATTTCAAATATCAGTGAGTAAATGTATTTTTGATTTTGGTTTTAGAATTCAGAAGCAAGTGGGGAAGTAAGGCTTAAAATGCTTGATCAGTTGAATTCACTGTCCGTCACGTCAGTTTGTTCATCTCCATCTCCTACCAGGGGTTCCTCTGGTTTTCCTATAAAATCCTGGTTTAAAACAAGCCATGGATTGTCACCTAGTCCTACAAGAAAATTTACTACAAGGTAATTATGCTTCCTATTTATTAGGAGAAAGAAGTTGACAGCTTCATATGATAATGGTTCCCTTGATGATCAAAAGATTATGATTAGTTTCTGTCATCTAAAACGAAAGGTGATATTACTTTGGTCTCGCTTCCTTTGACCTCAGAATGAAATGCTTATCCAAAGTTCAAAGTGTTTTAACTTTGGACTCTCTTCATTCGACCTCAGAATGTCATGATAATCCCAAGCTTAAGGTGATATTACTTCAGCCTCACTAGACTTGACCTCATAATAAAGTAGTTATCCGAAGTCTAGGGTATTATGGCTTTGGACTCACTTTGCTTGCCCTGAGAATGTCAGGATTACTCAAGGCTTAAGGTGGTATTAATTCGTATTATTAAGTCGTATTACGTCAGTATTATTAAGTAACCAAATATCTTGGGTGTTATAGCCTAAGGTTACTTAAAGCTTATAAAAGTAATATGGTAGATAGGCAATCAATCAAATAATGCCAGTAATATTTTTAAATTGTGTTCACAAATATGTAGTTTTTTTTAAAGATGAATGCATTTCTACTTTTTGTACGGCAACATAATATGAATCTTAACGATTCAGGTACAAAACTATTTGCAAAGATAATGTGTTAAAATAAATGCAGAAATTAACGGATTATGAATAGTGATATACATTAATAATATTAGTGATAAAGTGATTAATTTAGTTGGATAGTTATTAAGAAGTGATTAAAATAGTTGGATAAATCAGTGTTGTGCCAGGAGTAGTTAGCTAAAAATAATTGTTGGCATAGTGAAGCTACCAAATTGCAAACCTTGCCGCACATTGTTTGTGTTTTGATTTGTAATTTTAACATTCTCCTGTATAAGTTATTGTAATTTGGTACTGATTATTTTATTTTATTTCCAAGCAAAGGTAGTCGTAGTCAGGTTACTTTTTCAATGTTTCACAATTTAACCAAAAGGGCCACTCTAGTAATAATAGCTCTATGCTAGCTATGGAACTTACCTTTTCTTATCCGAAGTAATAAATTCCAGGTCATCATTCTTTATTTATATATTCTTTGATGCTAAGCAACTAATGATTTTTGTACTTAGTTTCCATTATCTAACATAAGCACACATACCGTCTGACAATTTGGTAAAAATCACTGTGAGGAGTCTTAAGAGTGCATGAAGAAGATAGTTCAGATGAAATCCTTTTTTATCCTTTCATGTATCTGATTTTTTTATTGCTAATCCATTAAGCAATATTGTATAACTAATCAGTGTGAGAATATATACTTTTTTTAACCCAATGATTTTTCTAGGAGAAGCCAAAGTCCAATAGCTATGAGACCATCTTCACTGGGACCTGTGAAAAGAAAATGTGACATGGATACTTCAGAGCCTCCTGCTAAGAAACCTGCCCATGTTATTATAGCTCAACCAAAGTAAGAATTACTTCTCCTTGCTATTTTTTTTTCTTTAACAAAATAATTATTCATTTAGCTTTGCTTTGTTTATTTTATCACAATTTTTGACTTCCAATCTTGACACTTTTCTGAGCCTCCCGTTTATTTCATTTCAATAAAAATGTGCCTCTGATATGGACTTCTCTTAATTTCAGAACTCTTAATTATTAATAATTTTAGTATTCTTGGTCAATACTGAAAGTTAATTAGTGGTTAAACCAAAACTGCTTAGCTTGTGGTTTTAATTTCCTAAAAGATATGATCTTGTGATTGGGTTTGTGAACATTCCTTCATCAATCCATTATAAAAATTACATTTATACACCAATTTTAAAATACTTACAACATTTTTTTAAGTTAGTTGTAAGATAAAAAAAATAAGCTTGCTTTTAAGTGATGAATATTTTTGTCTGAACTCATGTTTGGATAAAGGCTTTTTAAGTGTTAAATTAATTACGACATCTTTTTTTCATGTTATTGAGTTGATTATGATAAATATTACTAAATTATCATATTTACTAAATATGATTTATAATGTATCTTATATTTGTTTCTAAATTGATTGATTGTTCATAATGTTAATATATATACATATTATTGTTGGCAGACTTTTGGAACCTGTTAGATGTTGGTCTGAATCAGATTCAAGCATAGATTCTATGTCAGGCAGTGCAAGTGAAAACACTCCAGATCCATCTCCGAAACCTGACTAAACCGACCAACAATCTGGCTTTGAGTGGCTTCTTTCATCTTGCTAGCCAATCATTATTTCCTCTAGTCTCACCTTATACCCCCCATCGTAATAATCTGTTTATAATAATCCCAAATACTATCTTTTTTAAATTAATCTAGATAAATATTTTTATTTTAAATATTTAGTAAGTTAAAAAAGCTTAAAGTATAATATTAAGATATAAGCAAAGCTTTGTCAACATAATCTCTTCTGTTATTAATATAAACGATAATTATTTATATTTAATATCGTATTGTAACGAAAACAAAAAAAATCTGTACTATCTTAAATTCCTTATCCATTTTTTAAGATATATATCAAAATTTATTTTAAAACTTACTTTACTAGATATTAGAAAATAAATGGATAACTTGTGAAAGGTATTTGACATAAGGATCCATGGCATTGGCAGTAAGTTTCAATTTTATTATGATAGTTAAATACATGAAACTATGTTTGATTCTACCATGTATCATATTTAATATTTCTTCTGGTCAAAGAACTAACCTAACCTAATTTGCCAATTAAGTTATTATAATGAGAATGCTATATTTTTATAGGTAAATCCCTGTTAAGTTTTTTATATTGATTGATGTTATTGTGTACTCACGAGTAATAATGCTCTTTAATTTTTTTTAAGGGTTTTATTAAATTCATATTGGAATGTGCACTTTTAGCATATTTAAATAAAGTATTTCTTTATAGAATAGGGCTCTCTTAGATGTAGATGGGATTATATATAATCTTTGTCAATTTTATGAAGAAAAACATAGTTTAGTTGTCAAATTTGAAAGAACTTTATTCAATAAGTACATTTGACTACAGTTTATTATTTAGTTTAAAAAACCCCAAGATCATAAGCATTTTGGGGATTGGCCAATCAGAGAAGCCGCTGCCAAAAGAGAAAAAAATCTCTACCACCATAACCGTAGGGAAATAACATTCTTCCTGGAAATTGTTCACCTTGTTTGTGCTTCTATTTGTGTTTACATTGTTTTGAAAACTACTTTCAAATTAATCATAAAAATTTTATTATAAAATAAAATTACACAAAAGAAATTTAAAAAACACCGCCAAGAAAATTCAGATAAAATAACCGGATTTTTTTGCATACTTTTTTCCCACTCCCTTCTTACAGGGATTTTTTTTTTTATTTAGAATTAGTGGTGCCTAAACTGAGCTGTCAAGATTTTTAAAGTAGACAATAGACTGTAAGATACTTAGATTTCATGTATGATAAGTTGAAGTTCCTATTCTATTAAAGTACTAAATGAATTTTATACTTAATGACATGTTTTTTCTCTGTTCCCAATTGGAAATATGTATTATTGAGTGGTGCAAAATATATATGTTGACAATTTTCATTGCATTTCTTACATTCTTTATTAAATCATACTTTTCATGCCTCATTTGCTATTATATTATTTAAAAATATCTTGACAGATATCATATTTAAAAGTCCTCGTGTTTGTTCTCATGTTTGTCTAAATAACATTCATGTCTTTATTTGTTAACAGAGCATTTTTGTAATAAATTTCTCATTTCTGTAAATTTGTTCTTTTGTATAATTGGAGAATCTAATAAAATCAAATAGTTAAATAATCTAGTGAAATCAAAATATAATCTTATTCTTTAATAATCTCAATGTACTATTGATTTGGTAAAATTTCAGATTTAGGCTCTTATATTTGTTGTCTTTACAAGGCTTATTAGTTATATAATATTATATATATAATATATATATATATATATATATATATATATGTAATAATATATATATATATATATAATATATATAATATATATATATATATATATATATATATATATATATATATATTAATATATGTTCTTATTGTTTTTGGACATAATGACTTTTTAAAATGTCTCAAACACTATTTTTTATGAAATAAAATAAAATCATTGTAATAATGACTCAGCAAGGGTTTCTAAAATTCTTTAATCCTCATGAAGTTATTTGATCATGCTAAAATTTAATACACATATATTCTATCAAAGCATTAATAACATTATCTGAACATATCAATGTTTTTGTCTAAAGGTGAGTTTATAGCAGGGTGGTTTGATCCAGCAGCTGGCAAAACATTAAATTAAATACTTTCCCAGCTTGGTAAAAACTACCTTTTGTTTTTCTTTTAATGTTGTCCAATGTTTATTTTCTGAATGGTTTGTTGTACCTGTGACTAACTTTTCTCTTTATTCAAGAATAAATGTTTTTTCATGGAACCATTGCATTTTTGTGGTTTTATGATTTTTGGCAAATCATTATTTACGTGTATAATACCATTTAATTTTAGTCTATTAGTTACTCATTTTTGTGGTAAAAATTATTATTATTATTTAAGTAATGGTGTCAATGCTTAGAAATATCTTGCAACAGCTAACTTATCTCACTTGTAAGATTGAATTGATTATGTGACCAATTTGTTTAACCAACGTTTTCTTGTCGGTGATAACCGCTCTGCTTTAAACTCACCTTGATTCATTTGTAAATTTGCTATCTTGGCAGTGTGATTCTTAATATGACAAACCGCAACAGGAAAACAAATATGTGACTGCTTCTAGATACGAAATATAAATGTTTAGCATCTCTTAAGTGGCCAAGATTCTAAAAGCCTTTTGTTTTATATTAATTCTTTAAGTGTTGCTTTATTTGTCTATAAAACTTGTGAAGAAGGCCAAATAATACAGTCTTTTACTTGATATTATTCTTCTGTGTAATCGCAACAATGCATTTCTATGCTACATTATTAAATTTTGATTTTTAAGGATTCATAATTTTCAAGATTATTATTTTTTTAAAGTACTATAAATTTACAAATTTTTCTTTATCCATAATTAATAATAATATGAAATTTTATTTAACCCTTTTAAGTGAATCCCTCAATAAAATCGTGATAATAGAGATTCTTTTTCAATTATAAATTGGTAGGATTAAAAAAATTAACCTGATTTTTAGGTATCTGTATATAATTCTGTGTTAATAAGTAGAACATATTGTTCAGGTTTTAATTTTAATTGTTTTCACCTAGTTCTGTATTATAGTTTTTGGAATTGTATTTATTCAACAATATCCTCATTATTTAATTTTATACAAATACATGTTTTTTAAGTATTGATTAATTTCTCTAGTAAATTTTTTTATGGAAAAGTTATGAGGCTAAAATAAATCAATTTAATTGTAATTTGTTTTTAATGTTATAACAGTTATAACTGTTCACTTTTGTTGTATATTTTTTTTTCTTTCATTATGTTTTGTATTGTTCATATTGCAAAAAAGCAATAGTTTTGGAAAATGGCTTATTTTTCAAGCTTTTGGCGAACTTTGTCATCAGATATTATTAGAGGAGCTATGGTTTGCTGACCTTAAATTGTATTATGATAGTAAAACGAGTTGTGGAGTTTCCAAATAGAGAGAAGAGAAAGGTGTCCCTCCACTAAAGTAATATATAAACCAAGTAGGGAAATAAATGCGATTTCTGTCAGACCTGCCATGTAGTTCACATTTTGTCTACCAGGGAGTTGGCTCAAATTTTCCTATGGGCGCAGCCATCTACCCTTGTTAATGTAAACAAACTATTTACCGCACTCAAAATATTTTTTTATTTTTTTGGATATTTTAGTATATTTTATTTTTATTTTTGAGCCAGTTATCAGCTGATCACGTCTGATTTTTTTTACACAGGTTAGTATAGGAGTTCCCTACTTAGTTATATATTACTTCACTTTACACTTAGTATTACTAGTACTCTCCACAGAGCCGACTTTCAAACATCAGTTCATCATCAGTGTACTTTCAACAAGAGTTCATCATCAGTGCTGGCAGACAAGCAAAAATGTTCATTACTGGGCCAATTGTAAAAAATACAAATTTTCTAATTAACCTCAGCAAGCCTTGCCTTAGGAACCTAGTTAGTGTGCTGACCGGTCACTGTAGATTAAATAAACATCTCAATACTTTAGGCATAATCTCAGAGGCTAACTGCCCCATGTGTGGGCATTATGAGGAGACAGCCTTTCGCCTGCTTGCAGAGTGTGAGGCCTATACTACTCTTCGTACCCGCATATTTGGCGTAGGACTCTTGTATGAAGAGGAACTTTCTTCTCTTAGTTGGAGAGATATCCTACAATATATCAACCTTTCCAGGAGATTCTTGGTAGAGGTGGTGTAGGCTAAGGAATCGGGGCTGGCAAGAAGGGCCCAACAACGTGGCCTATTTGCCTGGCTTTGCCTCCCCACCCTATTACTACTACCACTACTACAGTGCTGGCGAAAGCGAAGTAAAGAAGCCAAGAGATTAGATTTACAGACAAAATAGATTTGTCCTGAGACAGGTGTTAGGCTGTTAAGTTTGAAATTCGGCTCTGTCAATAAATGTATACGAAGTGGAGAGACACCTTTCTTTAAATTTTTGTACAAGTTCTTAATCCTGAGATCTAGAAACCTTTAACTTTATATGTCTACCAAAGATCCTAAATTATAAAAACTAAACTAATTTAAGTAAAGAAATTTATCTTTGCTTTTTTAAAACAATTATATATATATTAAGCAAACACAATACTTTTCCTATATACCGATGGTATAAATAAGAAAAAGTAAAAATCTTTATTAAAATAAAATTATATGTTTACTTGTGGGTAAACAAAAACCATATGGTATTTTTTTGTTTCTTACTTAAGTACTATGATAAATTTTAATCTGACCAATCACAAAACAAAACCATATCACTATTGGTTTATTTTTTACTCTTCTTCTATGATAATCTTTTAAACTATATTATAACACATAGCTAAAATCAGTTACACTATGAACAATGACTATGTTGTTTTTGTTTACTTCCAAAGTAAACAAAAACATAAACCTGATTGGTTTATTATACTTAAGCATACTTTTAAACTAACCAATCGCAGTGTTGTGTTCTGTTTACTAACCTATTTCAATTCCATGGCACTACTCTGTTCTTGCTAAAGCTCCTAAAAAAATATTATTTTTGAGTTAAAAAGTGTAAATTGTGTAAAATTTTATGAATGGTTTAATTAAGTTCAGAACTCAGCAATTCCAATAGTCCTCTATACCTAAAAGAATATTTATTCTATAATTTATACCAATTTTATATTTAATTATAATTTGTACCAAGTGTGTGCGTGTGTCTTTTCAAGTATGGTTATCTGGTAGTATGTTTATTTTAGTTTACAATCAATATTATAATAATTCTAATGTTCCTTTTTAGACTTTAAAAAATTTCCGACTGAGAAAAAAAATAAAAATGTTAAAAAACCATGTGGTCTTTTTTATCTATACATTGTCACTTTTGATATGAGAGAAGCTGGGCCAAACCTGGTAAACCCTTTGGGACTTAATTTTATTATTCAGTTTGTTTCTTACCCTAAAAAGTTTATGAAAACAATTCCTTATGCATTTGATACAATTACTGAGGCATTTTATATCCGAAATAAACATCCCACATATTTTTTTTAACGCTTAAACCCGTAAGGTCATATTATCCCCCCTCACTCAACTAATCCACCCCAGAGTTACACTCTTAATCACTAGGGTGTACACACTTTATCATCTAGGAAGCACACACCCTCACATGGCGGCACATATGACTGGTTTACAGTGTGCCTAGTTCATCTAGCTCAACCAGATTCTATCCAAACTTACCGCTCTACCTAATGTCTGCGACTAGATCACAGTGTGCTCAGTTCAGCAAGACTTTGGCTAGGATCACCGCTCTGGCTAGTGTCGACTACTAACTCTACTAACATAAACTCTCACAGTCTTACGAAAGTAAAGGCCCTGCTCGTAAAGCTACTCTATTAAAACATCTCATACTAAATAAAATGAGTGAATTGGACGATGTAAGAGATCACTTAAATGACCTGACTGACACCGTTGACAAGTTAGCAGAAATGGATGTAAAAATTAAAGAAGATCTACTTAGCATTATGATGCTCTATTCTCTACCGGAATCTTTTGAAAATTTTAGGATTGCCATAGAATCTAGAGACACTCTACCCAGTCCTGAAACATTAAAAGTGGAAATTATAGAGGAATGTGAGGCGAGAAATAAAAATACGCTTTCTACCTCTGAGGATGCTTATTACGGAAAATATAAAAGTCAAAACAAATCTTCCTGTCAGTGTAAAAATGAAAATTTCCCTAAATTTAATAACAAGAAAAAATTACTTAATTTAAATAAAAACAAAACAACTTTCGAAAAAGAAAATTGTCACACAAAAGACAAAGTTGACAAAAAAACACAAAGAATTTTTGTACGTTTAAAATAACTGAAAAATCATTATCTTCAGGAAATAAAATTGAGTCTAATGATACGTCATTTTTTCTCGACAGTGGATGCACGTCACACATGTGCTCAGATAAATATAAACTTTTTAAACTTAATAACAAGAAAGCAAAAGGGAACCTCCAATTAGCATCTAAAAATGGCACGGCAGAAATAAAAGGGTCAGGGGAAGTAGAAATACTTGTAGATGATGAATCTATACATCTTACTGATACCCTTTACGTTCCAGACTTGACTACAAATCTTATGTCAGTAGGAAAAATAACAGACAAAAGATTCTTTGTTACAAAACTCTTTTATTGTTAAAATTATATATCATAATAAAACTAAGCTGAATTGATTTTTTCCTTTTTGTTCTAATTTCTGTATGACCAACACAATTTAGGAGGTTTGTCATACAGGCCCCTAGGAAACCCTTAATCTATATTTCTGACTTGCCTTAGCATTCTACATTACAGTCAGACGCATACTATAGCTCTTAAATATGTGCCAAATAGTAACTTGGCACATATTTATTCATATAGCTGTCCACCAGTGTCAAGGCAGACAGCATACAATTTTTGGAAAAAAATTTTTGATGAAAAGTGTTTCTCATGTTGCTTAGAAGTTATCTGGATAGAGAGAGAGACCTCAACCACATCTGAAGCTCGCATAGTTCTCGAAATATATGAATGGATGTGCACATTTCTTGTAAACCTTTTTCAGTGAAATGGCTGATCCAATTTTAATGAAACTTGGCATGAAGTTAATATTTGACTTAAGATTTTCAACACAATTACATATTGGTGGAACTTAGCAGTTTTCTCGTTGCCAAAAGGTTTTATTAAACAGGAGTTTTCATGCTATATTATCACAAACAGTGGCAAATTGGCCAGTGAGCACAAGAGGAACAGCCCTCCATAAACTAATATAAATCAAAGTGTGTAAAAATGAGGGGTCAGGGGTAGAGACAGCCTTCCGACTCCCACCTTTTTCCTTATAGGTGAAACGGACTTGCTTTCCATCCAGGAGAGTCCACTTGCATTAAGAGTTCATCTACTATGCTTAAAATACATATCAAAACTCATAAAATGTGAATGAATCAATTTTTTCTTAGTAGCCCTAAGTCAATCTTGAAGGAGGTTACACGGAGTCTCTGAAGGCCCAAAAATGATAACTCAGGCCTTTTAATGTATTGAGATAGGCTATGCCCCATCTAGTGATATATCTCTATGATGGTGGAATATGTGGCGCTTCAATGCAGATATTTAGAGGATCTGAAAGCGACAGAATTTGCTCAGGACCATATGAAGGGTGGGAGTTGGAAAACTGTCTCTTTACCGACCCCTTATTTTTACTGGCTGATACAATTTTAATGAAAATTGGCATAAAGTCCCAAATTGTCAACAATTTTTTTTTACAACACTATGTTAAAATGATTAACACACACACATATTTATATATATATATATATAAATTTATTTATTGTAGTTATTGACTTAGGATATCACCAGAGTCAAAGGGGCCCAATTGTTTAACGTACATAAAAATATTTTTAATCTGTTTTTTAACTATTTAAACAGACTCTTGATTAACCATAAACTTGATACTACCATTAAATTTTGTTAAAATGTTATTGAGTTATAAAGACCATTAAAAAAAATAATCAAGTAAAAAATTTGTATTAAAAACCCATCAAATTAAATATAGACCAGTTTAGACTATTATTTTATTTTTTTTAAATAGTTAAGCATAATATTTTACTTCTGCATAAAAGTTAGTTTTTTCTTTCTATTACTTTGCCGGCTTTATTTAGCAATTACTTTTTGTAAATATTCATGCATACAAATTTTGACTGGATGTCATAAATATTAAAGTAAGTATAAGTTAATAATAATGCACGTGCCTAACACTATAATAGTAGACAATTTTTAAAATTTTTCTAGTGGTTTTTTTTATTAATTTGTTTAATAATTTACAAGTATAAGATTTAATGTTACATTTTTAACAGAAAAATAATAAAATCACAACTTTATGAATTTGTGAAACTTTTGAATTCTAATCAACCATATGTTGCAGCAAGAGCACAGGCTCGTGAGCAAGACAGAAATTTTTTTAGATGCAATATAATAGAATTAAAAAAAATTTGAATTAACAAAATTGTCATTTTGTTGTTTGTGATCAGTGGCATAGTGGGCTAAAAAGACTTAAGGAAGGCCGAAAAGGGACCAAACCTACATCTCACAGGTGGTTCTATATATATTGTTTTCCAAGTAGTCTACTTTTAACTAGAGTAATATTAATGATTATAGCTAGCTAAAATAAATTTATTTAATTTTAATGTAGCATTTAATAAAATTATTTATTTCAATAAATAAAATAAATTTAAACCTAATTGAATAAATAAGTAAATTTTATATAAACCTAAGTGAACAAAAATAAATTTAATTCAAAACAGTATTTATTTCCATAAGTAAAAAGTAGAGAAACTAAAAAGAGGTAAGTATTTTACATAATCTTAAGAAAGCCAAGTGGCCAGAGTGTGGGGCCTCCAACTTAAGTAAAGGTTATATTTTGTACTTAAGTTTATAAAACTTAAGTACAAAATAAACTTAATTTTAATGGAGTTAAATAAAAACTTAAGTTTATTCATTAAAATGTATTAATTAATTATACAATTTTATGTTTCATTTATAGGGCCCTTGTGGTCCTAGTCTCTGTACATGATCTTTAAATGTCTAGAGCACATCTAGACTTATAAATTAAGTAAGACCAAAAAAAGTAAGTATAAAGACATTAAAAGTCTCCTCCCTCATTAAAAAAATATATGCCAGATAATAATAATTCAATACCCCTTGAAACCCCGATTCTCTAATTTTTTGCAACATATCCAAATAAACCATAAAATATTAATAACTCCCCTAAACCCTAACTCCCTAACTTTTAGATTCTCAACCATTATACCATCACAATATAAATCATAACATATTTGTACACTGGCATTACTTTGGCAAGACCTAAGTAATACTATTTTAAGTTTTGGATAATCAGAACATACTTAGGAAAAGTACCAGAGTACTTGATTTTTTTTTCGTGTTAACACAACATGAAATGGCAAAAGTTATATAATAAAATCTGAAGTTAAAACCAATATTGATATTTTACAAAAAGAAACAACCAAAAGAGGGAAATAATAATAGTGGGGATTTGAAAGCAAAGGACACACACACTGCATCTGATTAGTTAAAATGTAGTGAGACTTACTCTTAATAAAATAATTTAAGTTCATAAATATCATTGCTCTAAAGCCAACAGAGTATTTCATAAAATAAATAATTGTTCATTCACTATGTCACAAGCAAATTAAAAGTAAGTCTAACTACAGTCCATAAGCCTCCTCACCACGTCACGGTCAGATGCTTCAAAATAATATCAGTGACATTAATATTTTTTTTTAAATTTAATTTCTTTATAAAATTATTAAAGATTAATGTTTAAAGACTTTTTGTTGAATTAGAAAATCTTTTGACTTTTTGCAAATATGTTAAATTTGCACTAATAAATGTTGTGTTACTAGTCTTACTTTTCAAAATTATTTATATTTTCCACTGATATTATTTCACTGTTTATTTAAAAATAGATAATTTTTTATTAGATCATGTATAAAACATGATATTGTAAAAAAATTATCCAGAATTAAACAAACACCTCTGAGGAGGTCCATTCACACTGCGATGATTAAATGGGGACTGTTTAGAAAAAAGTTTAATCATCGCTTACAATAAAAAGAACAAATAGTTGGTAAATATTTTTTACCAAGAATGTAAAGTAAAAATATGATAAAAAATCCACTACCAATCTATTTATACTTTTTATTCTCCATTCATCTCACAACATGGGAAATTACACTTACACTCAACTATCATGAATTTACTATAGAACAAAGTAATATTCAATAAACAGGGCAGTTAGGTATTAGTAATAATAATATTTATAATAAATATTTTTACCTAAAACCAAATTAAATACAAATTCAAATTATATTCGAATAAAAATTGAACTAGTGATTTCTATATATTCAGTCCTAGACATAAAAAATTACCCAATATACCAATAACTATCTAATTCAAACGTATTTAAGGACAAATTTATTGTCATTATTATTTGATGTGCGATAAGTAGAAAAACGAATCTAATGAAAATATCTATTGTTATTTCCAATTTTCAAGACTTAACATTAAAAATAAATATAAAATGAAAATTAACCCGAGAAGAGAAATAAATGTTAAAATTTAATCCTTCAATGATGTTACTAACTAACTATTATGAGTCAGGAAAAATTTAGTGATGAAATCATTTAAAATTTATAAATTATTCGTGATTGATCCTAGGTGTCAATAATAATAAAATAAAGTTTTGAAGTGTTTATCATAAATCATCAATAATGGAAAACAGTTTTTTTTTATAATAACTTAATAACCTGTGTATTAGAAAAATGAATAAACCCCTGGATACCTGCTAAAAAAATAATTATGCCTCATAATAGAAGCCCACTTATCTTTTTCAGAAATTTAATCAATCTAACAGGATCCGTTTTAATATTTATATGAATGATCTGAAAACTGCCTTCCGCCCTTGATTTTCTTCCAGGATACTTGTAGACTGAATTCAGCACTCTGCCCATACACTGACTACTGACCCCAAAACACTGACTCTAACCCCAAAAAACACTGACTCTAATTCATACATTTTATAATATGCAAAGTCATTTCTAAATTTTTCTCTTGCTACACGAATCGCAGACGCAGTTTCATCATAGTTATGTTTAAAGTTTTTCTGATACATGTCTTATCAAAAACATAGCTTCATTTTTACTCTTAAGTTCTTGATACTATATGAATTACATGAGTCCAACAGAGTTTTTCCTCTAAAATTTTTGTAACAGTACTTTTGTCTTAAAAAGTTGTAAAACTAATTTATTTGACAGAGATCGTCTCTTTGTTTATGTGATATCCTCAGATTCTTTTTATTTTTGTTATAAGAGATTTCTCCAATCAATGATATGATGTCCTCGTTAATTTAATGTTTAATAATGAATATCACCTTAATCAAACACTAAGAAATAAAAGAGAACTTGGCAATACCTTTTAAAACATGGATAGAAAATATAAAGTATATAATAACCAAATAAAAATAAATAAAGAATAAACAGTGGGTTTGATTTTGATTAAAAATGATTCTTACCCCCAGAAAAAAACTGACTCTAACCCAACAAACCTCTAACCCACAACACTGACTCTAACCCAAAAACACTGACTCTAACCAACAAAAGTGGTCAGCACTCTTCTTCTCCCTGCTGTCTAACAGTTCCTCTTAGTAGACTGACTTCAGCAACTCTGCCCCCATGCACTGACTCTAACATCAAAATATATTTTACCCCAAAAAAAGTTTAATAATAACACACACAAGCTTTTTATCTATGAAATAGCTATTACGCATAAAATTAGATAGCTAATATGAATATTATTTAAAGTAAAAATAAAACATTAATCGTAAAAAGTAGGATGTGAATAAGCTACAGCGAATGAGAAAATAATTATGTTACATAATGATGACTTAAATAGTTATATTTTAATAAGATCTTGGTCCCTAGCCTACCTAACCAAAATATCTAACTAACTAAACCTAACTGAGTGAGCTCGTCCCTAACTAACCTAGTCCCAACTGAGTGTCCCTATCTATGCAAGCAAGCCTTGACCACCCTTTCCTACGACTCTAACTGATTTTTGTCTTATTAAAATATAACATTGAACTTAAAAAATAATATATTTATAGATTCGAACTGGCTTTATTAAAACCAAAATAAAAAAACATGGCAAGAATTATTTTATTATTCATGTAGCTTGGCTGTGTTATAAATTTAGAAAATTGATTTTACCCCGCTAAAACACTGACTCTAACCCATAAACACTGACTCTAACCCGCAAACACTGTCTCTAACCCTCCCCCCACAATACTGTAGCCTATTCAACCCTGCTGCCACATCAACAACCCAGCCAACCCTGCTGCTACATCATCAACCCCCAGCTGCCACATTATCAACCCGGCTGCCACATCATCCTCAACCCTGCTGCCTCAGCTACTTCTGCCCCCATACACTGACTTTAACCACCCCGAAAACCCCAAGACCATTGTTATTCTTAATTACTTAATTTATACTGGGTATGATTTACTTCATATTATTTACCCATGTCTTTCTGTTATTGCCAAGTTATCTTAAATATTTTTAGTATTCTTAGTAACATCCATTAAGAAATGTTAATAATAAAAAGAACAAACATTGAAGTAAAGAAAATCTTTGATAGAGAAAATAAACCTGAATTTCAGGAATATAAACAATAGAGAGAACTAAATAAAGTAAATTAGTTTTATTAATAACTTCAAAAGATAAAAATAGTGCTAACAAAATCACAAGACAAAACAATTCATGATGAAATAATGTAAAACAGATAGCACAGGAATCATTAAAAGAAGTAAAACAAGATAAATAAGAGGTTAACATTTATCTAACTATAAACAGAAATAAAATGAACAACAGCTTACGTCTGCGGGACTCGTGAAGATTTAGAAACAATTTAGAAATCGTACATATTATTATAATGTAATAAAAAGTGATTCTACCCCGTAAACACTGACTCTAACCCACAAACACTGACTCTAACCCGCAAACACTGACTCTAACCCTAAAACACTGATTTTACCCCTCCCCCCACAAAAAGCCAGCTCCCGGCAGCATCATCAACCCGGCTGCCACATCAACAACCCAGCCAACCCTGCTGCTACATCATCAACCCCCGGCTGCCACATCAACAACCCGGCTGCCACATCATCAACCCTGCTGCATTCACCCTCTCAGGTGTAAATATTAAAACAACTCTACATATCATGATAAAGCCCATAATATGAGGAGTGATCCGTTGTTAGATTGAAAAGATTATGAAGAAGTAAGAAAAGGCCCTTACCAACGGTCTTGGGTGCAGTTCATCTCAGTTAAAGATGAAGGCTACACAGTATTTTTTTAATACAAAGGAGAATAAGTCAAAAACTATTAGGCATAATTAATGAAAATCATGATAAACTTAAACTAAATATTATTATCAAAGGCACACTAATTCTGATCAACCATACAAATTTTAAATTTTAAACAATTTCGTAAACATTTCTTGAATTAAAAAAGTATCATTAATAACATCGGATTAAATTAAAAGATCTACCCTCTCCCTATAATCAGGAATTATATTTTAGATTTCATTGCAATCTGAGTTCTTTAGGAAAATTAGATATGAAAGATAAAGTCAACAGAATCAATATTCCTACAAATAGTACATGAAAAATTTAAAAAACTTACATTTGTGATCAAAGACATTTTAATTATGATTTAGTCTGAGTTCTTGAGTTAAAACCTGAATATTAATCAGAAGCATTTAAAGTAAAATTGCTACTTGATATAGTTCTGACTTATATATTTAATTAAATACTTAATAACTACTCACACTCACAAAACCCCATTGCCAAATATTTGGCCATTTAGGCCATTACATCAGCTTCAACAGGCCCCTAAACCCCATTCCCTAATTTTTGGCAATTTGAGCCGTATTATATCAGCTTCAACACCCCCTAAACCCTATTCCCTAATTTTTGGCAATTTGAGCCTTATTATTACAATCAGGCTTCAGCAGGCCCTAAACCTGTCCCTAATTTTGGCAATTTCAGCCATAATATTAAATCAGCTTCAACAGCCCCCTAAACCCCATATTCCCTAGTCCCATACTTAGGTATAAAATTAAAATATAAAATGATACTTAGAAAAAATATATGACAGAACTCCGGGCTAACTTCTCCCTCCATCTTCTTTTTCCGAATTCAGCTTGTCTACTGGTCTTCCAAAGCTTCAGAGACCCAGCGTCTGGAAGATAAAATTAAACAATTAATCACTCAGTGAGGCAAAATAACTTTTTCTTATATAATATCATTTATTTAAAAACAACTTTACTTAGATTTTTGTTAATCTAACCGCAAGTTATTTTGCCTGCATCAAGCGTTTTCTGAAATAGCAAATAAGAAAATTAAAAAAAAAGGAATTTTGGTCATACAATAAAATATCAGCTTTGAAAGCTCCCTTTACCCCCATTCCTAATTACTGTTGATTGTTTAGCCATATTTCATCAGCTTCAACAGCCCTAAACCATTCCCTAATTATTGATCATTTAAGCCACATAACATCAGCTTCAACAGCCCCTAAACTCCATTCCCTAATTACTGGCAAATTTAAGTCATATATTATCAGCTTCAACTGCCCCCAACCACCCCATTCTTAGATTAATTTTTTTTTATTTGTTATGAATAACACAATAAATAAAGAAAAATGATACTCATAAGATACAGAATTGACTCATTTGTTTCATAGATGTCTCTTCAAATAATCCTCTCGTCTCTTCCAAAGCTTTGAAGTCATATAAAGAGAGATCTTCCAGCATCTGAAAGATATAAAAGAAACAATTAATCACTAGATGGGCAAAATAACAAGTGGTTTTTAAAATACCCCCAAAAAAATTTAAATATTTTTTCAAAATAAAAAGAAATTACTATGAAATTAGTCAAGTCATTTACAACCCACAAGTTATTTTGCCCATCTGGTGTTTTTTCTGAAGAAGTAGAAGGCAAAATTTATTTTTCTTCTTATCCATACAAGTTATTTACAGCGTGGCCATTGTAATTACTTGTACATACAGTTTTTTACTGTGGCAATAAAAACTAATTTGAAGAAAAATAAATTTAACATAAAAATAACAAATAAGCACTGTTTTATAGTGCTCCATAAGAGTTATTCTTATAAAAGAGTTGGTTAGTAAAGTAAAAATAAAAAAAATAGCATGCCATATTATATTAATTGGTTTTAACAATTTTATTACTTTCTAATAAAAATTGTTAAAAAACCAATTGCTTATGTGTGGGGTGTAGGGTTAGTAGTGTTGTATTCATCCATACATGCGTTATAAGACTTCAATCGACTATCAAACTTCATATTTTCCTTAGTTAAGGACCTCGAAATATCAATAATAAAGTCTAATTTTTAAAGACCTCGGGACGATTGCTTCAGCAAGCGCCTGCCTTTAAAATATTAGAACTTAAAATTGATATTTGCCTTAAACTATGGAGAAATTTGTTTAATGTCAAATAAAATCCTATTGATAAAAAAGCATAAAAATAATATCGAATTATATCAGATATTATTGGTTGCTTATTCATCAAATTTTAGACTTAAATTCGGCAAAAGTTTATTAGAAAGTCCTGAAAATGGACCTAAACCCCCCACCCTAAAACTGGGGCCAACACACCATGTGTTCTGCACATATATAAAATCCACAAATCATCTTCCTACCTAACCCTACCCGGGAACCGTATATTACCATCGCCCAATGGTTCAATTTACGGCTGACATGTCGATGAAATGTGGATAAATAAGGAGATAAGTGAGTTCATAACCCTGAGTCCCTAACCTACCCGCCGCGCCCTACCATGAAAATATTTCGGCTTAAACACGGGTCATGAATCAAATACCTCCTGAAAAAAAGTGTATGGGTGCCTGATCAGAAGGTTTTTATTATGATTATAAAGTATAAGCGATTTTATTAGAAAATAACAAAGCATGAAGTTAATAACTTTTTATCAGTTACTACAGTGAAATTAGACATTGACTTAAAACCGGAAACATTCTGAACAAGCAATGGGTTAGTTTGTTTCATAAATAATGTATAGTGTTTAAAAGAAATAAAACTAGCCAAAATAGAAAGTGTACATATTTTTTTTTCATCTAACTAGTTTAACTAAACAATTTGAAATTATAAATATGTATAAAAATTACAAAAACAGTTAAAAGCTACAAAATTTTAACAGATATCAGCGCTAGCGATGACCACTGCCGACAACAGCCTAGTTCAAAGACTGTCGTACCAAAATAAACAACAATCTTACCAAAAATATCATAAGAGACGTATGCTCGGTCGGGGCTATAGGCAGTTAACATCACTTACGTCACTCCCAGCCCCCACAAAAGCGTGACTGCAGTATTTATGCTAACATTGTGTCTAAGTCAGCCCACAATCCCAAACCAGGCAAATCCCCGACAGTGATCACCTATAGATAATATCCATACTACATGTGCTGTGTTTTATAATACATAACGCCCCAATCACGTCCCTTGAAGATCTGTAGGCCTAGGAGGGTCCGAATAAAACCAAGACTAAAGGGTTAGTGTCAATTGGTTAGATCGGAACCCTGATTACTTATCTTTTAAAACTGAAACGGCGATCCCACGGAGGAAGATCTCCAGCGAAGGTTGACACAGATAAAGCGAAGCAGGAGCAAAATCCGATCCTGCAACAAAATAATCTCATTGAATTTTTATTATAAATAACAAAAATTTATAAAAGGTAGGACAAGAGGTGAAAACTTACTTCACTACTCTCTTTAATACCTAAAGATAAATAGTTATTTATCCATAAGGCTGAAAGTGTGTCTTTATGTCACGGCAATTAGACTTACCGACGAGCGAAGCGAGTCGGGGAAAAAATTGCCAAGACATATAAAGACATTCTCAGCCGGATGGCATACACTATTTTTTTTGGAGAAAGCAACTCATTAAATAAACAGCGCTATATACTTATTGAATAAAACAAACGTCCATTAACTCATATTATCGTCGTCATTGATTCATCATAGCTTCACACTTTTACTCAAAAAATAAAAAAAGCTTTACAAATAGACACACAAAAATGTTAATTAGGTAGACACCTTTAAAAACGAAAAAAAAATTGTCTACGAACAAAAACAGAAACATCATTTTAACCTCTTCTCTATGAACAAAATGAACGTTTTTAAAGAAATCTCATGAGGGTTTTTCACAGATTGTTTTTTTGAACACGCTACATTACAGTAATGGCGGCAATATATGAATTACTTTTACGTCCTGGGAGTTTTTTTTTACATTCATTATTGTCCTTGGAGGTGAAAAGTACTAAATAACCTCCTTAACAATAATGATTGGCTTCTCATCCTAAAAACGGTCCAATAAAGTGGCTCAATTACGTATACCTCAAAAAAAAAGTATTTATTGATTCTTCAAGATAAGTACATAAGTTTTCTATTCCAAATATATTAAGAACCATTTCAGTCTAAGCAAAGCAAAATTTGTCTCCAACTTTTAAGTTTATTAACTTTAAAATAATAGTACCCTTATTGCAGTCTTTGGTCGTCTATATATCACACATTAGTGTATAGCGAAACAAATATCAGGCAGAGGTTGTACCTTGAGGAGTGTACAGAAATCTGTGGGGTCTAAAAACCCTTAGCTAGATAATGAAATAAACCAAGTGGAAAAACAAATGAGATTTTTTGTGAAACATGGCATGTAGTTCACATTTTGTCCACTAGGAGTGGGCTTTAAAATTTTCCTAGATCCCACGTAGCCTCGACACTTTTCGTGCAAGAGATTCTACATTGTATTGAAACTTGATTAACCTCACCTTTTAAACTGAACCATGTGTCGATGTTTCGTCTTGTTTTGTATCGACACTGAATGTCAAAACATTTTAAGTGTCCGAGATACACGTAGAATCTCTGGCAGGGTCAAATATTAAAAGTAAATATTTCAGCCCTTACGGTGGTGGTCCCTCTATCTGTCGAGGCATCGTTAAACCATGACATGGGTCAGTGTAACATAGAGTTGTACAGGACGACAAATATAGTGTCATGAGGAACACCCCTGTGTTCTTCTGATTCATGCAAGATTGACACCTATACTTGTGTCAGGTTTATAGTGTCAGTACCCAAGTACAGTAGTTGTCGTTAAACGTAGAATCCTGTCGGGGTACAAACATTAAAAATAAAATATTTCCATCTCCTAGATGAAAATATTTATATTTTTTAATATTTATACCCGTTTAGGATCTACACATCTGAACACTTAATTGCTTGGACTATCACCGTATACATCTAAAAATGGTTAAATTAAGAAAGGAAGTTATCAAGTGTAGATAAAAAGTAGAATCGTGCCATTGAAAAGTGTCAAAGACATCATGATGTCGACGACTGGTAGTGTGTATCAGGAGACTCCGAAGATTCTACTCCCAAAATTTTTCCACAAACCATCTTGTGTACCTTTGTCGTTGTAATGATAAACAAACTATTCAAAAGTACTAGACATTATTGTTTTTAATTTTTAGCATAGAGATATATAACTAGAGATTAAATTTTGAAACATCGAGAAAAGTAAACTGACCCACCTCGCTTATTATATAGTCAAATAATCAGTACACAATATTTCAGTAACTTATACAAGTTTAGAGCGTTAAAAATACAAATCAATATACAAGGAGTGTGTGGGAAGCCAAAAACAATTGATATATTGTACCTTAGCTAACTTCTGAGGTGGGTTTCAATAAGGTTTACAAGGAGGGCATCTCCTGAGAGCCCCAAAAAGAGATGTTTTTAGGCCTCTCATGTAATGAGATGGCTTATATTGATACTAGAGGGGCTAGTATATATCTCTCTATGCATTATTCTAGTTCGAAATCTTTCTTTTTATATATTCTGATGTAAGCACCTAAAATAAAATATTTTTCTTCATCAAAATCCAAATTAGGAGGGTTTGTATAGATTGTTTGAATTTTCAATTTGGAAAAATCTAACCAAACGGTGGGGTTTTTTTCAATAAATTACTTAAAACGAGCGTGTCAAATTATAACTTTCATTTGTTTGCACACTCAAGTTCTTATTTCTTTGCAGTGAGTCAGAGTTTTTCCCTTCAAATATTGTTCATTCGTAAGTCAAGGTATATTAGTCCAAAAGTTTTTTAATATTATTACTTATTAGTAACTTGTATTCCTTAAAGTTGCGTGATATACTATAAAAAAAGGCAAATAAAGTTACGTCTGTATCAAGATATCATATATTATCAAAACCAAACTCTATCTCTTTTTCGAATATATTGTTAACAAATATTTCAACAGTTCACAGATATTAATTAATCACCATAATGTTGTTAATTAGTAGTCATATTAATTGTTAGAAACCAATAGTATAGATTGTATACTAGAGGGGCATATTCCTGTCTCCATAATCACCAATTAATGTAAAAAATGGCCTAATACTCTTTTTTGGCGCGGCACTGTTAACCTCATTGGAAACTCCTTAAAAAGGTGAAATTAAAATGATATAAATCAGTTTGTTGGACTACCGGGACATTATCTGTGTTATATTTCATTTTAATATTAAACATGTCGTTATCTGTGTAAATTTAATATATTACCTCGCGTCTACCGATGCGTTTGGTGGTTTAAAACACCAGGTATAATCCTCGACACTGATATTATCGTGTAACGAGGGTTGAAAGATCGTGCAGACGAGTTGCTGTTACTATAATTTTGGGCCGTTATTTGATTATATTAAAGTCGAAAGAGGTTGTTTTTTGATGATTCAAAATTCAACAATTAGGGCCCCAACTTCTAGCAATAATAACGAATCTCATATGGAGTTATTATACTTATTGAGCCACTGTGTTTAAACAGTTACTCACGCATGTTCGAAATTTAGTTACATATGTCTGTTTTTCGTCACCCACGCGTTAAGCATTTGAAAGTTTACAAACCCCAACTGTTCCACTATGATAGATATTGTCACCGTATAAAAATGAGATGAAGTGGTGTTGGCTTTTTCTTATTCGATTTGCTCCGTTCCAGTACGACACTAGCGGGAGGGAGAGTGCGTGGGGGATGGCCGCCCTCTAACCCTGCCATCCTGATACAAACAGGTAACGTATAGGCAGTTTCTCCTTACTTTGGTATAATTATATATTTCGTTAAAAATAATCTCTTAAGAATATAAGGGACTTTAGTCTATGTTTATAGTAATAGCATGATTAATAGTTATAGTAATGTTGCAGTTATAGTATAATAGTAATTTCTGTATAGGAATAGTGTTTATTATTACGTTAGAGTGCCTGTATATCGTATATATACAGGCACTCTAGATTACGTTATAGACTTTAGTTATAGGTTAATAGTTCGAGTTATTGGTGTACTGTAATAATGGAAATAGCAATAGACGTAGTATTACGTACGCTAACAGGTAAGACCGCTAACAATTATATTTAGCTATCAATAGTTACAGAAGTAATTATTTATGCGAGTTATAATTAGTAATTTAATATTCTATACAAAGGAATAATAGTAAATGCTAATGAAAATCAAGAATATATATAAATGGCTAAAAATTTCTAATGGTAAAAAGATAATTTATCGCTGATTAGCTTTTATTGCAATCTTATTTTGTTTAATAAATTATGCAATAATATTTAATGTTCTAGTTGAATCCTAAATAAATTAAAATAATATGATGTAAAAGCGAATAAACAAACATACAAAAACTTTGAAATTACATCGCGATGCTCGAATATTCAGTTCTCATGTAAGGTTCTGAATGGCGCAGAACTGACGAGACCCACACCAATTTAGTTTTCCTTTTGTTTCCCTTTTATATTATGACCTATACCCCTCCGCCAATCTTGGATATCCGAAAAATAATTGTGAAATATTCCATTTTATTTATGATAAAAATTTATTTATAATTGGTAATAAATTTTTACATTAAATTATAATTTATAAGGTTTTTTTAATTTTAGGAACCAAAAACTTAAAAAAAAAGTTTGATTCTGACTAAAAAGCTGATAAGACTAATACGATGTATTTTTATTAAATTACATAAAATTCATGATCTTTATTAAATATTGTTTTTAAAAAAATACTTTTATTATTTTAAAATTATTTGAATTTAATGAATTTTTTAGAAGACTTATACTGAAATTATCCGTTCTATACCTCGAGTTAAGTAACCTTCCATGCATATAAGTAGTTATTTTAAATATTTAACAAACAGGTATTTTGTGTTAATAAAAAACAATTTATTAATGATATTTAATTATTAGTAACGATGTAAAATTATACAATTTAGTGTTTAATGATGAAATTACTTTTTAATAAATTTCTTTATGGCCGTATCAGTTGAATTTGAAACATCGAAGAATATAAACCTGACTCCTTTGACTATTAATATAATCAATGAACCAGAAAAAATACTGTAATCTTATACTGGTAGATCGTTTAAATTTACACAAAACCTTCAAACTACTCGCAAACAATGAGTGCAGACCACTCGATAAACAATATTAATTTTAGTGTTTAAATCATTATATAACCTTATACTTCCTTTCGTAGGTAGAGGTTTTTTTATACTAATCGAGCAACAGAGCCCCAAAAGTGTGTTCCAAGTGCCTCTCTATGTACTAATATAGACTAACATAGATTAAAATAGGCTATTGCCTCTCAAGTGATAATATAATATAACTCATAAGAGATAATATACTAAGAGACGGCAATAGCCTATCTAAAAAATACATTGAAGGCCTGAAACATCGTACTTGGGGCTCCTCACGCGGCTCTGCGTGTAACCGTTCATTGAAACCTCCTTCAAGAGTCATAGTTAAGGCAATGAATAATCTATTTTTAATACCCTCTTGTAATCATCTCCTAACCTAACTGCCAATGATAATTAGAATTAAAAAAGTACCTTGGAAAATTTAGCTAGATTAGTTAGACTGAAAGAGGGTTTCTATGACCTCTTTTCAGTCCTTAAACTAAAGTCTATTTGAATGATAGATAATTACCTCAGCAAGATGAAATTGCACCAAACACGAAAGACCAGGAAATCTTTCGTATACTTGAAATAAAATTAGTTATTTTGTTAGTTCGTTTTGATCAGTGGCAGAGTGGGGTTTAAAAAGACTAAGGAAAGGATAAGCTGAAAGAGGGACCAAAACCTACAATAATCTCATTGGGGGTTCCAAATTACTCACTAGGTGTTTTCCAAGTAGTCTACTTTTAACTAGAGTATATAATATTATAGCTAAGCTTTATATATAAAGTTTATTTAATATTTAATGTAAGTATATCTGCAATTTCTAAATAAATTGTTTGGAATACTCTAAGACAGTGTAGAATGTAAAGTTTATTGATATTTTAGAGAGTAAAAAGTAACTTTGAGAATAAAAATGTTTCCTAGTATTGGTATTTTAGCCAATTATAACAATTTTTTTAGGGGAGCCAATTATAAACAACTCTCTAAATTTATACAGTGTGACCGATAAGTTTTTGTAAGTGTTTACGGGTATGCCACCCTTAATACTTTTATTAGGGGACTCTCAACATACAATTATTTTTTTATTGGTCCTCAAAACTGTTTCAGGTCACTATAATAAGATTTGTGGAACAAATGAAGTATAAATATATTTTCTTGAATCTGCAGCACCCCCTAAATTTATAAGGGGTCCGACCTAAAAAAAATTATCAGTAATAGTGTAGAAATAGATTTGTTTTACCTACTTTAAAAGTATACTATAGATGGGTGCTATATTCGAAGCATGTTAACAACAAAAAATAAAGCATTCTTTGATTCAATGAAAAACTAACAATAAATTACTTCTCAATAGTGATGATGATTGTTTCTAGTTAGGCATACAAGATATATTTATCAAAGTGAGAGATGATTAAAAGATTACTATCACAATGTGATTCATGTATGAGTTGATAGTACTAGTAATAATTTAACAGACTTAATATGATAATATATGGAAATAGAACTTTAACAATAGTTTACATATGAAAAAGAAGTCGTGTTTTCATATAATGATAGGAAATGCTAATTAATTATTTTTTTATAATTGACTATTTTTTATTTATAAATATAAAAATGCACATATTAATAATTATACATATGGAAATTGTAAGCACATTCTAGTCTTATTTATAAAAATATAAACAAAATTATTATATTTTTAAATTTAATAAAAATACTATTTGATATTAAAAATAGGTAGTAAATATGTAATAGGAAGTATTTAGTAAAACTCTCCTATTTAACCGATGATTTAATTATTAATGAGATATATGTAGGCTAGGTATTTATTTGAAACAAGAGTGTGTTTTTAAGGCTGGCTGAAAAATGATATAATTAACTTGTATCATCTTAAAATTAACTATAGCAATTAAAATATGGGACTCTCGGCATAAATGTCAGATATAATGTTATAAAACTATGGAATAACAAATGCAATAAGTATATAAAATATAAAAAATATGCACTGCAAATAAATTAGTTTTGACATAATAAAAAATATTAAAAAATTGAGATTTAACCAGTCCATAAATAATATCTAATCTGTCCAATGATATCTCAATTAGTGCTAGTTGCAATGTAGGAGTCAAAATTCTTAAGTCTTAAACACAAATATTAGTATTATGTTGATAAAAGATGATATAATTTATACAAATATAAAATATTATAAAATAAATAAATGCAAATAATAAATATATATTTAAAAAATATACGACTTAATGTTTAAGATTAGGCTGTTAATGTGAACAAGCTCATATTAAGTGTTAAATTGTAAATTTCTTAACTATCAAATTATAAAAAAAATGTTATATCAACATCAAACTATAAATATTTATTATTATTATTTTTTCTTTCTTTATTTTTCAGTCAGATGTTGAAATTTAAAACAGATTGGTATATCTGAGATACAATTTAAAACAGATAGTTTTAAAGAAATTTTGGTGCGAGTTATTACTACAGACAGTATATTTTAAAAAACTTGAGTCTCATGTAGTAATTATTAAGCTAGTAAAATAATTTTTTGCTAAATGGGATTTAATTTTACTTATTCCATTACTTTTAAAATAATGTATAGCAGGGGGAGGAGCCATAGTGAAATACAAGCAAAATGCAATTTTATTATTATTATTTTTTCTTTTATTTATTTGTTCTAATACAGTATAAAGATTTCTATTTACATTTATTTGAGATTAAACATTTTTACCTTAAAATAGATAGTCTTATTTTTATATTTTGCAAATAAAGTATTGTCATGTTTCTCTATCGGTTATAAACATACTATATCTTTATTATTATTAATTACATTAATGTAGAGTATGGGAAATTATATATATTATTATCATTAAATTTTCGTACCCACCAAATGATATGGTTTGTGATGTGCAAAGTGGTAGGATAAATAAATGATAAAAAGTCTATGGGTCCCACAAAAAAAACATAAATAAAGTAGTTTAAACAACAGTTGAGTAATGTCGACGTTATTAAGTTAAAGAAAAACAAATAGAAAGAAGAAGAAGAGAGACAACAAACAACAAACATGTTGTTAAGCGTGGTTAAAAGTTATTTAAAAAATTATTAAAATCTCGTTTGCTAAAATAGATGGTTATTTAATTTCTTCTGTTCTAAAAATATTTAATTATTGATTTTTGTAGTACGTAGACTTAGACTAATTTACAACGCAGGGCGTGCCAATGTATGGAGTGAATATATATCAGAGACTAGGATAGAATATGACCATGCTGATGTCCAGAAGTATGTATATACTATTCAAGAATGTCAATTAGTGTATAAATTTAAAGTTAGTAGTAATCATAATCTCCAATTACTTAAGCTATTTATATTATTTGTTATTATATTTTAAATATATATTTAGTTGTAATTGTATTAGTTCTCTATAATATATATGTCATTATTAGCTTATTAGGAAGACCTGGTTAGAAGTACCTCCATAGAGCATTTATATTGCAATAAAATATATAACTACAAATACATGAGTGAGGTTGAGTAGTCATTAGTATTTCTATCATAGTCTTCTACATGTAGAGACGATTAATAATTATAAAATAGGTTGTTATTGAA
>JACMZG010001863.1:18945247-18996929 GCA_018340805.1 Microvelia longipes | reverse complement strand
AGAAGTCGAAAATAATTTATTTATAATAACCTTAACTCCTTCTAGGAGGAGGTTTTAATCACGTCACACAGAGCCCCAAAATGTCGTTTCAAGCCTCATTTAACTATAGACTTAACATAGATTAAAATAGGCTATGCCCTCTCTAGTGTAATATAATATACTCATAGAGATATATACTAGAGAGGGCATAGCCTATCTCAATACATTGAAAGGCCTGAAACATCGTATTGGGGGCTCTCAGGGGCTCTGTGTAACCTCATTGAAACCTCCTTCAAGAGTCAGTTAAGGCAATAATAAATCTATTTTTAATGACCCTCTTTAATATTTTAACTAATGCAATATAATAGAATTAAAAAAGTTTTACCTTGAGAAAGATTCAGCTAGATTAGTTAGACTGAAAGAGGGTCTAATGACCCTCTTTCAGTCTAACTAATCTATTTGAGGTAGTAATCTACCTCCAATTGCAATGCACCAAACACGAAAACCACTTACTATGAATAATTGTTATTTTGTTGTTTGTGATCAGTGGCAGAGTGGGTTAAAAAGACCTAAGGAAGATAAGCTGAAAAGGAACCAACCTACATCTCATTGGGGTTCATATATATTGTTTTCAAGTAGTCTACTTTAAACTAGAGTAATATTAATGATTATAGCTAGCTTAAATAAATTATTTAATTTTAATGTAGCATTTAATAAATTGTTTTATCTCTAGACAGTGTATAATGTAAAGTTTATTGACTAGTTTTTAGAGGTAAAAGTAACTTTGAGAAGAAAAATGTTTCCTATTATTGGGTTATTTAGCCATGTATAACAATTTTTTAGGGAGCCAATTATACAACTCTCTAAATTTATACAGGTGACCGATAAGTTTTTGTAATTTTTACGGGGATGGCACCCCTAAACTTATTAGGGGACTCAACAACAATTTTTTTTATTGGCTCAAAACTGTTTCAGGTCAAAATAAGTTGTTTGGAACAATAAAAAAAATTTTTTGAGGCAGCACCCCCTAAATTATAAGGGGTCCGACCAAAAAAATTATCAGAATAGTGTAGAAAGAGCCTACTTGTAAAAGAATAACTATATAGTATGGTGCTGATATTCGAGCATTATAACAACAAAAATAAGCATTTTTGATCAATGAAAAACAATAAATTATCTTTCAATAGTGATTGATGATTGTTTCTAGTTAGGCATACAAGATATTTTACAAAGGAGAGTTAAGAGTATTCAATGTGACATGATGAGGAAGTACATAATAATTTAACAGACTTAATATATAATAATGAAAATGAACTTTAACAGTTGCTAAAAGCAGTCAGTCAAATGGTAGGAAACAGCTAATTAATTATAATTTACTAGTTTATAAATATAAAATCAATTAATTATTACAAGAAATGTAGCACTCTACTATTTATACAAATATAACTAAAATTAATATAATTTTAAATTATAAAATTTTTATTAAAAATAGGGGTAATGTTAGGAATATTTAGAAAGCCCTTTTCCATGATTTAATTTTTATATGGTAGGCCTATGTATTTATTTGAACAAGAGTGTGTTTTTTAGGCTTGCTAATGTTAAATACTAGTACATTCTTATAGCAATTAAATCATGTTTTGGCATAATGTCAGTATTATAAAACTATGACATAACAAATCAAAGTATAAAATAAAAAGTATGCACTGCAATAAATTAGTTTTGACATAATAAAAAAATATTAAAAAAACTTGGAGATTTAACCAGTCCTTAAATAATACTAATCTGTCAATGATACTCAATTAGTTGCTAGTGCAATGTAGAGTGCAAAAATCTAAGTCTTAAAACAAATATTAGTATTATTTGATATAACAATAAAAATATTATATAAATAATAAACAATAAAATATTTAAAAAAAATCCTAATGTGTTAAAAGAGGCTGTGTACAAGCACAAAAAGTATTTGTAAATATTTACTATTTCATTAAAAAAATGTATATCAACATCAACATAAAAATTTATTATTATTTTTTCTTTTTTATTTCAGACAGAGTGAAATTAAAACAGATAGTAATCGAGGATACAATTTAAAACAGATAGTTTAAAAAATTAGTGCGTTATTACTACAGACAGTATTTAAAAACTTAAGTTTGTAGTAATTATTACAGCTAGTAAATAATTTTTTGCCTAAAAATTTAATTTTACTTATTCCTTTACTTTAAAATAATGATACAGGGGGGAGGGGAGCCATAGTAAATACAACAAATGCAATTTTATTATTATTATTTTTTTTCTTTTTATTTATTTGTTCTAATACAATATAAAACATTATTAACATTTATTTAATATAAACATTTTTACCTTAAAATAATATCTTATTTTTATATTTTGCAAAAGTATGTGTGTGTATTATCATTATCTATATCTTTATTATTATTAACATAATGTATGCATGGGAAATATTATATTATTATTCATTAATGTTCTACCACCAAATGATGTTGTATTTCAAATGTAAAATACTAAAAAGAAGAGGTCCTATGGCTCCCAAAAAAAACATAAATAAAAAGATAGTTTAAACAAACAGTGAGTAATGTCGGACGTATTAAGTTAAAGAAAAACAAATAAGAAAGAAGAAGAAGAGACAACAACAACAAAACATGTTGTAAAGCGTTGTAAAGTTAATTTAAAAATTATCTAAAATCTTTTGCTAATAGGATATTCTGTTTAAAATTTAATTATGTTTAATCCTCGCGTTACTAATTTCAAACCCGCTCCCTGTTGTGTTAGTTATAAGACTGGAAATATACCATCTGATGTCCAAGAAGTTATGAAAACTATTCAAAGTCATTACTTTAATTTTAGTGTGAGTTATAATCTCCAATACTTAAGCATAATTAGTTATATATAAAATTAGTGTAATTGATAGTTCTCTAATTATGTCATTATTAGCTTATTAGAGACGGTAGAAGTACCTACCATAGAGGCATTTATTGCAAGGAAAGTTAACTCAATACATGGAGGTATGAGGTTGGAGCAAAATATCAATCTTCCTAACATTAGAGACGATAATATATAGGTTGTTGTTGACTGAAAATGTTTGTGCTTGACGGCATATATATATTAATCAACCAGAGAATGTATCAGTTAGTTGGGTTTAAGTGTGTCTGTAGTTAGTTATATGGAGAAGAAAATAAAACAAGCCCCGAGAAGGCAGGGTTTGTAGCATGCAAAGAGACTAATACTATTAGAGTGAGTACAGAACCCGATTTACACAGTGATAAGGGGTCTGGAAGTGAGACAGTTTCATAGTGCTGTAACTGTTACTCACCCCTACTATAGTCTCCCAAGAGAGAGACTAGATACTCCCCACCATCTTCAACCCCTTTTAAGGCACACACTCTACAAACGGCGGACATTTTTCAGTGATGCCACATTAAACCACTTTATTCAACACAGACAATTAAAGAATACATGCAAAAGATAATAATTAAAACTTATTTTAAATTCATTTAACTTGATTTAAAACAAAATAGTCGAAAAATAATGTAATATTTATGTGAAAATGTAATTATTATGAAAAGTAAAAAAATGACGTCACCAATTTACTGTTACGGCACCTAGCTACCCAAGGAATTATAATAACTGTTGTATCCTCCCTCTAATAGTATTAGTCTCTTTGGTAGCATGTTATTTGGGGAGGTTTCAATCTTGTTGTCTCTACAGATCCACCTGTAGTGGTGAGTATAGTATTAAAGTCTGTATGTTCCCCCAATTTTTTGTAAAGGAGCTTGGCAAATTAAGTCCCAAGAGGTATTTCAAGAGGTACCTTTTAAATCTGTTTAATTAAAAGGCAGACGTCGACCGTGTGACCCACAACTTTTAATCCAAGTTGAGCTTGAGGCAAGCAAAGCCATGAGTATACTTCCCACAGATACTTATACTTAGGGTGAAGACATAGGTAAAATAACACAGAGATAAAGGGTCTGAAAGTGTGACTGTTTCCATTAGGTGACATATTTGTACTTACTTCTACTAGAGCCTCCCTAGAGGGAGACCAGAGACATATTGTACTATACTAGAGCCTCCTAGAGGGAGACCAGAGACATATTTGTGCTTACTTCTACTAGAGCCTCCCTAGAGGGAGACCAGAGACTCCCCACCCCTCTACAACCCCTATCGGAAGCACATATTTACACTGCACCCTCCAAACGGCAGGCATTTTTAGTGACGTTACATGACTGTCACCAATGTACACTTATGGGACCAAGCTACCTTGGGAATGATAAGAGTTATTGAATCCTCCCTCTAAGTATTAGTCTCTTTGATACTTTCCATCCCCTCTCATGATGCATAAGAAGTATGGTAATGGTTTTATGACATCCGAGGTCAATGTCTTTGTCTAGATATCATATTTTCTAATACACTAATTGGGTTTTCTAGTTTGGGAAATGCAATGTTTCTTGGAAAATGCATGTTTCATGGGAAATGCAACAGTTTCTGTTCCAAATTTTCTGTTCGGTAATTTATGGTTGGATGGGTGTATTGACTTCAAGAGTCTTTTGGCATCTTGGCCACTACGCCTCCACAGGGAGGCGTAGCTAACTAAAAGCACTAACTAACTAACTAAAAGCTAACTATGAAGCAGCCACAGGGCTGCTTCATAGTTATAGATTATTATGACATTTTACTAAAGTATTCCTATATTTATACAATATTATATGTATATATTTCCTATATGTATTAGGTATTTATTTTCATTCTTTTTTTTATTTTAGGTATCATTAATAATTCCAGATAGTATGACTATTCCAGCCAATATAGAAAATGTTTTATCACTTGATCCCTATTATTACAAGCTGCAATCTGTCCCCCTTCATATGTTTATACTTCAAGATTTCATTGATTATTTCATTAAAGCAGGTAAAATTGATTTATGTGATTTTTTAAAACTACAATTAGGAAATCTGGAGTCTAAAACAGTCACCATAGAAAACATCTATTTATGTACTCTATCTATTTTATGTTTTTTAAACCCATCAGTTTAGGATGTATAGTGGTTTATAATATTTGGGTCATGACTTGTCTTTGTTTTTAAAATTTGGGTATGGATGTAATGCTAGTCTGCGAAATTATTAAGCTAATTTTTTTTCAAAAATCAAGTCATATGAGAGGAAAAACTGGTGAGAATATAATATAGAATAAAATAATTTATTGGCTAATTTATAGTAATGTATCTGAATGACACCATTTACATATATTTGGTGAGCATGTGAAATATCTCTGTTTTTAAACATTATACTCTTTTTGAAAATTCCAAACTGTTTTATAAAAATTATTTTTAGTTCTAGTTTAAAGTGTTCTAAGTCTAACAAGACCTCAGCCATATCTATTATAGACAAAGTTTTCAAGGTATTCAAATCTGTAAAGTGTACAGGGTTCTATGTTCAAAAAATGTTAACAAGACACCTTATTTCCATGTATTAATTAATGAAGATCTATGTTCTCTATCTAACAATGTTTTCCTTATCCAACTCAGGTGAAGTGACTGCTGTATGTACCAGTGATAAATGTCTAGATAGTGATAATACCTTGGTTATTGCTCCTGATGGATATCTTGTCTTAAATATTGATTCTAAAACTTATCAACAAATTGGATTAATCAAAGGACCGGCCATAGATGTTAAGAAAAATCATAATAATTATTGTAAGATTCTTTTTTACTTACATATTATCTTTTTATTTCTTAAAATTTACACTCATTGAAATATATTGAAATTTATTTTTCATTGTATAGCACAAATTTAAGAAAATAAAAAATAATAAATGGATGTATATATATATATATATATATATAATATAATATATATATATATGTGTTGTGTGTGTGTTCTGATATATATATATATATAGATATATATATATATATATATATATATAATATATATATATATATATTATATATATTATATATATATATATTACACAATATAATCAGCCTCAACATATAACTTTCGATTGAATCAAGATAATATTTTTTTCAGTGATAATAATTAACTTGAAGACTGCCTGTTTTAAAGTTGGAAATAAAAATTATGATAAGGCTTTTGAAAATTTATCTTTAAATTCATGGCTTAAGTTTGATATTCTCATTTCTTGGGAACCAAAAGGTATGTTAATTTAATTATTTAAACAAATGAATTTAACAAGTACTTCACTATTTTTTTTTATAATCTGTTTTGTGTCAATGGAGGGGACACGCGATGGTCTCTAAGAGAAAGCTTTATCCCTCGGAATCAAAGTAGCTAACACCCCTAAAAGAGATGGCTTTTGATCATCCGAAGGTTCGTCTACCTAGGATTTCCCGTTGGGAAATTACAGTGACAAAGCCTAGTGCATGGTCCAGGCTTACCATGAAGTGTGGGGACTAACTTCTCGTCCACCCAGCCGATACCAAAGTAGTGATGGTGGCCTTACCCCACTAAAGCTGTAGAGGTAACCCCTCCCTTTTTTCAATTTAAATATCTTGAAATGTTAAATAATATTTTAGTTTTGTAGTCAATAACTTTAAATATAGATTTTTATGTTTTGTCCCTTAAAAATACACTCTTACAGTTGAATAAAGCTGCAGGATACAACTGTGTATTGTTTAAAAATTAGTTACTTTTTCAAAATCAATTTCTTTAATAAATTTGTACTGAAAGTCTTTTTCTAAAAGTAAATTTTTGTTATTTGAAGGAGGCCAAGACTAGTCCATAGTATCATGAGGGGGCACTTTATGTTAACTTCGGCTCCCATTTTAACATGTTATTCCCATTTCATTTTGTTGTCTCTGTGGTTGTCTTTCAACTTTCCTTTTGTTATAGTTCAATACCCTAGACCAGGTATACACAAAGTGTTGTGCACAGCCTCCTGGGGTTATGTAACAGAGGGTCCTCTAGCCTATAAAACATTACGGCAACAAAGCTATTTAATTTATAAAACAATGTGAAGATAGTTATAAAAAGTTATTTTCTTTTAACATTTATTTTACTTATCAATAAGAAGAAAAAAATAATTGGTTACTAGTTTGCTATGATATTAAATTGTAATGTATTTGATTGTATGCAGTAAAAATTAAATAAAAAGGATCTCAATAAACTTTCATTATGGAAATTATAATGAAGTATATTGTCATAGATACTGACATCCAGTACCCCATTAGATTGTTGGTTAAAAGCAGTTTCAGTAAAAAAGCCTGTGCTTGAAGATTTTAAAATAGATGTGGTTGGGGCTCCCCAAGTATTGTTTAAGCCAAATACAGATCCGGGAAGCACTGAAGTTTTCGTAGCCCTGTCCTGGACATCATTTCACAATATGACATTTCCATTCTAGGGTTTGTACCATATCAGTTATCTTTCTAATATTTTCATTCTTTCAATTTGTATTTTTTTATTAATTTCAGATAGGTCAATTTGTCCATCCTCCATTGCTAAATATTTTACAAGGCATAGCATAGAAGTAAATGAATTAAATATTAATAGTTCTAAAAGGATAAGTTATAATGTACAATTCCCTGAAATCAAAGCTGAAGAGGAAGATCTGTTTGAGTGGATTGGAGCTTTCATGTTTGGGTTCCATGATTCGTAAGTTTTTCTTTTTTAATTAATGGCAAAGTAAACCAAGGATATTAAATGAGGATGACACATTAAGGGATGTTTTATGAGATACAGAGATAGAAGCAAACTTACCTTCCCATGATTATAGGAAAAAAGGTGGGAGACGCAGGGTATTCAACAAGGATAAGTTGAGTTCGCTCCCCAACATTCTTTTGTACTTGTTGTTTGATGTTTTTAACAAAACAACAGGAAATTATCAGGAGGTAAGTTTGCCTATTAATATAAGTTCAGCGGAGTTAATGTAATGATTGTAATCATGTGCTATTTGTAGCAAGCATGTGTTTGGTGATGGATTCTTCTCTATTTTATGGTTCTAGATGTGGGTCACTTTGTTGTATAGCAAATTGACCTTGTGGGTCATCTCCTTTATTTAAGATCCTTGAATTAAACAGACCAGAGGCTATGGATAGATCTAGAGAGGACTACTACTACTTTTGTACTTTTTAAGTACTACTTTTGTACTTAATGAAAAATTCAATGGATGTGAAAATTAAACAAATAAAATAAACTTATTATTTTTATTAAAAACAAAATAAAATTTTAGTTCAGTTTTGTGGAAATTTTGATTTTTTCATATTATTTTTCTTTTTAGAATAATGGAAACAGGCGATTTTGAGGTATTTGAAACTCCTGAGCCCTATGAGAACATGAATCAAGTTGTCTTAGCTAGTTGGTCAGGACTTATTACTAGGAACCAAATTGTATCACTTTTCGATGAATTAAGGTAAACTAAAAATATTCATAAAATATTATATATAATATTATATATAATATATATATATATATATATATATATATATATATATATATATAATATATATTATATATATATATATATATATATATATATATATATAATATTATATATATATATAATATAATATATTTATTATAATATATATTATATATTATATATATATATATATAATATATATATATATATATATATATATATATATATATTATATTATATATATATATATATATAAGCCTCAGTAGTTTTCACAACATATGACAAACTTGAATGAACATTAAAAGAGTTAAAATTTGTCTGTAACTTACCTCACATAGTCTATATTCTGTGAGAAACATGAAAAGCTCTGTGAAGTCCTGAAATGTTGTATAAAGTTGTCAATGTGGAGTAACGGGTTTCGTTTATTTCAGAAAGTTATCCGAGACAATGGAAGACGCACCATGGATAGGATTGAATGTTCTGGGATACCTCGATACACCAATATGTTGGGGTTTCAAACCTCACGCTTTCCGCACCAGTGGTGAAAATGATTATACCTTAGTTTTTAATAATAAAGGATCATATTCAATGTGTATAAATACTGAAACTTGTTCAGTAAGGTGAAAACAGTAATCAATTTAGTTATGATGTTACTAAAAAAATCACCAGCGCAAGTTAAGATGATTTTAATAAAATGCTTGCTTTGGTATGTTGTATGCTAGTCAAAGTTGATTGTTTCTTTTAAGACTTAAATTACTAATAATCATTCAATCCTGGTGAGATAGATGAATAAATCATCTTTCTTAAGATTTAATACTCAAGTCAGTTACTGGCTGGTCCATGGTCACTTATTCAGGTATTAAACATAAAAGGTACTAAGGAATGAGATATTTTGACAAATCTAATATTCGACAATGAATATTATATACTATATCCATGTATAGTCAATGAATATTGATGACTATTATAGACAATGACTATACCTGTATCCATGTATAGTCAATTTTGTGGATTAAATCTGCTGCCTTTGATTAATAAAAAAATATTAATATAAAAAAGTATAATAAAAAGTAATTCAATGATTTAATCAGAACTACGCTTGATATTCAATTCATGATATTTGAGAAAATAAAACTAATAAAAATTATGGTAAAAAGAAAGGATTAATGCAAACTTTTATATTTTATTTACACTTTTATATCCTGATGTACAAAAAGTATGTATTTTTATGGTAAATAAAATTTAATTTCTTGTTTGTCGTCTTTTTATTTGTCTTAACTCAACTTTCTATCCTAGAACATAAGGTCTCTTACCAAATAAGAAAGTACCCAAAGGCACCACTGTTGGAGTCCACTGAAAAAAAGATGTTTAATAAGAGTTATTTAAACTAATTTTAAAAAAATACCTCTGTGTAAAAGACTTCTCAAAGAATTGATTTATAAATCAAGAATTTTGATTTATTCATGATGAAAATTTTCTAACAATAAATGTAAAAGCATAACATTTACAAATGTTATTAAAATTGTATATTTTGTTTTTTATAAGCAATGGAAGTAACATCTTGCAGCTGGTCTCTAATAGACAGCTGTATTTGCATTTTTCCAAAAAAATATTTCTTTCCTCGTAAAATTATTAAATGTGTTTAAAAAAATATATTAAGCTGTAAAATAATATTTAATTTAATTTTTAATAGTCGAAATGCAGCATTTAAAGAAGAGGAGAGAGGGAATGGGTGAGAGAGTGGGGTGAAAACATAACGTTCTAAAGGTTGGGTCGTTTAACGTACAGATGGGAGTTTTATTTAGAAATATAGTAAGGTCAACAGTTGCTTACAGTTCAATAGAATGTAAAGAAGACTGGAACAAAACAATTCCGTGTTCCAGGTAATACAATACCTAAGGACGTGATGACTACAGCTGACGGTATCATCTTTTTGACAGTATAGAAAACTCTTATGAGTGTTAATAAAACTCTAGTGAATATTGTACTACACGACGGTATTCTTACACCTGACGTCACACAAGCAATTGAGGCCGTTTTCCCGCCAAAAAAACATGTTTAAATATATTGTTCCTTTTTTTGCTGTATGTTCAAAAGTATTAGTTTTTTCAACCTAATATTTTACAGGTTGTTCTATTATATGGCATACTTAAAGATAATGCAATAAAAAAATAGTGCAATTACTCTATTCTAAATGAAAGTAAATTACTTACTGTAGATACATCACTGGGAGGAATAATAAGCCAGTACCTCTTGTCCTTCTGAAATTAAATACAATCATACTTTCTTTAATAAAAATCACTATTACCAACATTACTTCTTTTTCAATTATTCTTTTTGGGCGAAGTGATGCAATTTATTTTCTAATAATAACTAAGACCCCAAATGGTTCACATCTAATTTGTCATAGTTTTTGTACACATTTTGTTATGGCAACAGAACAGCAGGTGCAGTATTAGTAATATCTCCTTCTATAGTCCTTGTCAACCCTGACATTTAACTTTTTTCAGTATAAAATTATATTTTATAAATAAAATTATGAGCTTGGTTTTGATCCATAAAAAATCAATACTTACTTGATCAAGTTGATCATTCGGACCTGAATTAGCATTGTTGTCGCCATTTTTACCGCCTTCTGAATTATTAGTTACAGCAGATATATTGTCATGGTTATCTTCACTAGTTGCCCTTCCTTCCCCTAAAGATAAAACACAGCTTAAAATCACTACTAACAGCAAACTGTATAACTTCATTTTATCACTTTCCTGGTACAATTAATTGTTAATATATAAATATCTAAAAATTTATTAGGCATATGAATACATCACGTAAATCAAACATAGCTTTAGACTCAACAAAAATATGAAATTTAATTAGTGTTTACAATAAAAACTTAAAATCTTTTCAGTTAAAACAAACATTTATCTATTGTTTTTTCAAGGCTGTTGTTTTTATGATTGTTTAATATTAATTAACATTTATTATAAATTGTTTATATTTAAACACAAGTTCAAATGGTTTGATTTTTTTAAATACTGTTTTATATCTCTGTAGCATTTAGTGAGCAAATTTAGAAAATATTGAACTACACAATCATTAACTTGGTTTTCCTCTGAGTGGGCCTTCAGCTCCCTCAGAAGTTAATTTTGTGTTACATGGCATTTTGGCATGTCATTAGCAAGTTTTGGTCGCTCCACAGGCACCTTGCTGTGACCCTTTTGAGATTATATTGTAAAATTCCTGTGGCTTAGTGACAAGTGAATTTTCAAATGCATGCCTCCACTCCACATTGTCATGTTTCAAGTGGCCACTCTGATGGTCTGTATGTTGGGCCTATTTAATTCAATATAGGATCCCCAACAAGATTAAACTCTTTTTTTTATCTTTAGAAGAAGTTATAGAAAGCCATTTTTCCTGCTGAATGGTTGGTCAAATTAAGAAGAAACGGTTCAAGAGACCAAAAGAAAAAAAATAGGATACCAAACACAACAATCACTCCATAGATTTTCTAGAGGAATGATCATGCTATAAACCAGGTTAATAACATTTTATAATTTTCATGAACAATATATTATCACTTTGGCCAAATAAGGTTAGATATTATGCATACTAGCAAGATAAAGAAATAAAATAAGCATTATTTATCTCTTAGACTAAACTTGATAATTAGTATGCATAAATGTTATTTTTATTTAAAATTAGCTAAAATTTAGGAAAGCTACAAAATGTCCAGTTAAAAAAGACAATTATTATCATTTTTTTAAATATATCAGAATACATCAAAGCATTTATTTTCATAGGATGCCCTCAATAAATTGTTACACACAACATAGGTGCTTTTTATTGCTATAGTAATTTATCATTTATTAGTGCCTTGCTTTGTTTGCTAATTTTTCTGTAGCAATAAACTGCGAAGCATAATCTACTTGTTATTACTTAAAATTTCTTTCTAATGTCATGGTGATATTCCTTAGAAATCCTAGAAAAAATTATGTAAACAAAGCTATCCTACTTCCATTTATCAACAGTTTATATGACCTGGTTTTAGTAAATGGTTATAGAATTTTTATGTGAACTAAAAACAAAAAAATTAAATAATCAAAAACTTTTTATTCACAAAAATATACCTAAATTAAACAAATAATGACTTGCTCAGTTACAAAAAAATAGTTACCTACATTAATATAAAATATGTACAAAATTTTACAATACTGTGGTGATAACTCAAAATCATTTAATAAAAAAATGTAACTGGAATATCAGTTTTGCAAGGTTGACAGAAGCATTAAAACCAAAATTATTTAAATATGCAGGTGGTGACAACACTATTTAGTATATATTCCTCTATGGGTGACAACAGGAATATTTCCTTCATAGACAATCTGGCAAAATTCTGGTTTAACCTACTAATAATGTAATCTTCATAAAAGTAGGGATTTTTTGTAGGAAAAAAAGGTTGAAAGCAATAAGATTTTGGTGGGCTGTCAAGCGACTTTAGCCGTAAGTTATACCATAAACATAGATTTTTGACTTGGTCTACAGTCTGTGAGATTGATTTTTATTGAATTTTTAGCTGGTCTTTTGTTTTTAATACTTGTTTTCACTTTTCCCAACCTTCTAACTTAGGTATAAGGAAAACTATTGCGTTCACCCTACAAATCCAAAACCGAGGTTTCATCATAATTATCCGTTTCAGGCATTTTCATGATGCTCTAAGTGGTTTTCATCATGCTGTCTGTGTGTGACATGCTTAAGTCCAGCTATATTTATGCTAGAGAGTAGAGATTCAGCACAAAAATCAGGCTTTAGGTCAAATTGAGCTGCACAGAAGATAATATTTTTCAAACTACAATAACCTACTTTTCTGTCATCAAAAATTTCTTAATTATCAAAGGTTGAGTTGAGATCTGAACCAAATGCACATACATACAAAGATGGTCAATAGATCCACATTTTTTATCATGTTATTGGTCACTATTTTGAATATATTGACAATAACATTTCAACGGTCAATAAATTTTACTGTTATAACTGTTTTTCGACGTTCAACATATCATCCGATATCGCAACTTAAGTTGAATTAGTAGAAGAAATTCCATAGCTATTCTACTTTTAGTTTGTAAGTATTAGCGAACATATATATTTGTTAGTAATATATATTTATTAGTTATATATATTTATTGGTTATATATATTTATTGGCGACACATAAATTATATAAAAAACCATGCGATTCATTGATAGAATATATAGTACTAATATAACAACACTAATATACTTATGAAGAACAACACTAATAACAAACTAGGGCAGCCAAGTATGGTGAATACAGTATTATCCGTATAATTTGATTGAATGCCTATCTACCATATAACATCTAAGCTTAACTAAACACTATAATACCCTAGATATTTGGTTACCTAATAATTGTGAAGCTGAGAGTAGTGAAACTGAATTAATACCACCTGAAGCTTTGGATAATCATGACATTCTGAGGACAAGTCCGTTGTTACGACTCCCTAGTTTTATGATCTTTTTACTTTTCCTCATTTATACCGTAGGTATATAGGAAAAGTATTGTGTTTGCAAAAAAATCCAAAACCGTGATGACACTGGAATTATCCGTTTCAGGTGTTTTAAAGGCTTCCTGAGTGGTTTTCACAAAGTTGTCTGTTTCTATAAGTATGTGTGTTTGTTATCATCGTAGCGCCCAGTGTATTTATGCTAAATAAATAAATTTTTATTTCCATCATGCTTGGTTACAAACAATAAGAAAAGGTCATACAATATAATACAGATAATAAAAAGATTATACACTAAAATCGAGCTTAAAAATTCTTTGGTACTATACATGGGGTTTTCATGCTTTCATAGCTAGAGTGCTATAGAGTTGAAACTTTGAATGAAAATCAGTCTACTGCAGTAGTTGTGCTATATGGAAAATATTTTTTGATGACGTCATTAACCCACAATAATGACTTAGCTAAAATTCAGAATAATCATAAAACACAGAAAAATGATGCAATTAAGATTCGGCACTCATGTGGCTATGTATTATATGTATTAAGACTAATATATGTGCCATGTTTTATCTCATTAACAGCAATAGTTACATTTTTATTGAATGACATTTTGTGATTTTATAAAAGAGTAAATTTTGTGATTTTCTATAAAAAATCAGAAAACGATTCAATTGAGTTTAAATTTGCTATAAGTGTAAACCTTTACGTCATAAATAAGGACATTAAGTTTCGTTTCAATACGACATCCATGATTTTTGTTGGATCATAAAAATTAAGCAGCATTGAGTGTGGTTAGTGCTGTATTGGTTACCGCTGAGAATGAAATGGATACATTTACTGTTTGGGGACAAGCGATGCGAGTCGGAAGAAGGGAGATTGAGCGTAGCATCACGTAATCCAATGTGATGAGGAAAAGTTCCAAGGTACCCCGTACCCGATTTTTTATTATTAAGGGCGTTTCAAGGTATATTTGTAAAACAAAATGTTTTGCTTACTTAAAAAACTAGGTTGAATGCTATCATATGTTTACAGTCTTATGCTCTTTTTATACTGGTATTAATCAAAGTCCCTGCATTATAAAATGTTCTATCTGCAATTAGCACTCTCTAAAGAAGAATGGATGAAGAAATGGGTTTTATTTTTAAACAAGAGTTAGCAGCACATGGCAGATGTTCTCTCTGCAATTAGCACTCTCTAGAGAAGAATAGATGAAGGAATGGTTTTTCATTTTTAAACAAGAGTTAGCAGCACTTTGCAGACTTTACTCTTCCGGTGAAGGGTTTACTTTTTACACATTGTCACCACCTGTTTATTTAATCGCATCAAAACATTACGAGCTGTATGTAAACATTTTGAGCATCAAAAACACAACTTTTTGAAATAATAAATATGTTTATAAACTTTTTCTATGAGAACAGGGTAATGCTAATTAGATAATAAGTTTTAAATGGCTTATGAAGCTAATGAGTTACAGGACAGTCACCAAGTACTCCTACTGACTACTTACCAGTTGCATTAAAATTAATTAAATTATAAAGAAATAAATAGTTTCTTAAAGCTAATTATATAAAATTTAAGAGGGAAATATGACAGAAATCAATACCCGAGAAAATATTAAATTGCATATTTGGGTTGTTTTGATTGATAACTCAGTTTCATTAACAAACATTCAAAAAAGGACCAAAACATTTTGGTTGTAACCTTGTCATAAATGTGATAATAACTTTTTTAAAAGCGTAAAATCGTTGACAACCTGAAAAAGAGTTAAATAAAGAACTTGTTTGCCGTTGTTAAGACCTTTGGTAAGTCATAAAGGTATTAACTTTCTTATGGAGGACTGTCAAATACTGAATTATTACATTAGTTACAAACCAACTTAATTAACTTCTTTGAAACTTGGCTATCAAAATGGAAATAAAAGCCAAAAATCATACATACCAACTGACTAACGTTTTAAGAAAAATAATACTATATCTCTTTAAGATAATAAAGAGAGTAGTCAAGCACATTTTTCAGTTACCAACTGAAAATGCCTCAATAAATAAAAATCAGGGACACCTGTTAATGGTGCTTTACTATACTTGACTGAATTTTAATTCAGTGCCCTACATGGGATATTTGGGTCTAATTTTATAATAATGGAACAAACCACACTGACCAATTTATGTCACCAACATACAGATAATCAACACTAGTTCCTCTCTTAAACCAGAGTTCTTTTTTGGTAAAAACAAAAATACCTAACATAAAAGCAATAATTTCATCAATTCCAAGATAATAACTTTGAATTTAATATTTCATAAGTCATTTTCCTTCTAAAATATGGCATGTCATCCTGTGAGAAGTTGTATTTAGCTTGTCTGGTTGTATATTCTGCAAACGTGCACGCAAACACACCACAGTCGCATGAATTCATTTGCTGTGGAACAGTCTGGAAAACAATAAAAGCAAATATATTTTGGATAGAATTCTATTATGATATATTTAGAAATATAGATTTGTTGGGTTCAGGAAGCCCCTAAACCTAAAAATACTAGAACAGTTTGATAAATAATTTTGAGGAAAAATATAATTATTGTTTACTTTTCTTGTTTGTTGTTAACTTGAACCTTGCAATTCAGTTGAATAAGTGGAACAATTTACATAAGTTGATATGTGGAAAAATAAGTCTTCAGTAAATTCATGGAAAAGAAGAGGCAGGCAGAGTTTAGTCTCTAAACTCCCCCCCCCCCCCCCCCAAAAAATAAGGTAGTGTTGGAGCTCAGGGATGAATTTCTATGTCATAAATGGTTTAAGAACCATTTGATTGTTGTAAAGAAAAAGGAAAGACTTCAGTTCTACAGCCAATGTATTTTAAGCTATAACTATTTTGTTCTCATTTGGGTCATCTTCAGGCCCTAAGTATCTAATAACACAACATTACATTCAAATAAAATATGAATAAACAAAACAAGTAAATAAAATTTACAACAACAAACAAAAGGTTAACAAAATAATTATAGCTTAAAATATATTCGTTTTTAGAACTGAAGTCTTTCCTTTTTCTTTACAAAAATTATATTGTTCTATAAACTTTACAACTAAGTTATAAAAACCATTTGATCATAGGGTTTACAGGACCATAGAGTAGAATAAGGAAACAACAGGTCTGGTGATTAATCCAGGGCTGAACAATACACTGACTCAGCAAAAGTTTTACTAATTCTGAAGAGTTAATACACAACAATGAACACATTTTCATCAAATTAATTATTCTATATTTGTGGGAGTTGTAGTACCCAGGAGAATAAATATTTTTTATAACTTCATGTCATTAAATCTTGTATATAAAGCAATGTAGGTAAAAAATAACCCAGGACTAAAAATGTTTGTTTTCTTGATTACAAAGTTTTCATGATCGTCAATGATTTTAATAATAAGAATAAAATGGCTTATAGTTCTATATCATGATAAATACAGTGTATCAATTAATGGTAGCTTCAATGTTTTGATCTCTACAATTTTTATTGAAAACTTTTTTTTAATGTTTAAAAGTATAAAAACACTTTTGATCTGTTCTGCTTCATTTTTATCAGCTCAATAAGAGTAAATGAATTTCCTTAATGAAAAATAAATCAGTTAAAAGTTCAGCTGTTAAACAATTAACAGATGATTAACTGGAATTAAATTTCTGAAATAATCTGAAATGACAAAGAATGAAATGAGAAAAACTAATTACATCAGTAGTGCAGGTGAGCTCCCACTCGCTCGTATCCAGAGCATCTTTCTTCTTATCCAAATGCTCATCTCTTAAATATTTTAACAAAGACTGTAACATCAAACATTATTAACAAAGAGTAAATAAAAAAAGGCTTACTAAATAATTTATACAAACCACCTTCCTGGATAATTTTATTTTTTGAATGAGAATCGAGTCACTGGAGGTAAATAAATTACGAACAATAGTGTAACACACAGTAAAATTCAGTTGACAGAGTGGGATAATAATGCAAGGGAGCCAATGAGGTTATTCCTGGATGTTAAACCACATCCACCATTTTATATCGCGCCAACCTCATTGGTTCCTCAACACTATTTTCCCAAGCTGTTAACTGATTTTAGCTCTGTGTTATACTATAATACTTATGTAATCTGCTATAATATCAAACAGATATAGAATCTCAAATACAAATAACATGATATACTATTATATCACATTATACTATGTTATATAATACTATTACTACTACTACTATAATACTATATATATAAATAAATAAATAAACCATTTATAGCAGAAAGTTATACAATTTTACAATAACAATTGTGCATACTTTTACATAGATATAGTTATCTGCAAATTGGTGGTTACCACCGTGGTTACCTTTTTCAAGGTTCAGAGTTGCGTACATAATATTTTTTGCTATATTTTTTAATTTGGATTGTTATATTTCTGCAAATTTTATTCTTAATTTTATTTTGTATATTTAAGTTTATTATATAGTTATATTTAGTTATTTTTTAAGTTTTTTTTTACGATTATATATAAAGTTTATTTTATTTCAAGTAGAAAAGTATATATATATATATATAATATATATATATATATATATATATATATATATATATATATATATATATAATATATAATATATATAATTATTATTATTATGATATTTGTCAACATTGCATATCATAAGTAATATTTAGAAACTTGACGGCACTTAAGGAGGTACTTTAACATTTTTCATATTCCCTCAATTGCCCCATCCCTAATTGACTAAGACTACTTAAATAGTTTATGTTAATTAAATTGCTTACATTGACACAAGTATTATTAGCCTGTCCCATACTGTCAAAATATGTGATAGTTTTCTTTTTCATATCTATCATAGCCAGGCACCAATGAACTCTTAAATGTATAGGAACAACGATTAAGTCCTGTGCAAATATATCTACCTGAAATTATAAAAAGAGAAACAATGATTGTAATGTGTAAACAATTATAATAAATAAAAATTTATTGAAAAACAGGGAAAAATTATAAATAAAGTACTATGTTAGACTTTAAAGTTTTGATATTAGACCAAGAGCCCAGGGGTGTTTTGTTAATAAAAAGTGTAATGGCTGGAACCAGTCTCAATTTTTCATAAATACCTTCCTGAACAAGGATCTGCAATTCTGCCGACTCGTATCGGATGGGTGTTCCAGGCAGAACGCACTTTAGGGGTCAAAGGTTCTGCCTGGGACACCCATCCGATACGAGTCAACAGAATTGCAGATCCTTGTTCAGGAAGGTATTTACAAAAAATTGAGACCGGTTCCAGCCATTACACTGTTTGTTAACTTGGGTGGTAAATTTGACCTGTAAAGTGCGTTCTGCCTGGGACGCCCATCCTATACGAATTGACAGAATTGCAGATCCTTGTTCAGGAAGGTATTTACGAAAAATTAAACCCGTTTCCAGCCATTACACTTTTTATTAACTTGGGTGGTAAATTTGACCTGTAAAGTGCGTTCTGCCTGGGACACCCATCCGATAAGAGTCTGCAGAATTGCAGATCCTGTTCAGGAAGGTATTTACGAAAAATTAGACTGGTTCCAGCCATTACACTTTTTATTAAAAAAACACCCCTGGGCTCTTGGTCTAATATCAAAACAGAGTAAAAACACATTAGTATTTTTAATTTTCCTCATTTATACTGCAGGTACATAGGAAAGGTAAATAGAAACCAAGATGTCATCTGAATTATCAGTTTAAGGTGTTTGTATGCCTACTAAGTGGTATCACAAAGATGTCTGTCTGTGTGTGTCTACTATCATCGTAGCTTTTAAAATAATAATTATGATGAACTTATAAGAGACTTATTTATGAGAGTTGAAACTTGGTAGAAAAATTAATCTACTGGTGTACTTGTGCAATACAGAAAATATTTTTTTTATCATTTGATACTACCGAGTTTTGCAAAACATGAATAGTTGACACAATCTAATTGTGCGAGAGACACCTAGGAAATGTAACAAGCAAAATGCAATGCTACATCTGGGAACTGTTCCATCATTCGACATTCGTCATCTTTGATGGCTCGACATAATGTCATGTCCCACTCTGTTTCGTTACGTCTAACTCATCAGGGCGCCGACAGAGCCTGAACTCACTCTGACCTTCAATTAATTCCGAAGAATATAATGTGAAGTACTTACCAGAGACGAGCGGTGCTCTCTTCCGCCATCATGCATGGCAAGCAAAACATATATCATTTGATACTACCGAGTTTTGCAAAACATGAATAGTTGACACACAATCTAATTGTGCGAGAGACACCTAGGAAATGTAACAAGCCAAATGCAATGCTCCCTCTGGCAACTGTTCAATCATGCGACATTCGTCATCTTTGATGGCTCGACATAATGTCATGTCCCACTCTGTTTCGTTACGTCTAACTCATCAGGGCGCCGACAGAGCCTGAACTCACTCTGACCTTCAATTAATTCCGAAGAATATAATGTGAAGTACTTACCAGAGACGAGCGGTGCTCTCTCCGCCATCATGCATGGCAAGCAAAACATATATCATTTGATACTACCGAGTTTTGCAAAACATGAATAGTTGACACAATCTAATTGTGCGAGAGACACCCTAGGAAATGTAACAAGCAAAATGCAATGCTACATCTGGGAACTGTTCCATCATTCGACATTCGTCATCTTTGATGGCTCGACATAATGTCATGTCCCACTCTGTTTCGTTACGTCTAACTCATCAGGGCGCCGACAGAGCCTGAACTCACTCTGACCTTCAATTAATTCCGAAGAATATAATGTGAAGTACTTACCAGAGACGAGCGGTGCTCTCTTCCGCCATCATGCATGGCAAGCAAAACATATATCATTTGATACTACCGAGTTTTGCAAAACATGAATAGTTGACACAATCTAATTGTGCGAGAGACACCTAGGAAATGTAACAAGCAAAATGCAATGCTACATCTGGGAACTGTTCCATCATTCGACATTCGTCATCTTGATGGCTCGACATAATGTCATGTCCCACTCTGTTTCGTTACGTCTAACTCATCAGGGCGCCGACAGAGCCTGAACTCACTCTGACCTTCAATTAATTCCGAAGAATATAATGTGAAGTACTTACCAGAGACGAGCGGTGCTCTCTTCCGCCATCATGCATGGCAAGCAAAACATATATCATTTGATACTACCGAGTTTTGCAAAACATGAATAGTTGACACAATCTAATTGTGCGAGAGACACCTAGGAAATGTAACAAGCAAAATGCAATGCTACATCTGGGAACTGTTCCATCATTCGACATTCGTCATCTTTGATGGCTCGACATAATGTCATGTCCCACTCTGTTTCGTTACGTCTAACTCATCAGGGCGCCGACAGAGCCTGAACTCACTCTGAACTTCAATTAATCCGAAGAATATAATGTGAAGTACTTACCAGAGACGAGCGGTGCTCTCTTCCGCCATCATGCTGGCAAGCAAAACATATATCATTTGATACTACCGAGTTTTGCAAAACATGAATAGTTGACACAATCTAATTGTGCGAGAGACACCTAGGAAATGTAACAAGCAAAATGCAATGCTACATCTGGGAACTGTTCCATCATTCGACATTCGTCATCTTTGATGGCTCGACATAATGTCATGTCCCACTCTGTTTCGTTACGCCCCCCTGATGAGTTAGACGTAACGAAACAGAGTGGGACATGACATTATGTCGAGCCATCAAAGATGACGAATGTCGAATGATGGAACAGTTCCCAGATGTAGCATTGCATTTTGCTTGTTACATTTCCTAGGTGTCTCTCGCACAATTAGATTGTGTCAACTCTTCCTGTTTTGCAAAACTCGGTAGTATCAAATGATATATGTTTGCTTGCCATGCATGATGGCGGAAGAGAGCACCGCTCGTCTCTGGTAAGTACTTCACATTATATTCTTCGGAATTAATTGAAGGTCAGAGTGAGTTCAGGCTCTGTCGGCGCCCTGATGAGTTAGACGTAACGAAACAGAGTGGGACATGACATTATGTCGAGCCATCAAAGATGACGAATGTCGAATGATGGAACAGTTCCCAGATGTAGCATTGCATTTTGCTTGTTACATTTCCTAGGTGTCTCTCGCACAATTAGATTGTGTCAACTATTCATGTTTTGCAAAACTCGGTAGTATCAAATGATATATGTTTTGCTTGCCATGCATGATGGCGGAAGAGAGCACCGCTCGTCTCTGGTAAAGTACTTCACATTATATTCTTCGGAATTAATTGAAGGTCAGAGTGAGTTCAGGCTCTGTCGGCGCCCTGATGAGTTAGACGTAACGAAAACAGAGTGGGACATGACATTATGTCGAGCCATCAAAGATGACGAATGTCGAATGATGGAACAGTTCCCAGATGTAGCATTGCATTTTGCTTGTTACATTTCCTAGGTGTCTCTCGCACAATTAGATTGTGTCAACTATTCATGTTTTGCAAAACTCGGTAGTATCAAATGATATATGTTTTGCTTGCCATGCATGATGGCGGAAGAGAGCACCGCTCGTCTCTGGTAAGTACTTCACATTATATTCTTCGGAATTAATTGAAGGTCAGAGTGAGTTCAGGCTCTGTCGGCGCCCTGATGAGTTAGACGTAACGAAACAGAGTGGGACATGACATTATGTCGAGCCATCAAAGATGACGAATGTCGAATGATGGAACAGTTCCCAGATGTAGCATTGCATTTTGCTTGTTACATTTCCTAGGTGTCTCTCGCACAATTAGATTGTGTCAACTATTCATGTTTGCAAAACTCGGTAGTATCAAATGATATATGTTTTGCTTGCCATGCATGATGGCGGAAGAGAGCACCGCTCGTCTCTGGTAAGTACTTCACATTATATTCTTCGGAATTAATTGAAGGTCAGAGTGAGTCAGGCTCTGTCGGCGCCCTGATGAGTTAGACGTAACGAAACAGAGTGGGACATGACATTATGTCGAGCCATCAAAGATGACGAATGTCGAATGATGGAACAGTTCCCAGATGTAGCATTGCATTTTGCTTGTTACATTTCCTAGGTGTCTCGCACAATTAGATTGTGTCAAATATTTTTTTTGATGGCATTAACCTGCAATAATGTCTCAGTAGAAATTTTGAAAAATCATGAAAAACAGAAAAATGTGGTTGGGTTGAGATTTGGCACCCATGTAGTTATACATAATAGTTTAAGAGCCAGACCTAAAAAATGTGACTCATTTCGTACTACTTCAAACCAAATTATTCTGAAAATACACCTTAAATTATGAAGGAAAAGCATAGTCTGCCTATCCAAAGTGGAGCTTTTCATATGATTGCGCATGCTCAAAATTTTATAAAATCACACCATTTCCAGTTTTCTTGTAATAAGTAACTCCCTGTAAGTCGTGTACAAAACATGAAGAAACCATTTTTTTAAAGCTACTAAAATTTCCTATAAAACGAGTGTTCTTTCGTCAAAATCGGATAAATACAACTAAAGTTATGACATTTGTTAAATGGCCAAAAAAAATGCACAAAAAGTCAATATTTTTTCCAAAGAAATTCGCTGACTTTGCATAAATTAACCATTTTTTTGGTGTTCTTGAAAGAGTCAATCCCATTTTGATGATTAAACAATCACTTCGTAGGAAATTTTATCAGCTTTAAAAAATGGTTTCTTCATGTTTTGCACACGACTTACAGGGAACCACTTATTGCATGAAAACTAGAATTAGTGCGATTATGTAAAATGTTGAGCATGCGCAGCCATATGAAAGGCTCCACTTTGGATAGGCAGACTATGATTTTCCTTCATAATTTAGTTTGAAGTAGTACAAAATAAATCACATTTTTTCAGGTCCGGCTCTCGGACTATAAGATAAATAAGGAACAAGTTTCATTTCATTAGTCAATTATCAGCATTAGTTCAATTTTTATTGAATGACTTATCATTTTAAAAAATCGGAAAATAATCCAATTGAGTTCAAATTCGGTGTATACTTTTATGTAAAAAATAAGTACACCAAGTTTTGTTTCAATATGACCAGTATATCTATAATTCTTGTTGGACTTCAAAAGTTCCGTAACACTGAACTTCGTCAGCCTCTGAATGGGTGACTGCTGGGAATGAACTGAAAGTATTTACTGATGACTTAAGAAGCAGATTTATTTAAAATCTGATACAATGAGTGTAAGTTTCAAGGTACCCCATACCCAATTTTTTTATTGTATTTCGTAATTAAAATAAGTAAAATAAAACCCTATGAGCATTAATATATTTCATTCTCAAAGAAAAGGTGTCCCAAAATCCATGCAAGATTTGAAGTTGGCACCATTTGTGCTATATACTGTAGCTAAGAGAAAAATATAAATAGCTGACAATTAAGGGTTATTAAAACATATAAAAAATTGAGCCCAAGTTTCCTGGTTGTCTAGTTTCCCATTGTGAGGGTTACAATATCCCGATCATGTGATGTAATGCCGTTGGATTTTTTATTTGGGAATTTTGGAAGTCTAAGGTTTATTTGAACAAGTCACTCACACATTGAAAGAAGACATTGAGTGCTATATCAATGAAATACAGCCAAATTTATGCAAAATCATCATGGAAAATTTCATCAAAAGAGTAAGCATGTGCCTGCAAAGTTGGGAAGGCCATTCAGCCACTAACCAATTCCATACATAAATCTACACTGTATGCTATATATAAAAATAAAATGTTTACAACTTTTTATTATAAACCTGTGTTTCGACCCAAATTACTTCTCGTGTGAATTTTGGGTCATCCTATATAATCATATATCCTACCCTCATGCCTCCCATGATACTGATTTCATAAGCTACATTTTATTTAAGAAATCATTAAGATTGTGAGAGAAAAAAACAAACATAAATTTGATAACTAAAAGAGATATTACCTTTCTAGTCCACCTTCTAAGAGCAGAGTAACCATCTTTTTCTAGCTTGGGGTAAAAGAAAGTATTAAAAGCATGAACAGACGGAAAATTCTTTTCCTTGCCTCGAGCCATCAATAACTCCATGTAGAAATTAATAACCTAAAAAATCAAGATAAATATAAAGAGATTAGACCGTGGTTTTCAGTAAGAGAAACTTTTTTCAAAACTAGATACCTAGTCTTAATTGATAATGGCAAACATACATTTCTGATCAGCCAGAGTTCCCACGGTAGCTAAAATTATATCCGTCAACTTTGCTTTGACAAAACAGTATTAGACAAAAGTGATCTAATAACATAAGGGAGTAAGAGAAAGGCCTTAAAAAGAAAATTTGGTAAAGCTTTGGTGCTCTGTACATGTAATATGACCTTATTTTGCATACATTTTATTAAACGATTATATTTTATTTTATTAGTGGTATATTTTATATATTTGTTACATATATTATATTTTATTTAGTGGTACCCGAGCTTCGCTCGGCAAATATTTTATTTATTAAACACAATTTTTTTAATTATTCCTTTGATAACTACAAAAAATAGAAGTTGTTAACATGTGTAACAGCAAAGAAATACTTTGTTTAAAATATTTTGTCTATCTGGTGATTTCCAAGCCTCTATGATTTCTTGGTAAGTTCCTTGTCAAAAATTGAAATTTTAAATCATTTTTTAGATTTTTAATGAGAATAAAATAATATTCTTAACAAAATAGGCCATGAATTTAACAATTCGTAGGTAAAATATACAAATTTAGAACTTCTTTAGCACATATTTACACTGTTAGGTTAATTATAGAAATATTCTTTCCTATATCAATAAATAAAAAATATTTATTGATTAATAACATGCAAAAATACTTGCATAGCTTCCTAAATCATTTTTCAAGATATAATTGTTTCAATAAAACAATTATATGTCATGCAAAAAAAAACTCATCCTAAAGTAAATTAAACAAATCTTAAACCAAGTTACTTACTTCTTTATAATAAACATTATATCAATTATTTATGAAGCTTGGTAGCTTAATCATTAAACCCACTTTCTGAATGAAACTTAAAGCACTAAAACTTAAGTGCATCAAGTAAAATAATATCTATATAGTCATGATTGATCAAGTAAATTGCAAGCTATAATAAATAATTTCTGTACAAAGAATTTAATTTAACTCTATACCATATATTGGTTATTTTTTCACAATTAAACTGATTTGTTCCAATTATTTAGGAACAGATCTTGATAAGGGTAGAACATGTCTATTCTGGCATATAAGTAGTTGTTAATAGCATAGCACAATGACATCTATAGACTGATTTTTGTACAAAGTTTCAACTATCTAGCATAAATACACTGGGAACTACGATGATAATAGACAGACTGACAACTTTGTTAAAACCACTCAGGAGGCCTTAAAATCATCTGAAATGGATAGTCAGGTGACATCCCAGTTTCGGATATTTTTTCAAACACAATATTTTTCCTATATACCTACGGTATAAATGAGGAAAAGTAAAAAACGAATCTAACAATGAAAGAAACAATAATAAAATACCTCATCATTAAGCCAGTTTAGACCACTAAGAGTAAGAAGGTCAAGACGTTTAATTTGATAGTTGAAGTTATTTGCAAGAACTTGGCCCTTTGGTTTTTTAGGATCCCATGCATTTATTATCTGACTCTGAAAAAGTATAAAATAATTTAAAATATTATAAGTATAGTTTTAAAAAAGATTAATACATAAACACTATTTGAGTACCAGAAGACGATAGAAATCAAGCCAGAGTAATTACCATCATATCATCAGTAAGTTGAGGTTTAACAGCCTCCTTTTCAACTTCATCTTCAATTAAATCTAAATAAGTAATTTTAAGTTGTCTATTTAATCTTTCTTCCAGAGCTTGTTCAAAAGGTTTCCTAAGTTGACTTGAAGTTGCTAATTCTTTACTTAATTGATCTCTATCTAAAGCGAACTCAGCTTTGAATTTTTCTATATCAGCAGCTCTGAAAACGGAAGAATAACAAAATATAAAAAAAGAGTATGTAGTATGCCTAGAGGGAGACAGTGTTGGATGCTCTAACAAGGGTGGCACACTGGGAAGGGGCATGTAGTAATAGTAATGTCACAGGTTCAGACGGTGTAAAGATAGAAGTACAGGCTTAGAGCAGACAATTGGGTGGGTACAATATGGGTAAAAGATATGAAAAGGCAACTTGAATCCACCATCAACCTTGATTACAACTCCAGAAAAAAACTAATAGTGAGATCATTAAAGTTATAGCACCACGATATAACTATCTTAAAAGGTGGGATGAACACAACAAAAGTTCGTGTATGCTAATATTCTTTTAACAATATAGATTATTTTAAGAAAACATGTAAATCAATTTTTCTGTACAGGCTGGTCATACCTCTACTAAATGCACTTCTTAGATGAAATTATTAATTATTGAAACCTTACATGGAATTTATTGAAGAGTTCATGAACATTCACAAAAATGTAGACTACAGTACTAGAGAATTTATAAAAATGAGTACTCACAAAGAAGGTAAAAAGTTGCTGCTAACACAAGGCAAATGTTTAGTTTTACTAGAGAGACTATTAACTGGAGACACAATTCTCCTGTGTGAAATGGTTGGTTTTACTGAACTAACTTCATCTAAAATAGATAGAACAAACTTTAACAAGCACAGCTCAATAGATATAAAATAAATGCTTATTGTAGGAACTTTGGGTCCATTAGAGGTAATCAAACTGTTGGAACCACGTCAGGTAAGTCGCATCAACTAAGCTCAAAGTATCTTTTTATAAAAAATACTAAATTAATACTTTATATTAATATAAAATGAGAGCATAGACCAGGCTACGAACCCCAGACCTCCAGTGCTAAAATCTAATAGGATAGTTATGAAGATCATGGCCATAAGGCAGACTCAATAAGTATGAAGTCTTAAAATAATTCATGGCTCAAATATAATTACATTTTTCATTAAAAATACAAATAATATCGATAAAAAAATAAAAGGCATCATTAGAAGACAAATAATAAGCTGCTATTTATTTGTTGTATTGATTAGAAGATGAAAGTTAAAAAATTATCAAATTCAAAGCCATAAAAGGATCCTTTTAAAAACAACCATACCTCTTTACTATTAAGAGGATAAATCAATATTAAATACATTGTGCAGAAATTAATATTATATATATATATTATATATATTATATATATATATATTTATATATATAATAAATTAATATCTTGTAAGCAACCTATCTCAGTACTGGTCAAATTGGGTATCAATATTTTTTTAGAAAATGCTATTTTAATGGGTGAACTTATTGTTAATAAAAAAATAAACAATAGAAACATACCAGGGTCTAAGTTGATGATTTCTTGAGGTTTCGTCTTTTCATAGGGTTTTGTGAGATCAACGAATGCACTCACTCTTTTATGAGAACTATCAAGCTTGAGACGAGATTTACTAGCAAAAGATTCCTCACTATAACAAAAAAATAAATTAAAAACTACAACAATAAAATAAATAACACTAAAAGAAGAAGTTTACAATAAAAATAATAAATGTTTAATATTTTTATAAAGATGTTCAGGGTATACGTTGTTCATCAATGATAGCCCATCAAAAATCAGTGAACAAATGCAATTCTAATAATGCGCCCCGATCCCCAACCCTAAGAAAGAGTAGTGTTCAAAAACAGCAGTATTGTCTTTACTGATTTTTTGGGCGAACTGTTAACTGATCAAAACCAAAATAATAACAATAATTTGATAATTTATTAACAACTAATAATTATCAGTATAACCTACGCATATAAACCTACGGATCTCCTGGTGTGGAGGTTCGCAACTTGGGCAAATTTTCTTATAAATGTGAGCTTTCTTGCTTATCAATCCAATTTTTATGGTATATGTTTAACAACCTGAGCACTGGCGTCACAAAATGTTTTTAAATTACTCTCCACTACCTTGGGAGACTGGAGCTGTTATGGAACAACTAATTCCCTCAAGCTGGAATCCCCTCAGCATAACAGCTATGCTTGGTTGTTTTTTTGTTTTTCAAAAGTTCTTTCATCCCCTCCCCCCAAATTGACATTAGTTTAATTAATAAAGGTCAACAAATCATAGTAATGACGTCATTAATAAATTAAATTTTTACTGCAGTCGTTAGAGGATTTTTAGAAAAAAAATGATATAAATTTATCAGTATAAGAATTCATCTATTGTAGCAGGAGGTTTGAGGAGGAGAAAGTAGTGGAGGTAAAGTGATAGGTGGTTGATTTCGGGGTTGGTGAAAAGGACCCAAAGGTGTGGTCTACTCACCAGGCTTGACTACTGTCCACTCTTACAACTACTACTATCAATATAAGAAGCTCAAATGATCGTTTTTGAGGGTTCTTAAATCTTTTTATAAACCATTTAAATCTCATTCTAATCGTCCACAATTTAAACATCCAACTAACCTGGACTGATCTAATATCCTAGAAGAAGTACTCCTGGATGTCTGTGAACAAGAGAACAGCTCCGGACTTTTAAGAACTTTACCAAGTAATTCCCCATATCTCTTCCAACTATCAAAGTCATATACAGCCTAAAGCATTTATACAATTTACATGAAGACAACATAAAACAATGGACAATTTAATAATAATTCCAATCATATTTAAATGCAATATACGCATAGCCTCAAATATAAATAAAAAAATGTAAGGTATGAACAAACTATGGGCAAAACAAGTCTCTAAGAAATTAACAGAGAAAAAGTATCCAATTATTTTGCAAACTGCCAATGAATCAGCAGTTATAAACTCTAAGGGAACAACTAGAACTAACATCTAAATTTTGTTAAACTGTAAATTTATCTGATAATTTTATACATGTGAATTTATGAATTAATGTTAAAGTTCTCCTTAGGTTCTTTTCACAAGAATTTAATGCCTTAGCACAAATATATATTAATTAAAGATGCATAAAAAATCAATTAGTTCAACTCACTGAATTCCTGTAAGTATCAGGACTTCTGAGAGAAAGGCTCATGATGTGTTGTGTTCTAGCGCTGAATGGAGTTCTATTAGGAACAATTTTTGCCATTAATGGCCTTCTAGAATTGTTAGACGATAACATGTCTGAAAAAAAATATACCAATTACAAAAACCACCAGGGTCAGGCTAATACTTTGCTTTACATTAGGTCTTACTTCCTGCCTGAAAATTATTTTACTCTGTTTAACTCAATAATTTAGGAGGACAAAAAGGGTAGCATATAGTAAGATTATTTTTGCCCAAGAATTGTTACAGAGTAGTCTATGGCAGTTGGAGTAAGACCTTGGGCATGGCTAAAAGCAGTTCTTACTCTGGGTTTTCTCTATTGCAAACTGGAGTAATGTGCCAAACATACCAAATTACTTTCTATAATGGTGTACTCTTAAGCTGGTTTTGTCTTTACAGATGATTGCAATAGGTCTAATTTAGTCCAATTTGATTGTTAGGTCTATACTTCCATAAAATTTAAAGAATCCCAAGGGTGGACTTATCCAAATATTTCAGTCCTTAATTTGCATAGAATAAGCTGCTGTCTATAAATGTTGATAGACCTGCCATACATAATGCCTACATAATGTTGGCATTATGTAGACCTACCAACACAAATTTCAATAATGAAGTTATTAAAAAAAATACATAAATAATAACTGTAGCATTAATAGGATCAATAAACAAACTGTTATCTCACGATAATACCTGGAGATAAACTAGTTGATTGAACTGAAGGAAATGTCCCCACATACTGTACATCATTCTGAACAGGCTTCCGAGTGGACACGTGTTTGAACTTGGTTTTGAGGGGAGACCTGCAGTGTAACGGAGCACTATACTTTCCCTTCCCAGGTGACTTAGACGCCTTACTACTCTTGTCTGGAGAGTGCTTGAACTTGTTTGGAGAATATTTACCCTGCACATTATTCAAACATAAATAAATTAATTAATTTCTCTCTAAAAAAAATATAAGGGGGTAGTAGTAGTCCAAGAGCCAGGCCAAAAAATGTGACTCAGTTTGTACTACTTCATAAGAAATGTTTTTTGAAAAGATACCTTAAATTATGAAGGAAAAGCAAAGTCTGCCGATTCAGAGTGGAGTCCTTCATATGAATGGGCTCGCTCAAAATATACAAACATCGCACAAATCCAGTTTTCTTGAAATAAATGGTTCCCTTTAGGTTGTATGAAAAACATAAAGAGGTCATTTTTTTAAAGCTGATAAAAGTTTCTATAATATAAGTGTATTTTTCATTAAAATTGGACAACCACATCAAAAGTCATTTAACATTTGTTAAATGGTCAAAAAATGCACTAAAAGCCAAAGAAATTTGCTGAAAATGCATAAACTATCTATTTTTTGGTGTTTCTGAAAGAGCCATAACTTTGGTTGTAGTCATCCAATTTTGATGATTAAACACTCGTTTTATAGGAAACTTTATCAGATTTAAAAAATGATCTCTTCATGTTTTACACACAACCCACAGGAAACTACTTATTTCAAGAAAATTGAAATTTGTGCCATTTTAAAATATTTTGAGCATGTGTTATCATATAAAGGACTCCACTTTAGATAGGTAGACTCTATTTTTTCTTTATAGTTTAAGGTATATTTTCAGAAAAATATGATTTGAAGTAGTGCAAAATGAGTCACATTTTTCCAGGTCTGGCTCTTGGACTATAGAGGAATAAATACATTCATCGTTAGAAATTTATCATTGTGATTATTTTTAAAAAAGAAAAAATGTATTAATGTTTTTCAAACTGTAAAAAACAGAAAATTCAGACAAATAACATTAACTATGTTTAAAAGTCTTTTAGAAAAAAATTAAAATTATACATTTTAACTTTACTAAACAATTAGCTCATTGAAGGAAAAAATAATTGAGGCCAAAATAACTGTAAATTTCTTAAGAGGCTTAACTTATAGCTGCCAAATGAAAGTAGCAAAATACTTTTATAATTGGGACTTTCTTATATAAATGATTATTTGAAGCTCAGAAAATCTGCTATTTTCACAAATTCTCTAAACCAATTTAGCATAGCCCTCCCCCTCCCAGGCTTTTTTCAATTGGGATAGTTCATAAGGAATAACTTAAATATATAAAAAATATATTTACCCTGATTGAGGAATTTTCTTTGTCAAATGCAGAGGTGGCTTCATCTAATAGAGATATTGTAGTGAATTCAGGCCCATCAAGATCTATAACTTCTGTCACCTTAACACAAAATAACTTAATATTAGGAATATTAAAAAAGACTACAAAAACAGGACAATATCTTGTAAGGATGAGTGAGTTGATTTGTTTTAGCTTGAGCTTCCTACAACTTTACATTGAATTTAATTTTTTTTAATTCTATATTTATATTGCAGAAAAAATTGAACTAATCCATGATGTCCAATTGGTTATTCCTTTAATTTTTTAAGACTTTTATTATTTCTTTTGACTCAATACTAGCACATATTGTAATTTTTTTTGTATATAATATGCAAAAGGTAAATAAAACAGATAATAAAAAAAATACCTCATGACATTTTTTGAATCTACTGTGATATTTTGGTCAATCTAAAACTCTCACACATATTAAAAATTAAGGAACTAAATGTATTAAAATATTACTATTGATAGAATTAAAATTAGTTTTATTTAAAAAAGTTAAATAAATAATCTGAAGCAACTGTAACTAACTCATAGAGTATTAAAAACATCTACAAAATTACAAGGCACTATACTTCCAGTCCAAGACACTACCCTCAGGTTAATTATCGACAGAGTAGATTCAGATTTTTACAATTTATTGACAGTATTAATAAAATGGGTCCAATAGTTTGTCATTAATGTAAAAGAATATACATAATATATTATTCTATTTTAATGAAATAGCATTTATTATTTAACCTTGCTAGAGTGACGAGCAGAGCCGTGAGGAGTCTCATCAAGGAGAGATATGGTTGGGATTTCAGGTCCATCTAGATCTATAGTTTCAATTGTCTACCAAACAAAAACTTACATTAATAATAAAAATAAACAAGCAGTCAATCATGGAACGATGCGTCCCTAACAATAGGTCATTTAAACTAGTTTGTTTACAAGAAAAGTGCTCATCTATTCATACATTCATACAAACACCCCACACACACACACATATATATAATATATATATATATATATATATATATAATATATATATATATGCTAGCCACAGGTGTGGTTGAGGCCTCTTTGTATAAAAACAAGAGACCTTCAACCATATTACTAGTTTATATAACTGATAATGAAATGTAACTTTGTATATTTTAAAAATTTCAGCCCGATCTAAACACTTTTTGAGATTTGTTAACTTTTGAAATGTTAAGGGGGTTATTATTGCGGGTAAATGACGTCACACATATTTTATATAGAATAGGGTTTGGGACATTAGCAATTATGACTTTTATACCAAGTTTAATTTGGACCCAAGAAAGTATTTTAAGTTATAGTGTCCCATAAGGAAAAAATATTTTTTTTTAACAGAATTCACATAATATGAAATATGAGAAAATTGGTTTAATTGAAAAATTGAACTTACTCTACTTTAGGTGAGGGATTTTTTATATGCAATATTTAAAAAAACAATTAAACAAATTATCAACACCAGTTTTTGTTTCTAAAAATAAAAACATTGTAAATCTAAGTACAGTAGAAATAAAGTTTATTGAAAAATAAAGAGACATTTTTAAGAGTTTTTTACTTAAGAGAAAATGACTTAAAAGTTACATAAGGTAAATAAAACACCTGAAAGAAGGTTCAAGGGACAAATAACTAGATTTATCAGAATATATCAGTGCTTTGTGAGTCTAGCATATTAAATAATTTATTATTTTACATTTTCTTTAAACAAATAAAACATAAAAAATGTCTTATTTATAATAATGACAATGATGCCTCTCTAGGCTCTGAACAAGCCTATGCTCTAAAATATTCTCAAAAGAAAATTTTCTGACCCACATCACTACAGTAAAAAAATATTAAAAATATTAAAATATTAAAAATTTAGTTTCAAAAAGGCTCTGAAAATCACTTAACAAGCATATAAGGAAAGAATCGTCACAATAATAATGAAACTTAAACATACCTGTGATGAATTATCTTTAGTTCTTGAACGACTAAAAAATCCACTAGGAAAATAAGAAGATTCAATGTCTAAAAAATAAATATACATTTTTTTTTAATATTAACAGTTATTAATTATTTTTAATATAAACAGTTTGTATTGGGTAATACCACAACAACATTATGATCATTACAAGTATTAGCGTTACAGCATTGAGATCTAGAGGGGCCCAATTGGTTGAATTTTGAAACATCGAAAAAGTAATCTGAACACCTTTGACTATTATATAATCAAATTTAAGAACGCAGCAGGGTTCCGCCCCGCCAAGTCAAGAAGAAAAGTAAAAATACCCCACTTAGTCAGAAAAAAAAGTCAAAAGCATACTCAAACTGCCAGTGTATATATACTGTACGCAAAGTAAGGTTTTTGAGGGTCTGTAGTGTGAAAACGGCTATAGGTACATAAATAATATTATAATATCTTTATAGAGAAATATAGAGAAAAATAATCCAAATCGGCAATGCAGAAGAGGAGAAAAAGAGGTTTAAAAATGGCATTTTTTATGACTTCTTATCCTTATTTTTATTCTTCCTACATTTTTGTTGACGCACCTACAGCCTAAACTACTGCCGGATTTTGACACATGAGGACTTTTTGGATTTGTCTTATGGTCGTGTGCATTCCTACCTCATAGTTTCTAACTACACTGAACGCAGAGCTAGGAACTAAGCTAGCAAACGCTACTTTTATATAAATTGACCCATCTGCACTGTTTACTAATGAATGGATTTTGGTGTTTGAGGACTTATGGATTTTTTTGATGCCTTTTAACATTCCTGTATCAATAAATACCAAATTTATAAATCCTATGTTGTACGCGCCGAAGAAAAAACAAATCTTGAGAGTGGTATATACAATACCTTGACACTCTTTACAGCTTTATCTACTACAGGCATCATGTTTACTTCTGTTTTTACATAAAATAGGAGCCGTACAATGAGTCATGAAATATTACCAAAAACCACTTATGTGGTAAGATACTCCTCGCTAAGTCTTTGGTCCAAAAAAGTAGGGAAATCAACTTTTCTGTCCCGCCAAGTCATGTCCGTATTGTGTGAAGACGGTCATAGACATTTCAAAGTGAAGTTGCTAGGTAGGCAATAGTTAAGGGCCCTATTTACATTAAGAGGCAATCATCAGCTTATTTTCCTTAGCGTGCCAAGGAAAAGAAGTGCAGAAGAAAGAAAGTGTTGAAGAAACAAAAACAATGTGTGAAAAGCAAGCAACAATCAATTAAATATAAACTTAACTCATTTATATTTTGAAGTTATAAAAACTTGAAAATGGTTTGGGTAGGACACATCCAAACCCATCCTAAGTTATATACTTAGAAATTAAAATTCTTAACCTTTAAGATTTTTAAAGGTTAAGACTTTTAAAAATAAAAGACCTACTACTAGAGGCTGACCAAGAATTGTAAAACATGTGAGGAATGTGTCAGTGAAAAATGTGTTTAGTCAATCTTGGGAAAAAATTAAAACCTGTTAAGTTTATTCACATTCCCGCTATGTGAATAAATAAGTACAGTCCCTCAGGATGGATTGAATTTTAATTAAAGGTATCTTACAATACCTTGGTTTTGAATATTGGAATTCATTCGAATTTTTTTCGCTGGAAAATATTCCTCTTCACAATCTGATATCATGCTTTCTTCTCTGAAATAAAGAGCAGGATTTAAATATTGCTGAGTTCTTTTATATTACAACTAAGATAGTATAAAATAAAAGTCTCTCCATGAAAGATATATATTTGACATAGCCAGCTTTCAATCTTAACAGATCATCATCAGTGTCGGTAAGCAGCAAAGGAAAGAATCAGGGGACAGAGGTTACAGTTTTGTTTAGAGGTTTGTAGCTGACAAACCGGGGGAGGGGGTTGTAAGATACATTTCTCTAGACTAATGTAAAGTAAAATAAAGCCCAGGTGGGAATTCCCTAACAATAATAATAAAGTTAATATATTAATAATAATATAAAGGATAGTTATAATAGTTATAAGGGATAACTTATAATAATAAGTTATCCCTAATAATAAAGTTACACTAAAAATAGTATTTCAAAAGTTATTTGATGAATAACAGTAATATTTTTTACTTGAAATAAAAGTTCAACGAGAAGGTTATCTGTTAAATATGATGGCCTCTAAAGGAACATACAGCGTATATCTAAATGGAGGGATCCATTTAGATTCCTTAGTTATCTCCTTAGTTCTAGTTTATCTGACTGGATTCCCTCCGCATGGTTTATACAGCTAATATTACCGTCTTTAGATATCGTACTTAATACGATCCGTGGATTTAAAAGTGTGTGTGAACGTACTAATAGTAACAACTGAAAATCTTTTCATAAATTATATCATACAGGATTCACTAACTGCCTCTTCTGATTCGAAAACTTACTGATATGTAAATATCAAATAACCATTTATTGCATTAATAGCAACCAGAAATAAGCAATTTGGTATGCGTTTTAACTAACCGAATTTCTAAAATTAAAGTTGATAATTTCATTTTAATTAACGAATTATATGAGAAACTACAACCAAACTACATAAATATTTTGGCCAAATAACTATTTGGCTTCATTTGACAAGGCAGTGTTAAGAATTAGACAAAATTTACATGAAAATCGAAGAACAAACCTTGTTCGTTTTCCTGAATTTCTCCATTCTTCAGGTACAATTCTAGTAAAAACACTCTTGCAAAAGTTAATAACACTTTGAAACATTTCTCATGTCCGTTGAACAAACATTAAATTTAGACCTCCTAAAACACGCAAAACAAGAGAGCCATATTAATTTTCTTCTTGGTCTTCTGTGTACATTAATTCTTCTTAGTAAAATGTAAAGGGTGAATAATGCATATGCCGGACGTGTTCAGTTTCATAATGCTATACAGAGGAAAACATTTACCTGCAATGCACTCATGTAATGAAGGTTTAATAAGTTCATATTCTTCAGGCGTATCGAAGATAGTTCAATAAAATATTTTTTTAAATTTGTTTTTAATAAAATAACAAACTACCAAAAATGAGGAAAAATTGTTTTTTTTATATTAGCGGCGTATGATGTCCTGTATTATTTTCATCTAAACATTAAAGGCAATATAGCAACATCAGAATACAGCGATTTAAATAGCAAAATATCAAAATAAAATAATGAATTTTTTATTATAGTAAAATATGCTAGTAAGATTTAATGGTCTAACCAAAGTAAAAAAAAATCAGGTACGGGTAGAAAAAGGTCCCCCATATCGGATTCGTTACGCTTTCCCTCACTACTTGGGACTCGCATAGTAAATGACAGTTTATTCCCAGCGCTGATCCATCCAGGCACTGATCTCGCTTGAAACTTATACTGCAACACGTCTTCAGACTCGCTTTGCTCGTCCTCAGATAGTAAATACATCCGTTTTATTCCAGTGGTCACACCTCCAGGCACTGACCACGCTCGGTGCAGCATAACTTTTACAATCCAACAAAACCCGCAGATATACTTGCCATATTGAAACGACACTTAATATACTTATTAATATATTGGTATACTAGACTCTTGGATTAGGCTCTAAATAGTCGCAACCGGTCAGTCCTTAATAGTTAACCTGTTAACTTTTTATTGTGATTAGACAATATAATTTTAATAAAGAGTTTTTAGTTTTAATCATGCTCAACGTGCACCATAAAATCTCCGTCAAAACAACTAATATAATGCAGGACAAGGACAGGCAGGCAACCTTTACAATAAGTGCTAACAATTTTGAGTTCAAAACCTTATGGGCAAGAGATACAGAAAAAACAATCAAAAACAATTCAATTCGGTCGCAGTATTCATTGCAATAAGTGAATATTTTCTTTATGTTCTTTTAGTACTGAATACTAATTTACTTTCATATTGGCTATTTATTTTCAAGTATATTAGGTCATACAATTTTTAAAAACTTGCAAAATGGTACATCAATAGAATTAGTGAGCCGTAAATAATACAAGAAAGATTGTCCTTTAAGTTATTCAAGTTGAAGAGCATAAAACAACTTCTTTTTGGCAACAAGAGGGTATAGCGCCGTTCGTATGGAGGGCGCCGTCAACAACCATGGTGGTAGATTGTCTAAGGCGCGAGCTACTACGGCAACTGGGACCATTGTTAGCTAAAGAAACAACACCAAAGTCCCTACAATTAGTTTTATTATGTTTTAGTGTCTAGGTCAAAAGATTACTTGAAGAAAAAACTGCGATAATTTTCAGACCCACATCATCAAATAACAATCGAACTACTCAAAGATAAGTTTAAAGTTTTGTGGTAGTAATATTAAATCCCTCTTAATTAAGACAGAGAGATGGATGATAATGCAAGGCTTTCATAGTACCTGTATATGTATTAACTTACCAAGGGAGAAAAGTAAGTTTTTGCTCCCAGAGTAGTCAAGTTGTTTCCTGAGGCTTACTATAGGAACCAACTTCCAACTGAGTAAACCATTCAGTGGAGTTAATTACTGCACAGGGGTAACGACTTGATACTCCCGAGGTAAATTTACGATTTTACCTTCAAAAAGGAGAAAATATTATATAACAAACAGCAAGTGTTATAATAGTGGTATGCTTTATTTAGGTTACCTTTTGATTTATTGAACAATAAATAATTTCTTACATAGTTTGTCTCTTTAAATAAATTTAAAATATAATTAATTTTTTTAAGATGAAACTTGGCACATATGTTTGTCTTAAACATGCCTACATCCGTGCTAAATCTAATATTTTCGCGTTTTATGATTTTTCGAAAATTTTGCGGAGTCATTTTTGCGGGTGGATGTCATTAAAAAAATATTATTCGATAGCACAAGTACACCTATAGACTGATTTTTGTACAAAGTTTTAACACTCTAGCATTTGAAAACCACTTAGGAGGCCTTAAAACACCTGAAACGGACAATTCATCATCCTGGTTTCGACATTTTTTTTGCAAACACAATATTTTTCTTATATACCTACTGTGTAAATGAGGAAAGTAATAATAAACAATTTAAATCAATTTAATTCAATAATCAATGCAAAGAGTGTGAATATACAATTATTTAAAGTAGGAACATGTTAAAATTCCAAAATATAACACTTTTAGTAAGTGTAATAAAGTATTTTGTGCAGAAAAGAAGTTGTCTCCTGATATAATATATCCCAAAAAAAGAATTATACAAAAGTTTTTGCCTAATCATATTAATAAAGTCCTATTTAGATTAATAACATTAATGTAAGTATTTGAAAAGAAGTATTTGATTTATAATAATTTTTCATTAACGAACAAGTCTATTTCAACAAATCTAGATTGAGGAGAGAATACGAATGGAACTCCAGGGTAGGTCGACTAAGGTGCGGTATGCTCGCACATCATTTTATTTTGCTTTCAAAAAAGACATCCACCACCCACTCAAAAGATTTTAATTTAAATATACCAATGTATATTTAGTATACCAATATATTAAATATACCAATGTATATTTAGTAAACCAATATATTAAATATACCAATGTATATATTTCAGTGATCATGTCAATACATGATCACTGAAAGATTAATATTTTATTATTTGCCCCAATGTCATACGGATTCAATTCCAACACGGTGTCGATTTTCTAATAAAAACCTAGTGTAAACAATTAAGGAGAGGTTTAACCTCCAGTTTAATTATATTACCGTTTAAAAGATGTTTTCAAACTGTGCTATCACCGAGTTAGAATTGATTTCAAATTGAAAAATAACAATTTTTTCGCTGCTTCGGAGCGAATTGGCCACCGGGATCTTAACTTCTTTAATCTATCATTTAATAAAATAATTTTTTCGAGTTATTTATTATGTAGACAATATATACATCTAACTATAAGGTATTTAGTGAATAAGCTTAACTCTTAAATTTCAGTAAATGTATTCAACTATTTAAAATAAATATAAAGAAAAATTGAAAAAAGATATATAATAATGACAATAATAAAAAAATTGTAAGTAATAAAAGTAAAATTGTTTATAATAAACTCTTAATATTGAATTTAATAATACTATCTTAAGTAAAATTATTGTTTTTTTGTAATATTTATAAATTCAAGGATGAAAAGCTTATATTTTTATATTTTTTTGTTAACAATATAATTGTATGCACTCAACTTTGTATAGGACAATGTCTTAAGAACAAATATAATTTCTTATTCTTATTCTATACAACACTCCCTTGTTGTATAAATAGCTATTAATGCTAAATAACTAAACAATGCTATTATTCACCTGACCAGTAAGTTAGTTCCTAAGGCGAAGCCGAGGGAACCAACGAATTCAACTCCCGAGGCGAAGACGTGGTATTAAATGTTTTTAACATCCGAGGCAAAGCCGAGGGAGTTATGACTTATTACTCCCGAGGCAAAATAGCATTTTATTTTTCCCAAAAACGTTATAGGGGAGCATACAAGGTTTTATCTCCAGACGTTGATGTCATTTAATTATTGTTATATTCTTATATTCATACGTTTTGTTGTATTTTATTAAAAATGTATTTATCCTTTAACACATTTTGGGGTGCTGCTACTCTAAAAAATCATTAAATTTTTACTTTTCCTCATTTATATCGTAGGTATTCTGTAAGAAAAGTATTGTTAGCAAAAAATATCCGAAACCAGGGTGCCACCGGAATTATACGTTTCAGATGGTTTTAAGACTTCCTAAATGTTTTTCACAAAGTTGTCTATCTGTATGTGTGTGTCTGTTACCATCAATGCTCCGTTGTGTATTTATGCTAGAGAATTGAAACTTCGTACAAAAATCAGTCTATAGGTGTAGTTGTGCTATTCGAAAAATATTTTTTATGTCATCCTAATACGTTTTTACTTTTCCTCATTTATACCTATGAGGGCCACTTTCATGAGTTTTGGCATACTCATGGCTCCTCATATATTCATTATGATCTTACCCGAAATCATACCTTAAATGTCTAAAGGATTAGGCATAGATCATAAAAAAGATAGATAAGTAAGTTCAAGACATTTAATTAATTATTAAATAAGAATAAACAGACATATTGGTTAAGCATTTTGACAATAGAATATCGGTACCTACTTAAGGTGGATACCCTAGAATATAATCAATAAGGAGAATTTACCTGTACTCATTTTAGTACCATGTCCTGAAACACTCTGAGGTCCCCTCTCTCTAAGAAAAATTACGGGGGCCGGGATGACCAGGCTGCCTCCACCAATTTATATGAGGGCCACTTTCATGAGTTTTGGCATACTCATGGCTTCTCATATATTCATTACGATCTTACCCTAAATCATACCTTAAATGTCTAAAGGATAAGGCATAGATCATTAAAAAGATAGATAAGTTCAAGACGTTTAATTAATTATTAACTAAGAATTGGTTAAGCATTTTGACAATAGAATATTGGTACCTACTTAAGGTGGATACCCTAGAATATAATCAATAAGGAGAATTTACCTGTACTCATTTTAGTACCATGTCCTGAAACACTCTGAGGTCCCTCTCTCTAACTTTTGCTTCCCCCTGAGTCTTCTCCCTCCATCTCACATATACCCTCTCTTTCAATATATTTAGTTCTAGCATAGTTAACATTTTAATTTAATAAATAGGACAAGTCAGCATCTTTCCATGAACATTAAATGGTTCATTGACTAAGTTGTTTACAGTCAAATCATGTGACAGTTCGAAACATTAAGATTGGTTAAAATCGAACGTCACAATACCGTAGGCATATAGGAAATGTATTTCGTTCGCAAAACAATCCGAATCCGGGATGTCACTGGAATTATACGTTTCAGTTGTTTTTAAAGTCACCTAATTGGTTTTTACAAAGTTGTGTATCTATATGTAGTCAGTGACTTAATGCAAAAGAATTAAACCTTTGTACAAAAATTAGTCTATAGTTGTAGTTGTGCTATTCGGAAAATATTTTATGACGTCATTAACCCGCAATAATTACTCGGCAACTTTGAAAAATCATAAAACGCGGAATAATATTGCGATCAAATTGAGATTTAGCACGCATGTAGCCATTTATAAGACTAACATATGTATCAAGTTTCATCTCATCATCAGCATCAGTTCAATTTTTATTAATTGACTTGTATAAATTTAAAAAAAAAAAACGGAAAATAATCCAATTGCATTTCGCTAGTTACATTTCCTAGGTATATGACGCACAAGTATATTGTGTCAAATACTCAAGCGGTACTAGAGCACCGCTCGTCTTTAGGAAAAACTTCACATTATATTCTTCGGAATTTAATTGATGGTCAGAGTGAGTTCAGGCTCTATTGTCGCCTTGATAAATTAAACGTAAAGAAAAAGAGTGGGACATGATGCATGTCGATGATGACTCAATGATGACGAATGTCCAATGATAGAACAGTTCCCAGATATATCATTGCATTTTGCTTGTTACATTTCCTATAGGTGTTTCTCGCACAATTATACTGTGTTTACTTTACCTTATATTACTACGAAATGAAAAATTTAAATGTGTAAAGAAGAATAGAGCAGATTAGAGTAGTTCCAGTTCAAACGCCAAACAAATTACGATGAGAGGATAGTTGCGCCTAGCTGCAGAACATCAGCTGCGTGTAATCACAGTGCTTTCACAGCTCCTAGACTGTACAATAACTTGCCCATACATATTCTTTCTACTGTCCCTTACAAGACCTTTAAAAATAAGTTAAAAAAATTCTTAGGTACCTAATTAGGCAATACATTTATTTTTTCTCTTTTGTTTGTTTAACGTTGTTGACTTAAATTTATAAATGTATACTTTTTTTATGCTTTTTACTTTATTTAATTAGATATAGGAGTAGATATAAGTATTAGATATAAGGAGTAGACTCGTGTCGCGCACAAGCCTTGAGCTTATGCGACACAAATGGTCAATATATATTATTTTATTTATTTATAATTTGTAATTTAACCTTTGTAAACAGGTATTTATATATAAATAAACGATTTATTTATTTAAATCTCAGTGTGGAACATGGTGTGGGAAGGAATTCTGAAAGATATAAGGAAGAATATGATTCTATGAATGAATGCAAGATCCGAAGTGGTTCTGTTGATTGAAATTTAATATATTAAATAATAATCTCAAATCTAAAATGATTCGTTTACGATAATTTATAAAATAAATCGGAAACCACACCGATATAGTCCAAATTTATACATAATGTTTTCAAAATGATATGAAGAATAGTACCGGTTTATAAACCACATTAAATTTTAAATGAATGGGAATCGGACAATAAGTCTCTATACTGACCACTTTACTTAGATAACAATCAGAAAAATAACCCCCAAAAAACTGGATTCTTAACAATCCAGTAATACAAAAATTGAGTTTCCCCAATCCGCCCTCAAGTCACGTATAGTCCAGATGTCCACTTGAACGTTTTGAAAGTTTAGACAAAGGTTACTTTTGACTGAAATGGTAAAAAATAAAAGAAGTGTATTTTTAGATCAATTCGCACAATATTAAACCGACCGAGAGATTTGAGATTCCGTAAGTTTCCAAAATGAGGGTTTAAAAGCTGGAGTATATACAAGCTGCCAGTTAAGGTTCTAATCTCTTTGGTGTATTATGTTACTTCTGATAGGGAGAGTATCGTAAAAATGATTCTATTAATGTATATCGATAAGAATGTACATTACTGTATCATAAAAAAATAAAATATTGTTTAACTATTTCTGTACAAATGTGCATACATTTAAGATTACTTTCTGGCGAAAGATAATAGTTCGCATTATTCATTTAGTAGGATTTTATTGTCATTTAAGTCATAGTCCCCAGTAATCTAGCGAATTTTCAAAGAAATATGAGCTAATCTTTAATTTGAAAAGTTACAAATATTATTTTATAATTTTTCTTAAATAACCCCGGTCCCCCTATAAATATACCGGAGAAAATAAAATTGTACGAGAAACATCTATATAGGCATGTAATTCATCTATATTGAGTCAACTATTCATGTTTTTAAAAACAAGTTTATAATCTGGATTCGGCCATGCGCAAATACAATTTTATAATTTGAATTCGGCCCTGCGCAAAAGCAATTTTATAATTTGAATTCGGCCCTGCCCAAAAGCAATTTTATAATCTGAATTCGGCCCTGCGCAAAAGCAAGTTTATAATCCGAATTCGGCCCAGCACAAAAAGTAATTTTATGAACTGAATACAGCCCTGCGCAAAAGTAATTTTACAATCTGAACACCGGAAGTTAAATTCTGCTATTAATCAAATATAGACGTCACATGGAGATGTTGCATTTAATGTTTCATTAAGGTTAATAAAAAGTAAGATAACAATCAATATACATTCCAAAAATGGGAAAAATAAATTTAACTCAATCACAGTTAACTTTAAAAGAATCGAGATAAACAAAAAATACGATATATTATATTGACAGATTAATAATTAATAAAATATTAATCTAGATTTAACCCTTATTGGAAAAGACGGTTTAAATCATCGATAAAATCATAAATATGGTAAATAATGAAAATAAATCTTGCATAAAATAATATGTAAGGCAGTTTAAATTAGTAAATACGAACTGCATTCCTTGTTTGGGTTTTTGACATCTGAATTATTTCTTACTGACTTCGATTTAGTCATTAATAAAATTACCTGCAGTTTACAGACAGATTCGAAATTGGTTTGATTTTTTAATTTATGGATTAAATTGAAACATATAAGGTTTTGATGTTTTTTTTAAATATCCAATTTCGTTCTTATGAAAAACAAAAGTGAGTTTATCTCTTTGAAAATATTAATTTGGTATTGAAAAGGATGACATTAATGAATGGAAATAGATGATCGAAAGAGAAAAACATAAAATGGAAGCGCATTGAATCAATAAAGAGATAATATACGCGGGGAAAAATTTTGTATTGTGTGCGATAAATAGAGGGAAAAGATTCAGTATAACCGCTGGAATCAAGATATTCGAAAAGAATTTGTATGTATTTCTGTGAGATAGAAAAGGATTCAATGAATCCATTGTTGATGAAATAGACCTCAAGACAATTAAATTTGAACCGGTTAAAATAAGTTAAAAGTGCGAGAAAATAGTGTTAAGGAACCAATTAGGTTAGCCTGATATGAAATTGTAGGTGTTGTTTAACAGCTAGGAGTAACCTCATTGGCTCCCTCTCATTATTTTCCCACGTTGTCAACTGATTTTAACCGTGTGTTATACTATAACCTCATTGTTTTATTGAGTTTTTTTCCAAAATAAATGTCCTCTAGCAAGGTAGAACATGAAAGTGTCAAGATGCGAAATAGAGTAATTATTCCAGTCAATTAAAGAAATTGTCGGTCGGGAAAAATTACAAACAAGCTAAACTTACGAGCTAAACTAAACTAACTCGTATATATATTTACACTTTTATATTATTTTATACTTATATTATAGAACTTATATATACTTGTAACCCATTCCTTCAAACTAACGCCTTTTTATCTCTCCTATTTCTCGTATGATGCGCCAAGTTAATTCTATTTCTTATTCCGACATTATTTGCTCCGTTTCTATTTCTAAATTCAAATCTTTTGTTTCTTCTCAACATAAATAGTAAGTTTAACTTTTTTAACAATATTTTCTTACTTATTTTTCATATACAATATTTTCTTACTTATTTTTCATATACAATATTTTCTTACTTCTTTTTCATATACATACTTTCTACACATATACTTCTTTCATACTTCTTACTTCTTTTTCATATTCAATACTTTCTTACTTCTTTTTCATATACAATACTTCTACCATTTCTCGCCTGAAGTTGGGTTTTTTGTAACCAGCAATAACAATCGAAGTGAAGTACATCACATCGCTCTGAAAGTACATCATCTAAATCAAGAAGTTTATCTCCAGACCACTCTAGCTTGTCCGAGAATTGATTATCACAAACCTTAAAGTTTTTTAACACCTATAAAAGTATACAACAATCATATAGTTTACTGAACAAATTTAAAGGATTAATAACTTTCGTAATAAATTTACTGTCATGAATGAAAGCTACTGATGTTCACAAAACGATGTTAAAAAACGGATGCTCCTTGCAATAAATAAATATCTATTGAATCTTGTTTGGCGGTGTGTGGCCTCGCTTAAACACAAAAACACCACTTTAACAATAAGGCAGTAGTAGTCATTTAAAGCTCGTTACACGACGCACATTATTAGCATCTTCTTTTTATTATAAAGGACAATATAAATCGAGTATTAGGAGTTTTATTAACTGTTTTATTACTGAATGAAACCCGTAAACTCGTGTTATGTATAGGGTAAAAAGACCTTTTTTACTAATAAATGTTACAAGCCCTTTTTAAAAAGTCTTTTGTCAGAGTTAAGCGCGGTGTGAAAAACATATTGTTAGAATAAAAAGGGCCGTCGAATCTCCCCTTGGTGTACACCCAGACTATTTATTTTAACTATTTATCTCTTCAGTTATATCAATATAAAACCGATTTCTTTCTGTTTTTTAATAGCCCGCACATTTTGCTCTCGAAGAGAACGTTGTCTTTCAATCATCAGCTATATTTATTCAAAAGATTATGAAAAAAATTAACTTATTTAATAAAAGTGTTACTAGAATGATTTAAAAAAACTTATTACCTGAATGAAACCTGAAAACTGGAGTTATGTTAAGGGAAATAATTGTCTTTTGTGTGATCTCTTTTATTTTAGTGCAAAAATAAAAACTGCCACGTGCTACCTTTACCAAATTTATATACGCAAATTTTATGGTAAAGGCAAGCCTATCTTTCCATTCTAATATAGATGGACTTTCAGTCAAATGAAACATCAGTAACATTATTATCATTCATTAGAAAACCAACCGAAAATTGTAAAAGAGCTTTAGGTTGAACTGCTCTAAACGTTTAAAATTAAAAAAGTTCATTAAAACATCATGAATTATTAATAGTTTAAGAAGTCTGCTCGTAATAAATATTCATATTAACCAGTTTAACTTATTCCCATAAATCTGAAATTAAGTAGAGAAAAACTAATAATATTTCATAATAATGAAGTAAGTTTTCCTTGTAATTCTTATGCATCATTTCTAATAAAAAATGTTAACAATTATGTCATTAATATTATGCAATTATATTAGTGGCAGAAATCTTGTCTGTGTGAGAAAGCTGGTAAACGCGAATTCACGTTTACGTAAAGTAATATATTAAACGTATAAATGGGAACGGGGAATCTCGGAACTTTTCCTCATCACATGGGACTTGCAACGCTCATCCTCCCTGCTTCGGACTTGCTTTCCTCGTCCTCAGAATATAAAAGTCGTTAACTTATACTGCAGCACCTCTTCGAACTCGCTTCGCTCGTCCTTAGATGAGCAAATAATACAAAAACATATATGTAATACATATATTTACATATATGTATTTACATATATGTAAATACAACCGTTCCGGTCACCCATTCAGGCACTTACCGCGCTCGATGCTGCGTAACTTTTATCATCCAACAAAAATCATGGATATACTTGTCGCATTGAAACGAAACGTGGTGTACTTTTAAATTACACCACATTGTAACCTTTTTAAAAAATGTAAAACGCTTTACATTTGAACCAAATTTTAAATCAATTTAATCATTCTCCGATTTTTTACATTGTTTTAAAAACGTACAAAAGTCATATGATAACAATTGAACTAATGCTGAAAATAAAATAAAACTTGGCACAAATGTTAGTTTTATACATATCTACATGCGTGCCAAATCTCAATATGATTGCAGCATTTTTCCCCAATAAATAATTTTCTGACTATTTTGCTAAGACATTTTTTTCGGGTTAATGACGTAATAAAAATTATTTTCCGAATAGCTTAACTACACATATAGACTGAGGTTTGTACAAAGTTTCAACTCTCTAGCATACATACACTGGGAGCTACGATGATAACAGACACACAAAACTTTGTAAAAACTATTCAGGAGGTATTAAAAAGACCTGAAACGGATAATTACAGAGTCATTAAAAAAGTCCCGGTATCGGACTTTTTTTACAAACACAATAATTTTCGAATATACGGTATAAATGAATGAATAAATGTATGTGATGAAAAATATATGTGATGAATATAAATGAATGAATAAATGTATGTGATGATAAAATGTGAATGAATAAATGTATGTGATGAAAAATATATGTGATGATATAATGAATGATAAATGTGATGATTAAATGATGTGATGAAAATGTATGTGATGATAAATGTATGTGAATGAATAAATGAAATTTATACCGTATGTATATATGAGGAAAAGTAAAAATAAACTAATGTAACTAATAATTTTGGGATTAGTTTTAATCCCAAAATTAAAATTGCAAAAATCATATCGCTCTCATATTTTATTCAAAATCTTTCTTAAGCCTCCATTACAAATAAATTGTTGACAGCATTGTAAAAAAATAATACATAATTTCAACACCTAATTCAGAGAGAATTTACTAACTTAATAAATATTACATTTTTAATCACAAAAGGTAAGGCGGTAATAAATAAAGAACAATTTATATAATAGAGAGAATTAACGTCAGTATTTGACATAAATCCATGGAGTCTAGATCCTAAAACCAAATTATAAATCATAATATTTTAAATAATATAAGATATATTTAACTTATTATTTTTTTTAAAGTAATACATACTTAAAATACACATATTAAATATGATTCCATATTTAAAATTGACTAAAATATAAAAAATAGGCCTATTAAAATAACAGAAGCGTTTTTCTTATAAAAAATATAGACTGATGAGAAAGAAAAAAATACTAACAGTCACGATTTCGGAACATTAAAAACAGCGGATATGGTTTTTAATACATCCATATCCCAGCACAAATACCAACAGGATTTTTATATTTTATTCTTATTTTACACTGATTTTTTTTTTCATTTATTTCATCTAGTTCTTACGCATCTTTTGTTTACACCATCGTTTGTTGTTAAAAATAAACATTTTACTGATAAAACAGAGGAATCCTCTACAGTAATAAAAAAATAAATTTAATAAATATTACAAAAATTTTCGTAAAAATTATTTTATTAATATTTTTAATTAAACTAATTAAGATATTAATAAACATATATTTAAATTTTTCGAAAATTATGGAATTTTAATAAAAAAACACGTTACAAAAATCTATTATTTTTTATTTTTGGCTTTAGTCGAAATCTAACATCGTGTACTTGATTATTTTTAAAAGGTACTAACGACGCGAAACTAAATAGAAAAAACCTTTTACTGATTTCCTCCTTGGTTTTTATTGATTTCTCTTTGAAATTAAATAAAATTATGGTGTTTAGCGGCTTAATCGATCCAGAGCAATGGGCTTGTAAGACATTTAAACGTAGTATTGGAAATAATTTTGTTCAAAACAACTTTGATGTTTTAATTTTATTATTATGTTTTAAATAAAAGTAATTATTGATTTCACACAAGCCCATGATCGGAATTAATAATTTTATTGCCTTTTATCGATTTTTTAAAAAATACGCATATTTACTACATAAGCGAGATTTAGGATAGATAGATCTAGATGAGTAAGATAACTAACATATTTCTTTATGACCTAATATGATACAGCTGATTATAGACGAGTTAAATCATAATGAGCCAGTGTTTGGCCACCGAAAGGATACGTGTATAAACTCAATTTGCAATATAGACATATTTATATGTATAGTGAATTTATAGACAGAATACTAAATAATTGTACACTTTTATCGTAATACCTCCAGTTTAAAGCATAATTTCAAAAACGTAAGCATTTTGTTCACGTTTTTGAGTCCTTTTCTAGTTTCGATTTTATCTCTACTATTAGTCACTTACTACTAAAGGCACATAAACGTATCGAGTTTGTCCTAAAAATCCAGAAACTCAAACTTGCGAGTGGAAAATGTGCAAAGTGAAGTGCAGAGCCTAATAGTTTTTAAAAATGATTTCTTTAATTTAGATCATATACCAAGATGGCTTAAAGTATGGAAACAAAAAAATAAAAAATCGGCGAAGTACCTCGGAACTTTTCCTCGCCACGTCGGATTCGCTACATACTCAGAACATAAATTTAACCAAATTTAAACTGCAATACGTCTTCGGATCCGCTTTGTTTGTATTCAGTGAATACATCCGCTGAATTTATTCCTAGCGGTCACCCATCCAGGCAATGGCCTCACTTGATGCTGCTTTATTATCCACCAAAAACCGATGATTTACTTGCCGTGTTAAAACAATTTTACCACTTACACTAAAATTTAGCTTAACTGAAATATTTTGCGATTTTTTTTAATTTTTTTAAAATTGTATACACGTCATTTCATAAAAGTTTAACTAATGCTGATAATGAGATGAAACTTAACATTTAACTTGATAAAACTTGACTAAGTAGTTATATGATAAACGTTTTGGTCTTATAAATGACTGCATGCGTACTAACTAGCAAATCCATGAAAAAATTTTCCGCGTTCTATGATTTTGTAAAATAGTTTTACATTTTTTGCCGCGGGTAATGAAGTCAAAATCAAACTTATTTTCCAGATACGCACAACCAGACTTAAAGATTGATTTATGTACTAAGTTTTAACTCTCTGGCATAAACGCACTAGGAACTACGATGATAATAGACACATACACAGATACAGACAGATAACCACTAAGAACATCTTTAAAAGATGTGAAACGGATAAATCATATGTAATCTGGGAATCGGGATTTTAGTGCAAAGACAATAATATTTCGACATACCTACGGTAAATAAGGAAATGTATAGCAGGACGATTCGGAAGCAGGTAATTCCCTTATTATCATGTTTATCTTAAGATTCATGAGAAAGACCGTGTGATATGCAGGGTATTGGGATTACAGCATAACTTCTTTAAGTTAATTTGTTCAAAATAATAAATTAATAAATCGAGCACCTAATTTTTTATTTAAAATTATTACATAATTAGGAATGGGATTTAAGACCAAATAACTTGAATGAACTGAGTACAATAAGTATGTTTAAATTAATATTAATTAGTAAAAATCTTGAATAATTAGTTACTGCAATATAAAAAACTGAAATAATATTTTTAAAAGTATGTTTACATTGCTGATCAAATTTAATTTATTACATTTATGATCAGGAAAAATGTTCAATGATTTTTCAATAACATTAACCAACTGCAAGATATTTAATCAAGCATCACAATATGTTCTCAATAATTTTTTATTTATTTATTTTTTTATTGGTAAACATGGAAAACGAAGTACTTTGCATGTACTATGTCTGAAATCTGACTTCCTTTTCACTTCTTCCTTTATGTAAATTTACTAATAAAATATAATAAAAAAATATATATTAATTGAAAAATGTTGAGCAGAATAACTTTTAGTGTTTAAAAAAAATGAAAATCAGGCACGATGTACCTCGATACATACTCCTACATTCTATACATACATACTCCTACATACTATACATACATACTCATATATTCTATACATACACCTACATACTATACATACATACACTACATACTATATACTATACATACATACCATAATATGTCTATTGATACACTACTATATACATA
>JACMZG010001863.1:18854899-18945008 GCA_018340805.1 Microvelia longipes | reverse complement strand
CATTTAGTGACTGATTTAAAACCTTATTGATGCATCAAATCTCCTTCTATTGGCAAATTTCCATTTTTAAATGTTTATGACTCAGCAAAATCAGTTTAACCAATAGACATTAATCCAATTTTGGACCGATTTTTCAACCCTTCAGCATTTTTTTTAATTAAAATTCACCAACTTACTTTAATTCCTTATGTGAAAATGAATTTATAAAATTAAGCTATAGCCATTTCAGCCACTGTAAGCATTAATCAGGCTAAATAAACTAAACACTACATTCACAACTAAAAATCACAGAAAACAAATAAAGCTCATACAAGACCAGAATTAAGTAAATAAGTAATCACAATATTTAGCTAAAACTGAACTTCGTCAACAAAAAAATCAACTTTTAAATTAATTAACAAATAATAATTTATTTAATTCTAGTCTTAGGTATATGTGCTATATTAGTTTTCTGTGATTTTTAGTTGTTAAAGAAGTGTTTAGTTATTAGTCTGATGATGGTCACAGTGTTGGGTGAAATGACCATATCTTAATTTTATAGCTTATTTCCATATAGAATTAAAGTCATTGTATTCAATTTATAAAAATGTGTGAATTCTATAAACTTAAAAGTGAGACTAAGGATAAATTATGGTCAGATAAATTATGAAATATTGGTTTTCGATTTTTATGGTTGACATGATACTTTCTCTTATACCTACGGTAGTAGGAAAGGAAAAGTAAAAAAGAATAATGAAATGCATTATAAATTCACATTGTTCACAAAATAAATAGAGAAAATACACTCCAAAAGATATAAACACCATTATTAAGTTATAAAATAAATATAAAAATAAGAGTGTGAGACCACACACGCTGCACTCAAATATCGTTCCACATTTCTTGTAAATGCACTGATATAAAGATATAACACTTTAATGTATACCTACAAAAAAATAAATAAATAAAAAATAAAGGTAGTTGGCTAAGCTATAGGCGAGGCGTGAAAGATTTAGTAGGTTTTAATCAAGCCTTTGTTAGGAGGGATCGGTATAGAACCCAAGTTGAGATAATCTATCGTCAGCAGAGAAGTTAAAGTTAATACGGTCATAACTTCTACAATCTCGGATGAACTTTATTTTAAATAAACTAATAAACTTGACTTATCAGAAGAGATAACTTATTGTTCACCTTACACATAAGTTTGTAAAAATGTACAAAAAAATAATGTTCAACATGCAATAATTGATGATATACTTTATTTTAAAAGTTCACCGTAACGTTATTTTCAACACTATTTTACTTGTAAAAAGTCATCAAGGTAATTTGTTACCCGTAACATTTTAAGCATATTTTTCAAGCAGTCGGAACTAAGCCAGCATATTTTGTTCATCCTTAAAATAAATTAAACGAGCGTTGAATCTATAATTAATAATTAATAAATGAAAAATCTTTATCCACAAAAGAAATATCAAGGCTGCTTTGATTGCTTAACTAAATTGACCTTTAAACCTTTAAATCTTATAATGGTTTTGGAGGTTAAAAATCGTTTTGATTATAATAAAATAAATAAAGAATAATAACAAATATAATAAAAATGTAGAATAAATAATGAGAATGGGGCTTATACTCGTGGAATTGATAAAATGAAGCGTAATAATTGATCCTCTAAAAGAGAGGAAAGAACACTATTGCTATTACAAACTATTTGTAAAAATAAGCGTGGCAACAAAAATCACCGAGGAAAGTAAATTTTTTTAACTTTTTTACTGAATATATTTTTTTGAATATTCGAATAAATATTCAAAATTATTTGAATTTTTATTTGAATTTTTATTTTTTATTGAATATTACCTTACCACCTTACGGTGGTAAGGTACGGTATCGGGAGGAAAGTAAAATAAGGGCGGAAAATAATTTACTTTTCACGAACGCATCTACCGTTTTCCAACCCACAAATTTAAGGTCTGACTATCTGAAGAACCAATGCTTTTAAGCTGTTCATCTCAGTAATGGATACAAAAATAACTCTAGCGCGGAGGTCCACATGCCAGGCCAATTTTCTTTTAATTGCTTGCTTATGAGGAAACCGATAGGTACTTAATTATAAGTTAGGCATTTTTCATATTCTAAGGACGAGCGAAGCAAGTCCGAAGGGGTGTGGAAGAGCGTAGGAAATTCAATAAGAGGAGAAAAGTTTCAAGGTACACTGTACCTCATTTTTTTTATTTATTTAATTAAAATTAACTTCAAATATACTTGTTGCTATTACATTACTATTATAATTTATATAATTTAAAAGAAATGCTTATAAGGTATGTAATATGTTAATTAGCATAGAAGCTTTGTAATATTCTATTTAAATAAAATATTTAAATTGTATTGGAAAAACTTTATAGTATAACTCACGGCTAAAATCAGTTGACAGCGTGCCAAAAATCTGTGAGGGAAAGAATCCTATTGGTTAAGACCGACCTCGGTAGAAAAATTACCTTTTTCGTAAAATCCTTAAAAGGCAACACAGCAATACAAACTTAAAAAAAGGGAGTTTTTTTGTTAAAAAAAAGTGGGTTGAAAGCATTGAAATTTTGGCGGGGACTATATACTATAGTCCATAAAGAAAAGAAAGATAAAGAGTCTCTCCACAAACAACTTTGTTTTTCATGAATCCCGCAAAGCGCTTTCGACCTAACAACAGGCCATCATCAGTGCCTGTCAAACAAATAAGAAAGTGCAAACTAAAAAAACCAAAGATGACAAAATAAAAATAAATAATGAAAGAGTCGTACGAAGATAATCAAAATAAATAGGATACAAAAATTACCGCAGACACAAATCAAAGATGATTTAATTTATACTGAATATGTATGTATCGTAAGATGCCAAGATTTTTGTGTTTTGTTTAAGAGCGCACCGTGCCTGCACACATGTAAAACTAACCTACATAAGTATCATAAACATCTTAGACAGAAAATAATTACCGACCGATATAAAAGCTAATAGCGTATCTATAGGTACCTGGAAATTAAAATGAATCTCAAATAAGTTTACGAGTAGCGTTGCCTTTAGCAAGCCTTTACCTCCTCTTTTATGACTAAAATAAGTCCTATGAATCTATTTAGACCAATTTCAAGTACGAAATTATTATTCCAAGGACAGATAATAAGAAGTTAAAATTCTTTTAATGTTTTTACAACATGTGCTTTAGGTATTGTTACAAAAAAATCATTTTGTAATTATTTGTATTAAATTTAAAAAGAATTATAAATTGCTTTAAGTATAAGGACTAAAGGAAAAAATAGTTGAGATCATACCATGTAAGGGAAAGTGAAGCATGTTTATATGCTTACACATAGCAAGTACACGTATATTGTCCTCTATAATACTTATTACTTTGCACTTAACTAAACTTAAAAGAATTTTTAATCGGGTAAGAAGTTTTACAGTTTTTTTGTCACGCTAAATATGGTAAGAGATGAAATTAATTTTGTAATTTTTAAATTACACTGTAAATTAGAGCGATTTTTATTTTCTATACCATGTTATTATACGTGTTATAAGTTACATGAAAACAAAAAATAAATTTAATTAAGAAAAGGTAAGAGAGGAGAATTAAATCTATTAGTTGTATTTGCTAAATACAAGTTAAGTTTGATATAAACTAATTAATCTTTGTTTAGAAGTTTTTAGTATTTCTTTATTCTTTTAACCTTTTCATAATTTGTCTATTTGTTTAATTTATAAATGTAATTAAGTAATGTTAAATTGTATTATATATTTTTACTTTAGGATTTCAAAGGAAGAAAAACATACTATTAAGAAACGAACGTAGTACCAGCATTTTACGCAATGAATACGTTTATCAGAACCTTTAAAATAATAAACATAATAAGTTACAGTATCCGTGAACAGAAGTCCCTGTGATGTACTGGTTAGCATCACTGCCACCCAGACAGTTCCGGTTCGATCCCGGTCTGGGCCTCTAGGATTTTCATGTGGAGGATGGAAATCCTTTTGCGTGGCTTCCTCCGAAAGGGACGTTAAGTCTGTGGTTGCTCGAGCCTGTCCGATGTCAGGTACTCGTAAAAGATCCCTAGCCATGAATAAACCTGGGTTTCGGCAAAATTTAGGACCCTCAATAATAGTTTATATTAAATATTTATATTTGTTTCTTCCTTAGAATAATACTATACGTAGAAGGAGCATAACTGATAACAACAAAGTCGGTTCACTGGTGGCCTTAAGTAATGCTGCCACACTAACAATATACAATTTTCTTATAACAAAGTTGGCAATACTTCCGGTCACTGGATTATTATGTTCTATTATTAATTAATGCTAATATAAATATTGCTTTATTACCTCTTATCAATAGTGTAAAAGTGATTCAGAGAGCGAGGCGAGCCACTTAGTAATATACATAGTCTATATTTGTTGCAATTTAGCGAGCGAAGCAAGCCTCTTCCTTATATTTTGCCTGTATTATATACAAGTAAAGCTATCTAGCAAGCGAAGCAAGCCTCTTCCTTATATTTTGCCTGTATTATATACAAGTAAAGCTATCTAGCAAGCGAAGCAACCTCTTCCTTATATTTGCGCAGTAAAGCTATCAGCAAGCGAAGCAAGCCTCTTCCTTATATTTTGCCTGTATTATATACAAGTAAAGCTATCTAGCAAGCGAAGCAAGCCTCTTCCTTATATTTTGCCTGTATTATATGCAAGTAAAGCTATCTAGCAAGCGAAGTAAGCCTCTTCCTTATATTTTGCCTGTATTATATACAAGTAAAGCTATCTAGCAAGCGAAGTAAGCCTCTTTTTTATACATTCTGCGAATATTCTTTCTTTTTCTTACTTTGTTATAAGGGAGTGACTATCTACATCAAATCCTTGGATACTCCCCTTTGGGGAGTAACTATCTAAAGAAGTAAAAATTATCTTATTTTAGGGTCAAGCCGCCAAGTAAATATAGTAAATCAAGCGGATAATTTTAAATCTGTTTTTTTAAAAACAATTAAGATTATAACTATTAAATCGTTATTTAAAGAAAACTTTAATGTTAATAATATCGTTTAGTAACACAGATGCTACTCCTCCGAGTCGATATTTATACCTAAACATGAGTAATCAGAAAATGTAATAAAGAAATAAATTACGTATTTTAAAATTCTGCATTATAAATGTAAGAATGCAATTGCCTTTGACTCTAAAAGAATATTACGACGCAGATTAAGTTGAAACATAATAAAAAAGGTTATTATCGACTCCTTATTACAATAAACTGAACCAGTTTTTTACATCTTTTAAAAGAACATTTTATTCATGATGGTCCTACGTAATATGATAGGGTTAACTTAAAAGTTTTATAAAAATCATTTTAATTATTAATAGAATTAAATTACTCTTATAGCAGTCAATTTAAAATTAATAATTTAGTAAATTGAATTTTACGGTTCTCACCTACAACCGTAGGTATAAATAAAAAAGTTCAGCACTATTTTTCGTAAAAATATCACAAGGGCAATTGCAAGTTTCAGCTTTCAATTAAGTCAAGTGAATCCGATTTCAGGCAATATACGGCGTCGTCATAACTACAGCCAAAGATCAATTATTTCTTTTTTAATTTTTTCTCATCTATACAGTAGGTACGTAGCATGATAGGACTTCATGAAGGTAAACTTGAATATTAAGTACCTTAGCATGTGACCTAAAGCCAGAGACACAGGAAGTGTAAATAAAACAAAAATGATGTTTTACCTCTAATATATACATTAATATAGGCTTATTAACGGATGTTTTACCAAATGAAGAATCAGCTACCGTCAATTCTTGCTGTTGGATGTGAATATCCCTGAAACAGTTTCGGCATAACCATCATCAACAGGCGGGGCAACCCTCGAGCTCTCAACTAATAAAGTTTTATTAGTGAATAACTTTTCTTATAAAAACGGTTTTATAAGAAAATGTAAATAATGCCGTACATCAGATATTGTTGTTGTTATAATACATATAATTAAAATTTACGAAGACTTCAGTCCTATAATAATATTAATTTATTTAATAATTATCAAAACATTTCAATGAGCAAAAAATCTTCAGGTGTATGATGTTATTTGATTTTAAATTTAATTTAAATTTTTAATTAAATTAAAAAAAATTGTAGTTTTACTAAATTAGACTACAATAATAAATTTAGTATTTGAGTAGAAAAAAAATCAAGCACGAGGTACCTCGGAACTTTTCCTTTATAACATCGGATTTATTACGCTCATCTTCCGTACTTCGGTCTCGCTTCGCTCGTCCTTAAAATATAAAGGTCGTTAAGTTAATATGCAACAACTCTCGCTTCGCTTCGCTCGTCTTCTGATAGTAAATACAATCGTTTCATTCACAACCATCCAGGCACTGACCACGCTAGATGATGCTTAAATTTTATGATCTACCAAAAATCATAGATATACTGATCATATAGCAACTAAATCCATAGTACTTATTTTTTACGTAATATGATACACTCGTACCTAATGTCAAGTAATGTATGTAACGAATGTATTGTTTTCCGATTTTTATTTTTTTAAAAAACCGTATACAAGTCATTTGATAACAATTGAACTAATGCTGATAATGAGTTGAAACTACACTGGGAGCTAAATACACAGGGAGCTACGATGATAACAGACACACACACACAGACAACTTTGTAAAAACCTATTAGGAGGCCTTAAAAACACCCGAAATGGATAATTCCGGTGACATCTCGGTTTTGGATTTATTGAAAACACAATACTTTTCAACTTTTACTTTTGAGGAAAAGTAAAAAGGATTTCTTTACAAGTATCTAATCAATTGTTTTTTTAATCTTATAGATTTTCTTGTTTGTGAATTTTTCTTGGTTATTGAAAGGTGTATTAAGCATAACCCCTTTTATTACTTTGGAATCTTATAGCATATAATTAGAAGGGGCAAACAAGACATTTCAATTTTTGATTTGCACCGAATTACGCTAATGAGGTTTAACTCTTGTTTAAAAACTAAATATTTAAAAATTAATCTTAAAATTGAGAGAGAACAGTCTACTTCTATTCTTACATTCGTAGTTTATTCAAGTATTTAAGTCGATAACACCTCTATCAAAGGCAAAACGATTAATAAAAAGCTAACAATATTAAGAAGTAAATTCTTTCAAACGAATACAATGGATTATTGAGTTCTCTGATATAGCGGTAGCCTGCCTGTCATTCAAACAAACGGATTCTGAATTTTAAATTAAGTATCAAAAATATTTCTGGACCAAGTCCAAAGGATACCTGTTTCACAAGCGGGAGACACGCGAACCAGCCTGCCACCAATCTTAAAACAAATCCAGTCTCATTCTTTTTTTAATCATTACTAATACAAAGATCTTTATAGAAGGAGATCGTATTGACTTAAGCTTTCCTTGAATGAAAATGCAATCGCGCAGGATTGCATTTTCAGCAAAAATTAAACTAGAGTCTAACCTTAAATTGCCCAAATATGATAGGAGTTTGGTTAGATGCGTGTTTGTAATATGCAATTTTAATTAAATAATATGCCGCTAAAAGAGCTTCAAAATGTTAATTAGCCAGTTTGGAGATGAATATGTATGATTTTTACTCTACTTTAGCTAGAAATGAACAATGTAAAAACGGCTAAAAGAAACAAGCAATAAGATTTACACAAGTCGCAAAGAATATTTATCTAGCAATCACTAAACAAAGGTGGTTGAACGCAAGATGTTAGAAATTTATAAGGTGATTCACTTCGATGTAAACAAACCAAACACATTCGGAGGTTATAACCTGACGTTTTTATGAATGACGTGTGACGTCATTGCAGGAATCGGTATAGGCGCTTTACATTGAAAATTCACTATTTATTCCTGCAGTGAGTCAATTCCGGACATAACCTAACACAAAAAATTGATTTCATTTAAAAAACCCTCTCAACAGATGGCTGTATGGTGTACCAAAAACCAATGCCAATAATAATAAACAAAAAAAAAAAACCCTCCAATTCCAATCACCTTATAAATTTTATCAGTTTGGGTTGAACGAACCATATTTAATGACATTGTAAAAAGTCAAGTCCTTTTTTGCCTAATAACAAACTGATAACAAAATGATTGGTAGAATCAATGCTTATATCAACTTTCAGTATTGCAACACCTAAACTATTTACTAAATTACCTTAACTTTTACAGGTAATTTAAACTGTAATCGACTTTTACCAAATTTTCAATAGAAATGACGCCTATTAAGACATCTTTAATGGTACATTTAACCTTAACCATAGAGATTTATACCTAGAGTGGGTATGGCCCATCTCAATACATTGAAAGGCCTGAAACATCATTTTGGGGCCCTTAAGGGTTCTCAGTAACCTCATTGAAATCTCCTCTAAGAGTGAGTTCAAGTTATAATAAATCAATTATTTTCGCTTTCCCGCACATTGATTGTGTTTTGATTTGTATTTTTAATATATGATGGATTGAGCTGTGGAGTGCTATGATAAGAAGAAATCAAACTAAACAAGATTTTTTTGAGTGGTTTTTTGAGTGGATGAGTGGAGAGACGAAAACTTGTTTAGTTGTATTTTAAACGTTCAAATAAATAAGTTACTACATATTTTTGTTCCATTCATTTGATTTTTGTTGTCAGGTCATGGTAATAACATCTCTATGCAATTAACAGTAATAAGTCTATATCAGTCGAGTTTGTTGTTGCTTCCTTCTTGATGTAGACTAGGTGCCGCACAATATTACATACCCTTCACCCTATTTATTATATTTACGGTCTATAAGATTCAATTAATTCAGCGAATGATTGATAAGCCATTAATTCACGGTGCGTTTATCCCTATATTACAATTAATCCAAACGTGCATTCTACAAAACATCAGATCAAAATCCAATTTATAATATTAAAGCGGCTCTTTTTTGTTTATTTCATTAATATAATCGCAAATATTATCTCACTGCAGAAATAATTATGAATTTATTATTAGGCATAGACTCAAGGTAGACTCAGAGGTTGAATTCGAAAAAATAATTAAATTCAATACAATTCAGAAGTTGTATTATATTTTTGTAAGATCTTTTTAACATTCTAAGTACGAAACGATATAAATGATAAGTAAGGCAATGATGTGTTTAGAGAATTGTCACAACGCTTATTCAATTTTTAGTTGTAAGATAAGTTGTAACTACCAATGTTTAAATCAGAGTAGAAACTGGAGTCACAGACATGTTTCTGTCAGGGTTTCTTTCTCAGGTTTTTTACCGGGAGGATCTCAAAAGTATGGAGGGGGAGGTTATACACAGATGTAAAAATTATTGACCAAGAGTGGGGTACAACAAATATTGCATGGAAATATAAGGCGCGGTCGAATATCTAGCACGTTGGATCACCAACAAACTTTTTTATAATTTTGTTTTCAAAATTTTCAGTAATTAGCCGGATTTGTGATAAATGAAGCCGTAATCTGCACGCTCTTTTTGTTAATCTCAAAGAGTATTTACATTCACTCAACGATTTATTTTTAATCTAACTTGGTACATACATAACTACTGTTAGACGTCAATGTTGACATGTCAAAATATAACACAAAATATTGACGTCTAACAGTAGTTATGTATGTACCAAGTTAGATTAAAAATAAATCGTTGAGTGAATGTAAATACTCTTTGAGATTAACCAAAAGAGCGTGCAGATTACGGAAATAGGCTTCATTTATCACAAATCCGGCTAATTACTGAAAATTTTGAAAACAAAATTATAAAAAAGTTTGTTGGTGATCCAACGTTCTAGATATTCGACCGCGCCTTATTAAATTTAAAAGTACAAATAATTAATTGAATGATAATTTCCAACTATAACGTGTAACTACTACACTAGGTACTATTCATGGGTATGTACAGAGTAAAACATTTTAGATGATCAACAATAAATCCTTTATGGATAAAGAGAAAACATGGTCTATGGCTTTTAAAAATGGTCTCTACCTCAAGTAAACTGACTCTAGTAAGTTTAATTTTATTACTATCATTGGTCATAAAATGACTGACTATCACTCAAATATCGTAATTTTGTTACTACTTTTAGTAATTTCGAAAAATTATATTGCCTCTTGTAGAAACCGCATTAAATCTTAAAAACTTTGATACTAACACAATATTCCAACAATGTTTTATAAAGCAATCGTTTAAAATAGACATATATATATATATATATATATCTGTGTGTGTGAGAGTGTGATATATGTGAAACAATAGCGCGAATGACCCAAATATAATGATATTAGTATCAAACTTCTTAGTATTCAATATTTCTAAACGGTAATTCTACGTTGATCAATAACTTAAATTTTTTAATATAACCAAAAGTAGAAACAAAATTAACGTTTTGGGTAATAGTTACAAAAATAATAATTGTAAATTACTATTGGGGGGCTATTTTGTCACCCCAGAGAAAGGTTACATTAATTTTGTCCTGCCGGGAGGGGGGGGGTCCTGCTTGCGCCTGACCCTCTTGAAAAAAACCCTGCCTTCTGTTACATCCTAAAGATGGTTAAACTTTACACAAACTGATTTTATTGTCTTGTTTTGCACAAAAATGCAATGCTTTATGAAGATTTTGATAAAAGTCTTGTTGTTTAAATTTATATACAAGTTGCATTGTATGTATGTATTTTGTAAGTTGTGCATTGTTTTAATTGATTAAATGTTAAAAACAAAGGCCTTTTCCTCTTGGTCACCTGACATTATGGAGTTCACGTATTCTTTGTGATTTTATAGCATTTTGTATTTAGCGAAATTTCAATGGATAAGCCGCTTAAATTGATTCATTGACGAAAAAATCATAAATACAATTTTTAATTGATTAAAGTCAATCCAAGAGGTTTGTAATAAAATACGTCTCTCCACCGGGAGAGATTACGGGATGATTAAAGTCACTTTATTCAAAACCCCCATTATAAAGGATACGGGGATACGATTTTTTGGCAGAAATCCGAAACTTTTTGTGCGGAAATAAGCAACAGGTTAATTTTGTAAAGCTGTCTCTTAAACTGGGCACACATGGATAAGTAATCAACAACAGGCAATGATTTTTATGATTATGTAGTCAAAACCATCTCCTAGTCACTTCCAACAATAGTGCCTTTAAATTAAAACTTAAAATTAATTGATGCTTTCTAAATTTTACAAAATGGGATCAAACAAATGGTGATTCATGAATTCTTTTGTTAATCAATAACGCAGTTCTACAACAGATTCGGACAAAAAAACATCTTTTCTTCCGCTGCATTAAAAAACTAAAAAGCATGGAAGATATAAAAATATTGCAAGTGCTTAAAAAATTAATAATAAGATTTTATAATGAAAAGGGCATACTTTAAAAAAAAGGTACAAAATGTGGCAGGTTAGTTTACAAGCTAACAGGTTATAAGGTTACCGTATCGTTTATATTACCGGTGCGTTACTAACCCGCTACACGCCTCCTCTGGAGCCTTGCAAATGGGAACCATATCTCACACACATCCCATTATCTTAAGGTCAAAAGGCTTTTTTCGTAAAAAAAAAATAAGCATCACAATTTTATTTCTTACAAAGACGTATTATTTTCTGGTTAATAAAAGGGTGAAGCATTCGAAATAAACTGTAGCTCATTTATAAAGAGTTATTGATGATATCGTTTCTTTCCTTTGTGCGGAATTATACAAATTATGTTTTTAAATAGGATTGTAGTTGACCGAAAAATTAGCATATTCTTTTACTCATTCTCCGTGTTCCTCATCAATGTCAAATTAAACGAAGAAACCATGCTAACGTGGATTTTTCGCATAATTCACAAATTGATAATATAGAATCTTAAAATAATACTATAATATGAAAGAACCAAAAGGACCGTAATCAAAATGGAATTTCACTCAGTTACAAAACCAATTTTTTTAAATTTTTTAAAAACGTATTCAAGTCGTCATTGAGATAAAGCTTGGCACATATATTAGTCTTATACTATTGCTACATGCGTGCCAAATATCAAATCGATCGCATCATTTTTTCGCGTTTTATTATTTTTCGAAAATTCTGAGTCATTATAGCGGGTTAGTGAAAAATATTTTCGGTATAGCACCTAAAATAATTAGCATCTAACTACACCGGTAGATTGATTTTTGTACAAATTTCTAATCTCTAGAATAAACACACTTAACACACTTACGATGAAAACAGACACACATAAAGACAGAAAACTTTGTAAAAACCATTCAGGAGGCCTTAAAAACACCTAAAACGGATAATTCCGGTGACATCCTGGTTACGGATTTTTGTTAACACAATACTTTTCCTAAATATCTACGGTATAATAAAGGAAAAGTAAAAAAGATTTTCATTTAAAATTATTGTTAAGTATGCAAACAACTTATTTTTTCGGTCAAATTCTCGGAAATTTCAGCTTTAATTTCAACCTTTAAAATTATTTAGTGCATTTCCTTTTAAAAATCTAGGAAAATTGATCCACATACTAGTAAAATTGTCACATACTATAAACACAAAACCTAAAAATCGAATGAGACATCAACCGTATAGCAAGTAAATAACAATTCACTCAGCTTAAGAACCTTCAGAACTTGCGCAAAAAATATTGGCTTAATATTTTTATCAAGGGCTCTTATCGACTCCAGCCCCTCGAAAAGGTCACCTTTCTTTAATTTATGTTAATCTTTATTTTTTTGTAGTTTAAATCTTGTACTCGATTACTTCAGGCACAAGTGTCTCTAACCCGGTTTCAGTTGATTTGGCTATCATTCTCTTTATATGCTCGTCTTTCAAAAATCAGCCTAATGTAGAAAACATCTGTGGAAATTTTTTGTCAAACGTCTGTTCTTTAGTTTTCCCCGTTATTTAGCATGTTTTTTTAGATAACTAATGAGATAATCGACTTGGGAAACAAATTGTTTCCTAATCATCAAAGAAATTGATAATGTCTCATTTGGGAAACAAATGAGTCCTCATTTGTTTCAGGGCCTAAAAACATTGAAATCGAAACCTTACATATTAACATTTTTTTACCAATCGCTCTAAAAGTTTTCCGAAATTTTAGAAAACCCAAATTATTTACGCAAAATTAAACAACCAACATCTCGGTAATAAAAATTAATTTATTCAAATTTAAAATAATTTTTAAATAATAAACAAAAACTCTCATTTAGATCAAAGTACTTTTTATAACCTACAAACAGCATTATCAACCATATTATAACTTTCTCATTATAAATCATACAGGAAGATTATCTTTTCAAGACAAATTTTGGGACAAAAAAGAGATTATCAGGTCGTATATTAGAAAGAAATTAGTATAGGGATAATAGGAAGAAATACGTTATTAAAATAGTCATAAATCAGAATTAATGTATTTATGTAACACAACTCTCGTGACTCCAAAATTTATATTGAGATATTATTTAAAAAACAAGTTTGGCTATTGTTATTTTAATTATATATTAATATAATTTAGGTTAATAAATTATTGAAATACTAAAAGTTTTATACCTGGAACAAAAGACATAGCATTGACTTTATATAACAGGAATTCATTTTACGAGTGTACGATGTTTATTAAAAAAATCTCAAGACAAAAAAGGACCCCCCTTATAAATTTTGGAGTGCTGCCCCCAAAAGAATCAAAGCATTTTTTATTGCTCTAAACAACTTCTCTTGACCTATAACGGATTTTGAGCTAATAACATTTTTTTGGAACGGCCCCCCTTATAAATGTTGGGAGTGCCGCCCCCCGGAAAAGTGTTACAAAAAATTTATATGTCCTCGATACCGCACCCTTAAAAATGGATATAATTGCCTCTAATACGCCAAAAATACGAAACATTCTTTATTCCCAAGGAAGAAATAGTTACGTTTTACTGAGTGAAAAGGGAGGGAGTGCAAAGTACTTTTTCTACCTTGGGAGTGAAAAGTGCTTATTTACTCTCTAAAAACTAGTCAATAAACTTCACATTATACACCGACTAGAGATAAAATATTTTTATTTAAAATAGATCAATCAATAAAATCAATAATTGTTGTGGCTTTATGATGATTATCTCATTTCTTATAACTCTAATACTGTAAAAGAAAAGAATTCTATTAACACATAAATATTTCAGGTTTATCTGATGACCGGGTTTTATGAATAAACAAATTTAAAACAAAAATTTAATGAGCTAATTTTCATTAAAGGCGAGGAAGGGAGTGAAACCGACCAATAAGCAGTGGCCTTTACCTATTTACTATTCTTCGCCTACTACTGTATGTGTAAGGAAAATAATTGTGTTCAAACTAATAATCTAAATCTAATGTTTCATCATAATTATCTGATTCAGGGATTTACATAACGTTCTTAGTGGTTTTCATAGTGCTGCCTGTGTCACACATAAGTCCCTCTGAGTCACGCATAACTGAAAGTTGAAAGTTGGCATAAATATCAGACTTTTTGGTCTTAAGTTTTCATTTGTTGTCATTGTAGGGCACTGGTGATTTGGTGATTACCATAAGTCTAAGAGCTAGTCTTGCTTTTAATAAAGATACATTTTTAAGGATGTATTTATTGTCCTTTGATCACAAACCTAAACTTTCTCATAAAAATGCCTAATTTATAAATCAACTTTAGAAAAAATAATCATGAACATTCTTGGTTCAGCTACCGGGCCTCGTTTCACAAAAGTACAAGTTTTGTATACTACAAGTAAAAAGCTACAAGTTTACTAATAATTGTAAGAAATTGTTTTATTAATGGTCAAGTGTAGACTGGTAATTACGAGCGGTTTTTATACAATTGTATTTAAAAAATACGTATAGTTTACAAGTTTTATCTTAGGAAACGAGCATACTTGTGTTAAATTCTAATCAAATTTGATTATCTCTCCTGCAAATTTTACAAACTATAGTACAAAAACAACTTGTGGCTACAATTGTCAAAATAAAGTGTTTCACGAATATCATTACAATTTATTGTAACCTACAAGAATTTTTGTAAAAAATTCAAAACGTTATTAAAACCCAGTTTCATTCATATGAGAAAATTATTTCTAATGCAATTATTTTGAAAATACAAGAAGTAACATTTATAAAAAAACTCATATTGACACTACACCTTTTCCAATTTTATTTGAGAAACCGTAATGTTTATTTGAGAACATATCAATTGTATTTGAGATTAGAAAAATATATTTCAGAAAACATCAATTGAATTTGAGAGCAGTCAGTTGTATTTGAGTAGGCATTAAATGAATTTGAGAGCAGTGAATTCTATTTAAGAATTTATTAAATGTTTTTGAGAACTTGTGATTTGATAATGAGAAACTCAAAATTCGGCCAATGTTTACATTACTATTTTTCTTAAATACAATTATACCTTGTTAGGTGAGAGTTGAGCAATGAAACATACACAGGGTGGAACAACTCACTTTAACCAACATTAAATCCTTAAATTATGGGGAAACATGGTCCTAGACCTTCGAAAATGGTCTCTACTCCTAGTAAATCAACACCTAGGAGTTCAAATTATCAATAATTTTTTTGAGCTAGGAATGCACTACATAGGGCATAAGACGAATCCAAAAAGCCATCATACATGAAAATCGGTTTATCAAGCACAGCTGATTGTCATTTGGATAATTTTCTCAAATACAATTGACAACTTCTCAAATTCAAATCACCCTTTCTGAAATGAAATTAAACAATTTTCAATTTTATATAATGCTTTCTCAAATAAAATTGACTATTCTCAACTACATTTGTTGTTTTATCAAATTCAACAGACTAATCTAATTTACATTTGATATTTTCTCAAATACAAGTCATTATTCTCAAATACAATTAATATCTTCTCAAATAAATGTGGAAAAGGTGTAGATTACTTATAAACTATAAGTTGGAGATAAAAACTAAGTTTTATATCAATAAAATGAACTTGTAACTCAGTCTACCTGTGTTCAGACTTGGGTAGAAATTTTACAAGTGATTGTTACAAGTAATTGCAATAGACAAGATGATATTGTTTATTATATAGGAGAATGCTACAAATATACAAGTGTATCCTTCGTAACACTCGTTCATTTGCCATTACAAATTGTTTTTAACAATTTTTGTAACTACAAGACTTGCATTTTCGTAAAATGGGCCCTGATGATAAGAGTTATACATGAGGATAAGAGTTATGCATCAAGATTTAGAGACAAGAAGAGTCTAAAACGTCGCTAATTGTTTTTATATATACTCCCGAGTACACTGCTTCGATCATTGGCTGGACCAATCCTCCACCAGTGGAACTAAAAAAAAACTATGGAAATTAGACAGTTTTATTTCATTATTATTATTATTAGTCTTTATTTTTTTCCTGTTTGGTACAAATAAGAAAAGGGATGTATTAAAATATCTAGAGTCCAATCACCTGCTTGTTAAGATGTCCTTAACATTAGCAGCAATACGTCGCTAATGTTGGCATTAGTGAGTACTTTACTGGTGGGGTCTAGTTGGAGATAAAAATCTTAGTCTTAGTGCACTATGCATTATTTAGCTTATTTAGAAACTTTGAATACCTAATATTTATTAACCTTTTCAAAAAAGCCGGTTTTAAAATATTACATACCAGTCAATTTTAAATTTGTGATGCACTGCGTAGCAGATCGTAACCAATCGGTTAAACATCAAATGAAATTTAAACTACGTTGACAAATTATACAATTAATTAACTGTTATACATCTTAGAATCTTTACTTTTTGAAATATTGCATGTTTTAAAAAATGTTTCTCAAAACTCTAATGATACAATTTAAATGCACAAAAATAATTTTCGTTAATCGACTCATCTTTTAAAATTTGACTTCTTAAAATTATTCATATTTAGTCTAATGTGTTGAAAACCAGAAGTTTGGAGATTTAATTAAATTTTAAGCATAATTATATAATAGGGAAGGGAACTGCCTAAGAAGGTGTTAGTATTTGAGCTATTGAAGTATTTTATTATAGCATAATAAAGGGGTTATTTCAGGTAATTTTGACACGTCCAGTTGATTCCGCATTGGGTGGTCCTTCCAAATTTTTCAGTTCACTTTTTAATTTTATCTTCCTAAATAACAAATTATTTTTATGAGAGGTCCTAAAAATTCTCATACTTTTATTGATAGTAAATCATATATCTGACTCCAAATAAGAGTTATAACACAATTTAAATGTGTTATAGTAAAATTATTAAGTCACGATGCTTAATGTGTGTTTATGGAGATTGAAGGATGCCTAAAGCAAAATTTAAGTTAGAATGTTACACTGAGAGTTGTCTTAGGTAAATTATTTATCACTATATTTTTGCCTGTATGCTTCTATTTATATTTATTGTTGGCTAAATTTTGACAACCTCTGAAGTGGTTATTTTACGCGAAAAATAGTGAACTATATTTTATCCTAAACTCTACGAAATCAAGTGGGTGGTCCTGAATTAATTTTAGACATCAAGTATATGGCTACTACAAATATTTACATTTAGTATAAATAACCAATATTCAAAAATACTGGTTTTTAGTATAGTTCTAGAATATGTGTATAGTATAACACACGGCTAAAATCAGTTGACAGCCCTCCAAATTCTCAATGCTTTCAACCCACTTTTTTGTAACGAAAAAAATCCCTTTTTTTAAATAACAAAAAATCCCTAATCTGGCAACATTGTAAGTTTGATTTTATTTTTTAAGATAAGTTTGATTTTACAAAACATTATATGTTTTGATTTTATTTTATATAGTATTTTTTTTTAATTTAAAAAAAGTATTTATTTACTTTTTATGTTGTATTTATCATTGTTGTATTTTTTTAACGTTACCAATTAAGTGTATACATCGAATAAAAACCAAAACGCTGCAATAATTAGATGAATTGAACAGATCAAAATACACTATCAGGGGAGAAAAGCGACACGAGGTTACAATTTTTTAAAAACAGTTACCTTTTTATGATTTTATTTACGAAAAAGGTAATTATTTGTAACGAGGTTGGCATAAGGTGGAGGGGGAAGGGGCGTGTTCAGTCTGAACCAATAGAATTCTTTCCCTAACAAATTTTTGGCGCGCTGTCAACTGATTTTAGCCGCGTGTTATACTATAGCAGTATTTAAAGTTGGGCGGATGTTGAAGCCTTGTAATTAGATTACTCATTTACTAAAATATGTAATAAATTATAGAAGACTTAAGATAAATTAAGTTAGTTGTAAATGTTACACCTATAGTACGAACTGTCTAATAACTTGACTCTGTGGCTATGATTATACTTGTACACTAAAATTGAAATGCTTACCTTACTTTTTCCAACACATCTAGGTTATTATGAGTAAGGGTTCTCATAGGTTGTTAAATTTATTCGAATTTTTCAAAGAATATGCGTTTACAATTAGCATAAACTGAGCTTCATCTGTGGAATAAATATGCCCATTTTCTTGGAAAAATTAAAAAAAAATTAAACGACACGTTCTGACGCTACTGCCCAAGTTTTTATATATTATCGAAAGCTTAAGTAAAAATTTCATTGATAAGCAAGAAAGCGCGCATTTCTAAGAAAATTCGTTTAGCGCACCTCCGCGCAAGTATTTTTTTTAAATGAATGAAGACCGAGGGTTCACCGGGCACTTGCCTGGACTGCCCGATTAGAAGTGCGGGAAATAGAATACTGTACAGTCACGGGCCAGTGCTGTTTGCAATTCGATGGTCGTACGTACCATTTTTTTGGCCCACAATTTAATAAAACTTACGACGAAATTTAATTTTTTCCATAAAGGGCAATTTGATCAAGTTCCAATAAGTTTATGTGTGCTCAAGAGAAACAATCGAATGTTAAACTCTAGTTAATATCATTGGTTGAATTTAATTCATGTATGATTATGGATAATTATCATTTAACCCTAAGCCTTAAGCTTATAAGCCTTAGAGTTAAGGTTTAATATTTCTATGAAGTGAGACTATTCTACTTCTATACCTCTCATACATTTACTACGCACACACACAGCGTATTTACAGGCGATCGTATTCCATACACATTAAATAAGATAAGGTTCTTCCATCGAATTTAGTCGATTGAGTGAGAGTACTGATCCCGCCAAAAGGTTCGCTTTTGGTAATAAGGAAGATGAAAACAAAAAATACATTTAATTAAATTGTGATTTCTTTGTATAATGATAAAGTTACACCAAAAAAATATTCCAAAAGTTATTTGATGAAACACGGTATATTGAAGTGAAATAAAAGTTCGACGGGAAGGTTATCCGTTGAATACGATCGCCTCTAACTACATAAAGGTAAGATACTCTAAGATACATATAAAGATACTCTAAGGTACATAAATCATATCAGGGGATCCATTTAGATTCCATCTCTCTAGTTCTAGCGTATACGATTGATGTATCGTACTGTATACGATCCGTGGATTTAAAATTGTGTGTGAACGTACTAATTGCAAAAGAGAAACCGATTAAAATATCTTATTACAAACGCTGGTATTACCAATTATATCACTACATTGTTGTTTAGAAAATTGATTAATGGATTATAGGTATAGCAAGCCACTTCACTTAGTTTGAATTAATAATCCGGGAGCCGAGAGGGTAACTACTATACATAGATAAGATAGAAAACATACAATTGAAACATATATTTCAATAATTTTTTAATTGACTCTTATAAATAATTGGAAATAATTGTTTATTTATTTCTAGTTAGTTTACTTTAGTTTATTTTAAATAAAATTTTATTCAACAACACATAAGTTTAAACGGTTTATTACGGGATATCTTGTTTATGTATTAGCTTAGCTAGTTCAAGAGAAACCGAACGACCCTCAGTCATTTAAAGCCGTTAATTAAAAGCCTTTTAAAAGAACAGTCATTAAAACTACTGTTTTGATTCTTTATTTTCCCCCGGGCATCAAGCTTTTAAAAATTAATAATACATAATAAATTTATCATTTTATGGATATTGATGTTAAAAAGAAGTATCGTGTTACAAAAAATTCAATAATGAGGGTTTTAGATTTTATTTGACTATTTTTTAGATATTTAAGCTAATTGGTTAGTTACTTTTATGCTTTTTATCATTGGTTTTAAAATTTAATTAATTAAATAGAATCAAATTAATTAAAAAGATTTTTAACTCCAACTTCAGCCCGGTTCTATCAACGGAACCCAATCCGTTGGTAGTACTCAAGTCGAGCAGAAACGTTTACTACAATTGCTAGTAATAATTTTTAAAATATTTTTTTAAATAAGGTTGTTATGACTTGGGTCTCACTGTACTCGACCTCTGAATAAAGATATTACCTAAAGACTAGGTAGTTATAACTTCGAACTCGCTTCGCTTGTCCTCAAAATGCCACGACTCAACAAACTAGGATATAGTAGTCTGAAAAAAGATATAAGAATATAATAAACTCCGCCTAATATAATAAACTGCTGCCTATCTTCTTCTAGGCAGCACAATTAGACTTAGATCTGATTTTGAAGCAAGTTTCAACTCTCTAACATAAACACAGTGTGAGAGTTATGCGTGACACAGACAGTTTGATTAAAATAATTTCGGATTTTTAGGCTAAACACAATACTTTTTCTTATGCCTACGGATGCAGGGGAAGAAAAGTAAAATTATTTTCACCAAACTACACGTTAAGTACTTGACCTAACATTACTCTAAGTACCTCATCTATAAGCAAAGTTTAGTGGTTTTTGTGACCCAACTTGACAATATTACCTACCGCAGACACCACAATGGAATATATCATTAAAGTATCCAGAATTACCTGCACAAAGCAGTTCAAGTTTTTATTATCTTCATCCCAAATCATATTTCTATTGTAGTCGCATTGAAAAGATTAAAATTTTTGTATGGAATATTATAATGCTCTACAGTAGTTAACACAAAGGCATAACTAGAAGTAAATTGTGTGTGTGGATTGGTGTCGTAAGTGGAAACACGAGCGATGATGGTCAGACGTTTCCCATAACGGTGTCTGTTACTCCTGTTCTTAAACGTTTATAAAAGGCAGATAACAAATAACTAAGTAAAATACTTGCTTTTTAGCGACTTATCGGAATTGCACATACATAAGATTACTGAAGTCATAAACATTTTATAAATAGTATGTTCCGAGGTTTCCGTCCTTGATTGGAGATACCTGCGGTGTAATAGTTACCATGTTTGCTGGCCAACCAGACAACTCGGGTTCGATCCCGATAGAGGCTCTTGGATTTTCATGCGAGGGATGGAAATCCTTACACGTATATGACAAAATTCAGGTATTATTGCGATTTAAAATATGTCGACGAATTGAGAGAACTTTTTAATTTTATGGCCAATTTGTGTTGGTTATAAATACCAAATAAATTATTATTTTTCCTGGTCACTTTGCTTGGAAAAAGTGTCAGAGATTACGTTTCCTTTTTACCTTATTCCCTTTAAAAAATCCCATAGATTTGAACTATTAATTAAATGGCAGAAGTTGAAGTATGAAGTATATATATATATATATATATATATATATATAAGTTAAGTTGTAAAAACTTAATTACTAATCAATTGCTGACACTAGCAATTAGGACAGGTATAAAAGACAGGGAGACACCGCCCCGCATCAGTCTATGTTATACGCGCGGCTCCTTCGATTGATTTGAAGTAAAATTGTTTATTGTATCTTATAATTTTATGTTAACGAAATATATTGTTTTTTAAAAACTTAATTCTTAAATACTATAATTTATCTGGCGCAGTCGGCAGTCCGGTTAGCGGTACCTTCAATAAATCCGTTTTGTGTCTACAATTAACTAACTGGAACCTAAAATCACTCTCTTATAATTTGGATAATTTCTGGAATCAGAAGACGATGTTTATGTTCACAGTCACACTTCTGTAAGTACATAACCACTCAGTATTTTTTCAAAAACGATCAACATTATCGTTATTTTCAATTTGGTGAAAGGAATAGTAATACTATATTTTCCTAACTTTTAATACTTTTTCATTTTAAATAATTTCTTAAATAATTTTTCTTAATTTTATTTTTTTTTTTACAAAAAAAAATAAAATATTACATATTATCAATTAAAGATAATTTATTAATAACAAAATATACAAATACGAATACCCCAATTCTTAATTTTACATAATTTCTTAAATACTTTTTCTTAATTATATTATTTTTTACAAAAAAATATAAATATTACAAATTATCAATTAAAGATAATTTATTATTAACAAAATATACAAATACGAATACCCCAATTCTTACATTTTACTTAATTTTTACATAAAAAATATAATATAATATAAATATAAAATATTTTATATTTCTTTTCTTTATAATAATTTTTTTTCTAAACGAACATTATGTCAGTTCTCAAGAAAGAATATTTAGACATGATCCCTGAGTTCAGTGGTGAAGCTCATCTTTACCTCGATTTTTAGAGATAGGAGAAAAATTAGTAACTAAATTTTTTAATACAGACAACATAGAGGATTTTCAAAATGAATTTCTTATGTATGGAATTCTCTCTAAAATTAAGGGCCCCGCAGCTGAAGTAGTCAGCACTTCTCGAGTTACAACTTGGGAAGAACTTAAAGCAGCCTTGCTAAACAGTTACAGTGACCGACGAGACGGATATACACTGGCAATTGAAATGTCTTGTATGAGACAATATCCAAATGAGTCCCCATTTGATTTCTTTAATAGATTACAAAAAGTACTAAACCTACAAATACCCTATTGGATACATCACTGTACAACTAAAGAATACACAGAGGCACTTTGCGAATATACACGCCACCTAGCGTTACGCGTATTTCTCAAAGGACTTAGAGAACCATTAGGCAGCCTTATGCGTACTAAAAACCCTGCGGACTTAAATACTGCTCTTAACATAATCACTAATGACTTTCAATTCCAAATTGACTCACAAATACGCCAACCTCGACCACCACTTACTTATAACAAAAATCAACAAAAGACATATACACAACAGAAACCTCCACAACAAGACTTAAACACGAAACAAACAATATCAACCTCCTAGTCCTAATCAATATACTTATGCGACCATCCGCCTCCACTTTAACACATAAAACAAATTCACAAAATTATACTCCCACACCAATGTCAACTCAAACGACTTATACTAGACCTAGAGTAAATAATATGAAACATAGTGATCAAATATTTAACATGGAAGACTTACAGACAGCATTAGATAGTGTAAATACTAACCACACTGACGTCAATCTCACTAACCATGACGACACAGAACTGGAACCCCAGTCACAAAATTATGATACTGACGAGCTTACAGATTCTTTTTTAGAGAATCCAGCCTCGGACACTTTGAATTAATGAGTCTTCACAATAATAAAAGCATGCTACCATACATAATAACTAAAGACAGAAATCTTAAATTCCTAATCGACACGGGCAGTTCGAAGTCATATATTAATCCCACAGTAGCCCACAAACTATTCCACACTTCTATAAAAACCGACCCTTGTCACATAGTATCTGCACACGGCAGTTCTATACAAAAATACAGTACATTAATACCAGGTCCCCAGTTTTATCAACCTCCAGATACAGAATTAAAATTTCATTTATTTAACTTTCACTCTTATTTTGATGGACTATTAGGACTTGACAACTTACGACAATTAAAAGCACAAATAAATCTAATAGATAATCAACTCTCAACAATGAGTGGAAATATTCCTATAAAGTATAGAAACACACAAACTACAACTAACATTAACACCCACACAACAACAACCGAGCCGCAACCTGTCGATCCAAAACAAACATTAATTAGACATAATAATCATGATAACAAAATACGAACAAATCCGAATATTTACTATACCTCCTCAAACTGAACAAATTATTCAAATAAAAGTAAATAATATTAAAGATGGACAAGCTATAATACCTACCGTGAGACTTGAATCACTAGAAATACCCGAGGGTGTTGTAAACGTTTTAGACCACGTGACCCATTGCGTCATAAGAAACCAAACAGACCAACCTCAACTACTACCTCATCTCAAACCTTTTTCTTTAACACCTTTTCTTCATTATAACGAAATTGAACCAAACACACATTTCTTTGATAGTAATAAAATTAAATTCGATATATCTAAAATAAGAACCGACCATATGAACCCCGAAGAGAAAATTAAAATAGAAAATTTAGTCGAAGAATTTTCTAGTATCTTTCATGTAGGCGACCAACCATTAACTTTTACTAACAAAATAAAACATACAATTTAGAACAACAGATGACATTCCTGTTTACACTAAAACATACAGATACCCCAATGTGCATAAGAAAGAAGTACAGACTCAAATCGAAGATATGCTTCGACAAAGAATCATCAGACCTTCACGTTCTCCATGGAACTCACCTTTGTGGATAGTTCCTAAGAAACTAGACGCCTCTGGCAAACAGAAGTGGAGAATTGTTTTGGACTATCGAAAGCTTAACCTCAAAAGTATCGATGACCGATTTCCAATTCCAAACATAACTGACTTACTTGACAAACTGGGAAAATGTCAATATTTTTCCACCCTTGACTTGGCCTCAGGATTCCACCAAATAGAACTAGACGAAGAGAGCATACCGAAAACAGCTTTTAGTACGGAGACAGGACATTACGAATTCGTTAGAATGCCCTTTGGCCTCCGAAACAGTCCTAGGACGTTTCAAAGAGTCATGAATGATATTCTACGCGGAATCCCGTGCGCTGTGTACTTAGACGACATAATTGTTTACAGTACCAGTCTAGACGAACATATGACTAGACTAAGACAAGTATTCGAACGACTAAGAAGCAAACTTTAAAATACAACTAGATAAAACTGAATTCCTAAAAAAAGAAGTAGCCTATTTAGGACATATTGTCTCACCCGACGGAGTAAAACCGAATCCAAACAAAATTCAATGTATTCTAGATTATCCCCTCCCCACTACACAAAAAGACATCAAAGGTTTCATAGGTTTGCTATCATACTATAGAAAATTTATCAAAGATCTGGCACTTATTACAAAACCTATGACTAAATTTTTAAAGAAAAACGCACGTATCAACCCTAATGACCCTGAATATCTTAATAGTTTTTACACCTGTAAAAACCTCCTCATAAATGAGCCCATTTTACAGTACCCCGATTTTTCCAAACCCTTTAATTTGACCACTGATGCATCTAACGTAGCATTAGGTGCTGTGCTCAGTCAAATAAAGATGGGTCCGATCTACCAGTAGCATATGCTAGTAGAACTTTAAATAAATCCGAAACTAATCTGTCAACAATCGAACGGGAACTCCTAGCTATTGTTTGGGCCGTACGATATTTTCGACCATATCTCTACGGACAAAAATTCAAAATTTACTCAGATCACAAACCCTACAGTGGCTGTTCAACCTTAAAGAGCCAAACTCCAAACTTATCCGATGGAGGCTCAAATTAGAAGAGTACGACTATGAAATTATTTACAAAAAAGGGTCACAAAATGTAAACGCGGACGCTCTCTCTCGAGAAATCAACGTAACCGAGGAAGATGACGAATTTCTTAAAAATTTAGTACAATCGAACTTACAACCTACTACAGACCCCCTCTTAGCACCTTCGACGTCAGACACACACCCTATGTGATAACGAGTCACTTTTAGTACACATTGACAACTTTCCTGACGAAATAGACAGTGACGATGACCAAACAGTACATTCCAATGCAGACGGCAATACTCTAGTTAACATTCCAATCTTGGACGTTCCAGTTAACCACGGAACTACTCAAATTTGTATCTTTAGTCAATCATAGCCCAGCAGCAGTTCAAATACTTAAATTATTCGAAAATAAAACCAGAATACTCGTACAACTATCAAAAAATAACTTTGAACAAGATCTAGTAAACTTTATAAGAACTTACACCGTACCAAAAACGAGATATTGTTTATACTTCGAAGATGACATATACGAACGTTTCTGTGCAGTAATATGGAAAATTTTAACCACACTCAATTAAACCTAGTAAAATACACAAAAAAACTAATAGACGTTACCAATAAAGACAGTATACTCGAAATAATCGAAAACTACCATCAAGGAAAAACAAATCACAGAGGTATAGAGGAAACAGAAAACAAAATAAAACGTGTATATTATTGGCCAAACCAGAAAAAATCAATACAAACATTTATTAACAATTGCGACATATGTCAAGTTTCAAAGTATGACAGACACCCTTTAAGACTAGAATATAATCACACTCCCACCGCCTCACGCCCTTTCGAAATCTTACACATTGACAGTATAATTAGACAAACAAAAATTTTTATCTATAGTTGATTCTTTTCAAAATATGCACAAGTATATAAATTATCAGCTGCTCAAGGAATAGAAGTTGTAAACAACTTAATAAAATACTTCACATCACAACATACCCAAAACAATTATAGCTGACAATGGCCTAGAAATAAGTAATAGCCTTGTCAAAGAACTACTTGAACTCCACAAGGTCAAGTTACATTTCATTAGCTCACAACATCCGGAGTCTAACGGAATAGCAGAACGCTTCCACTCTACTTTAATTGAACATATCAGACTTTTAAACAATAGAGACGAATTTAAAAAGGAACCTATCGAATTAAAAGTACAATATGCACTCCTTGCATATAATAATACGCTACACTCTGTAACTAAACTGACTCCGTTCGAAATAATATCCGGCCACATTGACCATAACTCAACATTAGACGTTGACTTAGAAAAACAGCTGACTAATGACTATATAATCAAGCACAGGGACAAAACTACTACTGTATGCACAAATAAATGAGGTCATTAACACTACAAAACATAAAGTAATAACCAAAGCCAATGAAACAAGAGAACAACTTCCGCCAATACCAAACCAAGTGTTTGTAGCTAATAAACAGAAACAGCAAAAGACTAATAATAAATATAAACCAGAAACAATAACAACGGTAAACGCAACAACGAAAACTGCAACAATACACCCCCAACATTACAACACTAGACAAAATATTCACTTATCTAACATTAAACGACCACGGAAAGAAACTTATGATTTCAACAATGTTACAGATCAGCCATCTCAATCAACTATGGGACAGAGTTCAAAGACTTAACATACAATCTAGGAATCCTACCTATAAAACTAGGAAAAGCAAGACTTCAAACATCTCACCACACTCTAGTTCACTACTACAGACTCGATACTTTACAATTTCAACTGACTCATCTAAATAAACAATATGCAAAAGTTATGGACAACGCTGAACACTTACATACAAACTTAACTGAAATACAAAATTATTTCAAGATAATTAACTACACAAAATCCTTACTTAATGATAAAATTACTAATTTAGGATTAGCGTCCTCACATAGGGTTAAAAGAGGACTTATTAATGGGTTAGGTAGTATAGTCAAACTAATTTCGGGTAATTTAGACTCTAACGATGGGGAAAGATATGATAAAATATTAAACCATTTACAAACAAACGAACAAAATAGAAAATCAAAAAGCTAATCAATATTCAGTTAACAACGAGTTAATAACAGAATTTAACAATACAATTAGAGATATCCAATACAACACTTTAGAAATTAAGTCAAAATTACTTCAATTAGGTAATAGAGTTATAAAAGAAGCCAACTATTTAGAAATATTAAATACAAAGAACTCTTAAACCAAATTCAAATTATCTACAATCAGATACTTAATGTATTACAAGATATAGAAAACTCTTTAACATTTTGCAAAATAAAAACACTTCATCCCAGTATAATTACTTCACAAGACCTGTATAAGGAATTAATAAAAATAGAAAAACACCACTTAATCGGAGAGTTACCATTTAGTGTAACATACGATAATATTTTAGATTTTGAATCCTTGATAAAAGTAAACTGTAGAGTAAATAAGAATCAAATTACTTTCCTATTAGATATACCACTCAATTCAAAAATAGAATATGACCTATATAAATTATCAATCCCTACAAAGTATAAGGATAAATATGTCACTATTATTCCTGAATCCAAATTTCTTCTAAGATCAGATAACGATATGATCGAACCATTAAATGGTTATGTACAAAGCAGAGTGTGTACCAGTGTCCACAAGAATTATTATCATCTTACGAAGCACAATGTGAAAAGAATATAATCCTTAAAGAAAACTCTAACTCTTGCAAATACACGAAGGTTAACATTGTAAAAAATGATATACAATATATCACAGAGATTAATCAATACTTAGCCATATTTATTGACTCTGAAGAATTTACAGATTAAGAGTAATAACCACATTGAAACCAAACCACTTCAAGGTATATATTTAATTCAGGATAATAACAATCAGATCTATTACAAGAAAACAAGACTGTTGTATAAAAAAAGTCTTATGGACACCCTCACATCTTGCCAGAAATTAAGTTACAACTAAAAAGTTCACAGGAGCCAAACTTTACAATAGATCTAAAAACCTTAAAATTAAAGGACTTCAACATGATAACAACGTTTCCTATAAACAAAGAGCATTATCTATTTGAGAATCACATTCCCATTATTTTAACAGGACTTCTTTATATTATTTCTTTATAACATTCATCATTCTCTACATCTACAGAAGAGAACTTTTCACCTTTTTTAAACTGGTCAACTCATCTGAAGAACAGATTGAAGAAACACCAACACCACAACCTTCCACAAGGATCATCCTTCCAGGAAAAGCTCCTTTCTAAGGATGGAGGAGTTAAGTTGTAAAAACTTAATTACTAATCAATTGCTGACACTAGCAATTAGGACAGGTATAAAAGACAGGGAGACACCGCCCCGCATCAGTCTATGTTATACGCGCGGCTCCTTCGATTGATTTGAAGTAAAATTGTTTATTGTATCTTATAATTTTATGTTAACGAAATATATTGTTTTTTAAAAACTTAATTCTTAAATACTATAATTTATCTTATATATATATATATATATATATATATATATATATATATTATATATATATATATATATATATATTAATATATAAATAAATATATATGTATTATATATATATATATTATATATATTATATATTATATATTATATAATATATATATATCTGTGAGTGTGTGTGTGTTTCTTCCTCATGCGGTTTGAGGGCAATGGCGCACGTGGTGCTGTTTATAAGCTATTGAAACTTAAACGAATAGTAGAGTCATGAATCTTCTGTGGATTAGAACATAATCTTCTATCTAAGCGAAGTATATACCTTGATTCCCATCCCTTCTATTGCGTATTTTTATGTTTAAAATTCAACACCCTTAGTCTATTAACGTATAATTAAAATTATAATGACAAATTGTCACAAAATGTGTCCTAAAAAATCGGGAAAATTTCAATGTCTTAAGGGCAAGCCTTGTACTGTGTAATTTATTGACCCTCATTTTACTTATAATAACTTGATTTTAACAATTTAAAAATTAATAAATATAATCAAAATCAATTAATACCACAAGCTAAACCATGTTTAATGCGTCTTAATTAGTATTAATTAATTATAAATCACCGACAAGCCTTCCAATTTGATATTCATAATTTCTGCAATTATAAATAATGTTGTACATTAATATGCATAATGGATTAAAATCATGTTAAATTTTAGAAAATGAATAAATTGTATAAATAAATAATGTTAGCGGCTTCGTTTTAAATTCAACAGTGTTTAGTTATTAATTAAAAACAGCCGCTATTTGAAATCGCTAAAAAAACTCAATGCCTCGAAGGTAAAAAAATTCGGGAGCTGTATTTATTGGGATACATAAATACAAAATATAAAATGAATCAAAACACTTGTGTATAGCTTGTACCCAAAACTTATTACCTTACCATACTTATAAAATTAATTAAAGATTGGAGTTTAAAATGCTTATAAACTACATTACAATGAATCTGAATAATAAGTATATAATTTCTAAACATAATAATAGCATAGCATAATAAACGACTATGAACTAGGTTTAAACCACATTATTTATATATTTATATTATTTTATTTATTTTTTGTGTTTTCACCTAATAATTTATTTTTTTTATTTAGTTTGTTCATTAATTAATTGATACCTAGTTTCACTTGTATGTATTCAATTAATTTTAATTTGTAACGTTTTCCTTGTTTTGTTACTTTTTATCATCAAGAGCTGTCCTGTTTAATTATTTTTTACTTATTTATTAATTTTTATATAAATACTTTTTAATTTATAATATTTACCATTTTAAATTAGCTTATGCTAAACTAAATATCATGATTTTTAAATAAAATTTGTGATAATTTTTTTTATTTATTCATTTAAAATGCATGATGCATGAAATTATATTTACGGACTTAGTAAGTTAATTGGTGCTACAAATTTTAACTTTTTTTGTTTATTTGTATGTTTTATTGTTTGCTGGTTGAGAGACGTAGTCTCAATCCTGTCAGCTAAAATAAATCATTTAAATAAATAAAATGAACACAACCACAAATGATTAGGTCATTTAAATGAGATTTATTTATAAAGAACTTTTTGATTTAAAGAAAAGTAAAATTTGTAAATCTAGAGATGTTAAAATTTTTAAAAACAAGAAGGGTTCAAAACTATAATGGAACTTAAAGACAAAAAACTTCTAGGGATCAAATAAATAGTGTAAAATTATGGTTTCGTAAAAAGCCCTTCCACGACCAGAACGGAGAGAAGATTTTTTTTCCATGCATTGAAAAAATAATTAGCTTCAATTGTCTCTCATAACGTTTAGAAATTAACTGATATATCGTAAAATGAAAATAAAGTTAAAAGTAAATGGATGTCCACAAGTATAAAACATCCACTTAAGCAATTAAGTGACAATAAGTATAAAAAAAATCTAAGTTAGATAAGTGACAAGAGTAAACACAACATATAGGGAATTTTTTTAAAAATCAAATTCACCTCCAGTAAAACCTACTTTAGGGCAAAGTCTGCAATTGCAGGTCAGCAATGTAAAAGTACCAGACCCTCAGCAATACTGATTGTCACCTTTACCAGTTTTTGGGCGTGTAGAAAATACTGATTAACTATAAAACTCTATAATTCTTGCCCTATAATACGGTCAGTTTTTAGAAAAAACTGACAATTTGGACGTAGTGTCTTCTTTAAAAGATTAATTGAAAATGCGTTCAACGTAAAAAACAAATAAAATCAGACCAAATAAAAACTTATATTACACTAAAAGGTTAATACGTTTAAATAAAATCCTAATCAAGTTTAGATCTAATCAAAAGGAAACAGATCATTTCGACTGTCTACTCATCCAGATCATCTTATTTCATTTAATTTTTCGAAATAAATAAACTTAATTCCCTCGAATTCAGTTGGACACGATCTAATCTGAATTAAACAATTAAAAGTAAAATGATAGAAATAATTTTATTTAAAATAAATCTGTTTATAAAAGATTTATAATTTGTTATTTCCTGAGTAAAGGAAGTCGTGTTAATCCTAAGAAGGATGCATCCTGCTTGGTTCTGTCCTGATAGATTAGAGCACTGTGAAGACATGTACTGTAAATTAGTCCTTTCGTTAATAGGTTTTGGTTTTAATCAAATAAAACTAAGCATTTCAATAAATTAATTTATGGGAGAACCCAGTTTCTTAGTGTCTTGTTTTAACACGATGAATTGATGTTCATAAATGTTAAAGATAAGAGCTTAAAGAAAAAAAATCTGGCAAGAGAGTTCGCAAGCAGGGTAAAGTTTCTTTGAAATGGGTGCTTATTCGTTAAACGACCCATTTCTGGCTTATTTTTTGCTTCATGCAAAAAAATAAGCCTGGCTTTTTTGTTTATTATCCATTACTTAAGCAATTGCTTTACTAATTGCCTCTTACTTTTTTACCCCTATTGGGTTATAGCTAATGGGCACACCTCACAGGAGAGGATGTGCCCCCCCCCCCTCCTGGGGGATATGCCTCCCTATTAATGCCCATACGTATTCCAAAAGTCACACAAAACTATGGTTAGTGCCAATAATATAGTTAGTGTTACAGTACTGTGTGTTACACTGTTTAGTGACAATTTGAAATTATTCAAATTGACACTATCAGCCTTACTTCGCACTCATTTAAAGCTCAGTATATGCCATTTTTAATTTTCCTCATTTATACCATAGGTATATAGGAAAAGTATTGTTTTTGCAAAAAGATCCCAAACTGGGATGTCACCTGAATCATCCGTTTTGGGTGTTTTAAAGGCCTCCAGTGTGGTTTTCACAAAGTTGTCTTTTATCATCGTAGCTCCCAGTGTATTTATACTAGAGAGTTGAAACATTTTACAACAATCAGTCTGTAACCCACAATAATAACTCAGCAAATATTTTAAACAATCAGCACAAAATGCGGAAAAATGTTGCGATCGAATTGCGATTTGGAACCAATGCAGCCATGTATAAGACTAACATATGTCCTGAGTCAGATATCTAGATGACTTCTCGTTTTTGAAAAAAATTAGGAAAACGGGGAAAAAATACAATTGGGATATAATCTTATACAAGTGTATACCTTTAATTAAAAAATAAATCCATTAAGTTTCGTATAATTACGACAAGTATATCCATAATTCTTGTTAGATCATAAAAGTTAAACGGCATCGAGCGTAGTCAGTGTCTGGATGGGTGAACGCTGCAATGAAACTGGTGAATTTACTGTCTGAGGAAGAGCAAAAAGAGTGAGAATACGTGTTGCTGTGTAAATTTAATGACTTGTATATTCTAAGGACGAGCAAAGCGAGCCCGAAGTAGGGAGGATGTGCGTGGAATCCGATGTTATGAGGAAGAGTTCCGGGGTACCCTGAACCCGATTTTTCATGTAGATGTATATTATTTTTTTCCTTGTTATGTTTGTAATGTTTTTTTTTTGTAAAAAAATAAATAAATAAATTTCATTTTTCTTGGTCCAAGATTTGAACCTGTGAAGCTTGGCTATGAGTAGGTACTTTTAGTACTCGTATCGACTCTAAACCAGTTAAATTCGACCTATTTTTAGTTACCTAGAAAAATTGTAATCCTTAATTATACAAATATTTTAAAAATTTTACTAGCTCTGCAAACCGACTTAATGACGTCACATCAACCTGGTCTATTTTCCTCACCAAGGCTGATTTTTGTAATAAGATTGATTACAAAATATTAATCTGTTAAAAGCTTGACTTGTTTACAAGAATTCACTAAAATCTCTCCAATGGATTTGGGTTACGTTCCGGAATTCGGGTTTGCTATAGGAGTCACTTTAGCAGTAAATTATTCAAAGAGAGTTTGCTAAAAAAATATAAATACATAGAAACAATAGTTAAACACATGAAAAAATATGATTAACAAAAACAATTTTAGATAAATAAAATTGTGACATAACAACAACGAACGCAACACTTCTACTATCGATAAACAATAACGAAAAGCACAAAAAAATTGTGTGAAAAGGGTGATTATAAAAGGTTTGTTATCTGTTAAAACTAAACCCGATAATAAAGGAGAGAAAAGCTGGCGAACAAATCTCTTTGATTAATGAAGATGGAGCTCTCTTCAAAGAAATGGCTCCCCTTTAGAAGTAAGAATTAGAAGATAAGGTCTGTGTTGTAAGCACAATATTATCTGTAATGGCAGGGTATAAAGGATTAGTGGAAAAGAAAACCCTATAACTTAGACTCTTAGGAACCACTTTGGCAACAATTATACTCGGATATCTTGTACATCTTGGAAATAATTTAAAGGACAATTCTTCCATTTTTTCTCTTATGAAATTTTAAAATATTAGTAACAACACATTTTTATTTGTTTTAGGCTTTGTTAGATTAGATAGAAGGTGTATTGATAAATATAATAAAAGCTCTGAAGAAGTTAATAAACTTTGAATGGGGGGGGGGGGGGGGGGGAGTCAAGCTACCGCCGATACGCCTTGTTATAAATATATCCCTAGAACAAGTCTAAATATACCATTAACAACTAACCTAATTAGTTAAATGATTTAATAAATAACCTCAAGTCGCAAATGACCAAGACAGGATTTCTTAAAATGCGTCTCTTTCAATTATATGTGTCGCACAATTATAAAAACATATATTTTATACAAACATACACACACACACACACACACACATATATATTATATATATATAAATATAGGTTTTGTGGATCTAAAATCCACAAAACCTATTTTACACCCTCTGTAAGTTATTATTATTATCTTAAATGTTTTATTAAATACGATTAGTATTTAGTATATATATATATATATATATATATATATATATATATATATATATATAATATATATATATATATATATATATATATATATATATATATATATAGGCTTCTAATGACAGAATCAGCTTTAAAACATCAGTTTTCTGAGAACACGGTAAAAACAAAAATTACTTGTACCTCAACCATTTCACTGACGACGAAGTTTTTTTTGGAGTAGTTTAGGAAGTCCCCAGACATAGGAGGATAACATTTACGACCATTCGCGATTCATAGAGATAGTTGGTAATACCATTGGTAATAAGGTTGGTAATACCAATGGCGGGAAAACGAAAGGGTGATAAAAATAAATTATCATAGGATTAGCATGGGAGCCGATAAAAATTCTTCTTTTATTTCTTTATTGTTCGTTAATTTATGATAAATGAGGTAAAAATTAATAGAACGACCATCGGTGCTAAAAAAATTGTCAATATTTCATAGATAAATACTTCGATCATTCTAGGATTTTAAATATAGAATCAAGCTCTTATCACTACAGACTTGGATTTGTCCAATTTAAGCCAGAAATAATAAAACCTAAACGGATAATTTAAACAAACATCTTACAAAAAAGTTAATTTCTTGAGTTATTAATTATTTTAGAGTGTAAATAAAATTGATTAATAAATTAAAACACAATTATGGTGACAATCAGCTTGTTATCAGTTAACTTAAATATCTTTTACAACTAAGTTAAACAATTTAATGCAACAAAAAGGTAGTTTTGTGCGTTTGTGCTAACTAAAATTATTCAAAAGTTAGTAGTATTATTTAACAACTAAAATAAAACACTATATTATGATTTTCACCTTCTTATCACTAAAAACCATTAAAAGCCTATTTTTTCAATCAAAAAAATACTTGTACCTCAACCATTTCACTGACGACGAAGTTTTTTTTGGAGTAGTTTAGGAAGTCCCCAGACATAGGAGGATAACATTTACGACCATTCGCGATTCATAGAGATAGTTGGTAATACCATTGGTAATAAGGTTGGTAATACCAATGGCGGGAAAACGAAAGGGTGATAAAAATAAATTATCATAGGATTAGCATGGGAGCCGATAAAAATTCTTCTTTTATTTCTTTATTGTTCGTTAATTTATGATAAATGAGGTAAAAATTAATAGAACGACCATCGGTGCTAAAAAAATTGTCAATATTTCATAGATAAATACTTCGATCATTCCAGGATTTTAAATATAGAATCAAGCTCTTATCACTACAGACTTGGATTTGTCCAATTTAAGCCAGAAATAATAAAACCTAAACGGATAATTTAAACAAACATCTTACAAAAAAGTTAATTTCTTGAGTTATTAATTATTTTAGAGTGTAAATAAAATTGATTAATAAATTAAACACAATTATGGTGACAATCAGCTTGTATCAGTTAACTTAAATATCTTTTACAACTAAGTTAAACAATTTAATGCAACAAAAAGGTAGTTTTGTGCGTTTGTGCTAACTAAAATTATTCAAAAGTTAGTAGTATTATTTAACAACTAAAATAAAACACTATATTATGATTTTCACCTTCTTATCACTAAAAACCATTAAAAGCCTATTTTTTCAATGAAATAGTGACTCTACTGAGTTCATACGCCCTAAAATTAATTACATTAAAGCACTTTAGAAAAATTTAAAGAAATAATCGTCACTAATAAGAAAAACCAAAAAAACCCATAAGGACTTATACAACGATCAACCTTTCGTTATCAATTTCTTATCAGCGACGTTGGCGCTGCTACGGACATTGAATCGCGAATTAACTGTAAATCAATACATACACACACAAAAATAGTTTTATGGACAAAACAAATTTTTTCTAGATCAGACAAGAAACAGATTTTAGTCACTTCTGGTTCTACCTCCCACCATACGAGCCGCTTCAATCCAAAGACAATATGCTGAAACGGGAGTTTTCGATTAATCCTCCATACGCAGCATTTACTAAACTATTGAGACACAAGTTATTTTTGACATTTTCAGTGTCTAGTACGTAGTAATCAATTGAATCAACCTCAAATAGTTAATTTAAAAAAGTTACACATGAAAGAAACACAAAGTTATAAGGACACTTTGTGGGTCATATATGTAGTCTAATAATTGTAGATCATAACCACAAATTGTTGATTTGAAAATGTGAAGAACAATCAATATACTAGACACAAAAAGTGTCAAAATAGCTGGGTAACATTACACCATAAGTTAAAATTAAAAAAACATCATTTGTATCCAAATCAATAATTCACAAATCCTAACAACTGGTTTGTGTAAGTCGTTGAAAATCTATATTTAAGTTAATTTTATAATATAATAATAAAAATTTAATTTAATCTATATTATTATTTCAAGTACGTAAATAATTTAACTAAAGTCTATAATAAAACAAATAATATAGATTTACCTAATGGGATAATTGGACCATCACGAATATTTCGTTAAGAGAATGGTATTTGACTAAGCCGTGCGTGCGTTTATATAGCTCTTCCCTGAATTAAGTTATTTAGAGTTAAGAGATTTTTTTAACAAAATAAAAATGTAGAAAACTTAAATTACGATCCCTATGCTTTTATAATTTAATTGGCAAATTTAAAAAATGGAATAATATTTTATTCAAAAAGGCCAAAGGTTGAGAAGTGGGCAAAAATATTAACTTGAAATTTTAGAAGAATTTTACTAAAATAAATTTACGGCACTTTGCATCTAATGAAAAAAGTTAGTTGTTAGGTGGGATTGCTTCACATAGGCTTAATGTATAATTAAACTTCTACTTATGACTTATAGTTTGTACCAGAGGCGCAGTCGAATAAATTTGAAAATTATTACAATAATTTTCCTTATATACACGGCGAGGAAAAGTGAAAATCGAATACGGGGTAATTTACCACGTCGGATACGCAACGCTCATCCTTATTACATCGGACTCGCTTCGCTCGTCTTCAGACAGTAAAGCGATTGGTTTTATTCCCAGCGGTCGCCCATCCAGGCACTCAGCATGCTCGATTCAGCCTAACTAATATGATCCAACAACAACCGTAAATGTACTTGCCGTATTGAATCGAAACTTAGCATACTTAATTATTATACATGATGGGATAAACTTTTCCTACATTTTAACTCAATCAAATTATTTTTAAATTTTTAGCTATTTAAAGAAAACGTTATTTTATAAAGATTAAACTAATGCTGAAAATGAGATGAAACCTTTATACTTATAATACCAACAAACATCTGTTGAAATTATATGCGACATGAGTGCAAAACAATCATCAAATTAATTCTTGGTATGCTGCGTCATTATAGCCGGTTATGGTGTTATAAATTATTTATTTTCTTAAAAGCACAACTAGGTCTGAAGATTGATTTTTGTACTAAGCCTCAAACCTCTAGCATATACACACACTGAAAAATAATAATAATTTTTTTTAAACAAGTTCTTTATTGGCAAAAGTATACAGTATTTATTTTGCGTAAACCGGAGCCATATTTTATTTATTGATTTGGGGTGATTTGTGCCCCTTTATTTTTATTTTTTTTTTACTTATTCATTTTGGTATGAAATTTGGTTATTTTTCGGGGTGTGAGGGGGTTTGTTTGGGTTAAGGATAATTTCCAATTTTTTGGTTTGGGTATTTTATTTTTTTTTTTTTGCAGGATTAGCAAAAAATGATATTTTTGATGGTGTTTTGAATAGGTTTGTATTGTAAAGGGATTTTGCAGGAGTGCCAAAGATGGTTTCCTATGCAGTCTGTAGACTGACTTTTGATGAATCAACCTGGCATTTGCCTGTAAAATTGAGGGAAACTACAGAAAACCTCAATTAGGTTGATCGGACACGCTAGTTATATTAATATTTTTTTACGTTTGGGGTTTAATTGTTAGGGTTTGTTTTCTAGATTTTTTTAATTTAGATTTAACTTACTCAGATTTAACTTAGATTTTTTAAAATAATGATAAAACGCACTGTTATCATCTACTATAATAACAAACACACATTCAGATATACTGACTGGTAAATGCCACTCAGGAGCTCTTAAAATCATCTGAAATGGATAATTCAGGTGAAAACTCAGTATCTGATTTATAGTGCAAACACAATACTTTTCCCATATACCTAAGGTAAATGAGGAAAAGTACAAGGTTAATTTTACAGAGGGGGAGGGTGGACTCATTGTACACACACACACACACACACACACACACGAATGTACGAGATTTTGTTCCTACAGGAAAAGAAAGATAAAAAGTCTCTCCACAGAAAACTTAGTTTATTTACAAATTACGCGAAGCGCTTTCGGCCTAACAAGAGACCATCATCAGTGCCTGACAAACAAATAAAAAAATACAAAATTAAAAACTCAAAGATAACAAAATAAAAAATATCAGTTAGGCACTGATGATGGCCTCTTGTTAGGCCGAAAGCGCTTTGCGTAATTTGTAAATAAATAAAGTTATCTTTCTTTTCTTGAAGATGAACTCCATTTATCCTCATCCTATAACTTTTAATCCTACAGGTTAAAGGTTAATCCTATGGGGCACGATAACTTTCCAACGCTTTCTCGGATCGAAATGAAACTTGGTACAAAAATCGACCTTTGTCCTAATCCCTATTGTTATTGTCATTAACCCACAAAAATGAGTCACAGAATTTTTTTTAAAAAACGGCCTGAAATTTCACACACATGTACTACTATGTATAGTTAAAAAGTGTATGACGTTAAATTTGTTTGTCACCATTATTCCTGGTTTTCTCGATTGACGTATATAACATTTTGTAAACATGATACATAATTAGTTATTGTTATGTTTTCTATATATTTGTTTACATGTTTTTGTGTCACTTTTGATTTTATGTTAAAAATAGAGAATGTGAGGAATGATTAAATGAGAGTAGTTTATAGTAGTAGCATTAGTACATAACAAAACAAATTAGGTTAAATAAATAAATTAATAAATTTCGATTTTTTTAAAAAAAACTAGAGGTTGAAGCCCTCTTATTTTTTCAAAAATGAACACATAAAAATATAATATTCAATTTTTAGATTTTTTTTAAATACAGCATTATTTCCAAGCACAATATAATTGTGTTTATAATGAATAAAAACAAATTTTTATTAGTTCAAGAAATATTAATCTAGATTTAGTTCCCACAAATCATTTAGAGAATAACTCAAATTACAAAATATAATAATAATATTACATTATTTCAGTAAGACGTAACATTTTCCCGATGCATCGAAATTGTTTATTATTTGCAATTTATCACAACATAATTAATTTATTATTATCTATTCAATTTAACCCAACGCTAAATCAAAAAGTTCAATAGAAACCATACCAGTTTACAAAAATTGATAGTTATCTTTTAATACTATTACGAAGTAGAGAAATTCAGTTATTCGAACGGATAAAAAATAATGAGCGAATAAAATATAGCAATTTTCATATACAAATAAAAAACTGCAAAGATTTTCTGGATTATATTTTATTTATTTCTTTATATACTTGCTATAAAAAATATTTTATGCAAACTAAAGTACTATAAGAATAACATATATTTGGCCCAAATAGAAGTGAGGAATTATGTAACAATTTAAAAAAAAAAATAGCCTAAGAAAAAATAAATGTTTTTGCAAAATTAGTTGCATCCAAGAGATTTAAAAGATGCCGATCAGTATCTTATTTAATGATTATAATTTATGTAACTTTTATGTAGTTGTGTTATTTAAAAAAAAGGTGTATAATGCATAGGTGTATTATGTGTATGAGAATTCAGACTATTATTAATTCAACTGGATGCATTTTTGTAAATTTTCAGAGCTGTTTTATCCTCTACGTTATTATCAGTTGATTATAAATCTTGTATTCTTTGCACTAACATGTTGAGTTTTTTTTGTTGCCTAACCTGTAAAATGCAAGATAATGCCAAGGAAGGAGGATTACTCAGTAATAAGGTAATTACTTGAGGATAATTATGCAAAAAAATATTGGAGGTGAGAATCGAAATTAATTAGATGAAAATTCACCACAATTTCGTAATGTTACCCCCTAATTACACTTCTACCGCCTGTAATTACACTGAAATGCCTGGAGTTTAAAATCTTATTGATATCCCATTAAACATGTAATTGAATTTATCCCGTCTATAATCTTTATAAGATAAAGATACATCTTATTATTAAAATAAGAAATTATTACCTTAGTGAGGTCAACACTCACGATGTGATTTTAAGTTGATATGCGTGTCTTTTTAAAGCATATCAGCCGATGTGATAATTTGTCGCCCGAGGGAGAGCTGAATTGGTTCACTGAAATGGGACCGTATATATTTTAGTAATGTGCAAAAAACCAAGATGCAGCCTCGAATAAATGTGTGAAAGAATGGTGTTAGCTGATTATGACTTGTATAACAAGGTTTATCGAATAATAAGAGTTTATTACTTATCCCACAATAACTATACTAAGAATATCGTGTTTTAGAATCATAGCATTTAATGATCTTCGGAATTGAGTTATAAATAAGATCAAATGATGTTTTTTAAATTTTGTAACAACGAACTACTAACCAAATAGTATAAGAGACTCTGCCATTTTTCAGCGACACCTGTAAAAAAGATATTAATGGCACTATTAATAAAATGTATACTATTAAACTTAAAATTAAATTAAAATACTACTAATGAAATTTTCATCAAGGATCCACCAGATCCAACCTTCAGAAATAAACGCGATGTCTATTCTATCGCAGATCCGTAAGAAACTTGAATCACATCATCATCTTCTGCGTCCAAAGAGATTAATACTATTAGAGGGAGTACAAAACCCGATTTACACAGTGATAAGGGGTCTGGAAATGAGACAGTTTCCATAGGTGCCGTAACTGTACTTACCCCTACTATAGTCTCCCAAGAGAGAGACTAGATACTCCTCTACAACCCCTTTTAAGGCACAACTCTACAAACGGCAGACATTTTTCAGTAATTCCACATTAAACCACATTATTCAACACAGACCATTAAAGAATACATGCAATAGATAATAATTAAAACTTATTTTAAATTCATTTTACTTGATTTAAAACAAAATAGTCGAAAAATAATGTAATATTTACATGAAATTGTAATTATTATGAAAAATAAAAAAATGACGTCACCAATGTACTGTTACGGCACCCAAGGAATGATAAGAACTGTTGTATCCTCCCTCTTATAGTATTAGTCTCTTTGACTGCGTCTAACAGAAGGGGAGAAGGTAAGGGCATGAAGAAAGAGCACTTCATGATTTTTCGGAAAGTTTCCCGCTTACATTTTGCTAGTCTTTACATGTAATACAGTCCATGACATTTGAATTTTGATGAGGAGAAATTCGGTCTTTAACTATAGGAAAAAATGTATTTGAAATTTGAGGGATTTTTCGGGCAATTTTTTTCTTCTTTGGTTGAAATAAATTTATCTCTGGCTGGGCGGACGATCCAAAGTAAGGCATGGTGTTTATCTAGTAAAATTGTTAATGTTGGTAACTGTCAGGTTTATAAATGAAGGGTGAGTTGTATTTAAATTATTACTTTATATCAGGAATATATCCTAGATATATCAGGAGTAGATGTAACTATTGCGTTAGTTGAAGGAATTAGCTTTGAATCAGAAATAATAATGCTGAAATTGAGAGAGTTACAATTAATTATAATAATTGATTTTAGAAAGAAAGTATTTTTATATTTTTATCTATGTATTCTTTTAAAAGTCTGTTAATAAGATGAGCTGGGTAACTATTTTCTTTAAGAATAAATTTTATACCGGCAATAATTTCATCATGAAAGATAGGATCAGAAAAAGTTAATTTATAAAGAAATTAAATTTATGGCACAGTTTATTATACAGAGATAATATAAGGTTTCTATAATATAAGGTAATGTTTAATGTTTATGGATCCGGAAGGAGATTTTATGATTAAAATGTCAAAAAAAGGAATAATAATAACATTAATTTCGGTAAATTTTAAATTCTTAACGAATTCGCTAAATTCAGTCGATAAGATGTCTGTAGAATCTGTAGTTAACCATTTTTAAAAATTATACAGTCCAATAATCTCTGCTTATTTAAGAATATCAATATTTAATGAGCAGGGCAGCTGAGAAAAGTTGTCTTAATCACGAACTGGACTGTTGTCTTTCACTAACTGGTGCTATAAGACAAATAAAATAAATGCATTTAATCAACAATAAAAAATAATAAAATTGCTGAGCCTCAGATGTTTAAATAACTGAACATTCAAATTGCAAGCAAGTTTAACAAGCATAATTAAATACTTAATTTATGACAATTTCGTTTATTTAAATTAAACAATTAAAAAAACCAAATTGCATTCTTGATGCAACAAACAGGTTTGTTTCATTTAATTCGTTAACTTCCAATAAAACGTTTTATTAGACAAATAAAAACTCAGCACACGAAAATAAAGAAAAGTAACAAATTATATGCATATTCTCCACTGGTTATTTTTTTATACTTAATCTTTATTTATTTCAATGTTAACATGCTACCTGATGCTATTAAATGAATTTGCTATAAATATTGTCTCTTACGAAAAAAAGAAGAAGAAACATAAAAAATGCAGTTTATAAGCAAACATGTTGCATAAACAGAAGTAATCATTTTTTGAATCAAAACAGGTATGTTAAGTAAAATTAATATAAATTAAAAAAGATTTTTATCTGTAAATTGTTACAAAATAAAAATTTTAATAATTCTAATCTTCAAATTGCAATTTTTTTTAAATTTATGTACAGTTAATGCGATTTTAAATATTTTGACAAATTGAGAGAACTGTTCAATTTTATGGCCAATTTGTGTTGGTTATAAATACCAAATAAATTATGATTTTTTTTTGTCACTTTGTTTGGAAAAATTGTCAGTGATTACGTTTTCTTTTTCAGCTTATTCCCTCAAAAATCCCTTATTGATTTGAACTATTAAATTAATGGCAGAAGTCGAAGATATATATATATATATATATATATATATTATATATATATATATATATATATATATATATATATATATATATATATATATATATATATATATATATATATATATATATATATATATATATATATATATATATATAATATATATATATATAATATATATATATATATATAATATATTATATATAATATATATATATATGTCATTAACCCCGGTCAGCGAATTAAAAAAGAACTATAGCATTAAGGATACATTTTCTTGGGGGGAAAGATACTCACGTTTTCAAAGGAATTGAGTGGAATAATATTTGTCCGAAGTCAATACGGATCTAGTAACCAAAAATACAAAAAACCCCGGGATAAAGAATCGTTGATTTATAAGGATTAATAAAAGGACATAACAACTAAAAAGGTGACGTTATTTTCTTAATTGACATTTTAATTTTCTTAAATTATGGCATTTGTTGAATGGTCAAAAAAATCACAAAAAGCCAGATTTTTTCAAAGAAATCCGCTGACTTAGAATAAATTTATCATTGTTTTGGTGTTTTTGAAAAAGCCATAACTTTGGTTGTGGTCATCCCATTTTGATGATTAAACATTTGTTTTAAAAAACATTCTATAACCTTTAAAAATGCTCTTCTTGTTTTGCACTAGACCCATAGGGAACTACGCATTTGAAGAAAACTTAAAACTGTGTGATTTTATAAAATTATGAGCATGCGCAGTCATATGAAGGGTTTACTCTAGATAGGCAGACTACGCTTTTCCTTAATAATTAAAGATATATTATCAGAAAAATTTGGGGTGTAGTTGTTTAAAATTAATTACATTTTTTCAGGTCCGGCTCTTGGACATAAGAGTTTTCTTGACAATATTATTATTATTTTTTTTATTTTATTTTTTTTTTAAATGCCTTTATTAAATAATAAGTTATACAATATTTACATTACATACATAATATATATAAAAACAAGGCTACCTCTCCGCTATAAAGCTTGCGCTTTGCGCTGCGGAGAGGGAAAAGTAATTTGATGAAAGTATCAGTGTTTACACGTTTTCTTAGCTAATCCACCATCCTCGGCGTTACAGCTCACGTAGAGCCTCAGCCTGCAACACTACGCTCCTCCAAAGGTCTCTATCCTGCGCTAAGGCCCTCCATCCTGACGTCCAAGGCGTCTGAGGTCATCTTTAACTTGGTCTTGCCAACGCAGTTTTCTTAGCTAATGTCCTTAAAAAAACTCTTTTGCGGACAATAGATTAAATGGCGAGAGTCGAAGAGTAAAGTGTTTCCAAGTTCCGTGTCAGAGGCCCCAAACCACTAAAAACACGTTTCGCGTAACTCTAAGTAACCAAAACATCGAGGACCGCAGAATAACTAAAGATAGATTAGAGGACAAAACCTTTAAAAAAGTCCTCTTTTAAAAAAGGTGACGTTATTGTCATAAAAAAAGTTTTAACTCCACTTTGTACGCGCAGGGTCCTTCAGAGACGTTCTAATATCTTTAAAAAAAATACGATGCCAAATACCAGAGTACTGTAGTATATAACCTCCTCCATGACGATATTCATAAAACTGAGCTAAATTTATAGTTTTATTAGTACTGTGTAGATGCTTTTGTATTTGCAACGTTTTCCGTCTTAAGACTGCGCAGACAAGTTGTTAAGCAAAACGTGGCGTCTAGACGCGACTTAATTAAAAATAAACATTTTTAAAGCATACAGCTCCTCATATTGTTTAAATCGTGTATTATAAATTAAGATAAGATCCAACTGGTGTTACTGAACCCATTGTAAGAAGCATGATTACTTGACCCATATTCACTTTTTGCATTTCAATTTGGGGATGAAATTGTAAGGATAAAAATGTGGAGAGATTTATCGCAGCCAGCGAGGTTAAACACATCCAGCATATACCTTTACCACCCATTCATTGAGACACACGTGTTCTGACGCGTTTTAAACCTACAGTTAGAAATAACATACATATATAATAAATATGGAAAATATATGTATTAGTTTTGCCAGTGACAATAAATAATAAGAATGTAATATTTAAAAAATTAATTTACACCTAATTCAGTGATCCGTAAATCATAATAAAGTTGGAAAGGATCCATAACATGATGCAGCAGTAACTGCATATTGATATTTACAGCGAAAACCCAAGGACCGCTCAGTTTGCATTTCTTTGTCAAACCGAGAAAAATATGTTAATAAGAGTGGACAAAAAAATAAAATATACAAATTTAAAGTTCAAAATAATACCTTTTGCCAAGTGAAGTGACTAAATTATTAATATCACGAAATCAGGACGAAAAAGTAAATTTCCTTAGATGGAACCAATTGACACACGAATTAGTTATATGCATATAATAAGTAATAAACGAAAATAAAAGGAAAATTTAACATGCAGTTCAAGATTTACAACAGAACAATATTTATAACTTACAAAATAATGCAACGTGAAGCTTCCACGCGTGATTGCAAGGAAATCGAAACCTGTAAGGACGTCTTCAGCAAATACTATCTTCACAGAAAGAACAAATGTATCAGATTTTTAAAGGATAATAATGTAAAATCTTAAATTTAAGAGATGATCTCTTGAGCCGGACCTGAAAAATATGACTAATTTTGCACTACTTCAAACCAAATTTTTCGAAAAATATACCTTAAATTATTAAGAAAAAACACAGTCTGCCTATCTAGAATGGAGCCCTTTCATCTGTGGATGGAGCTCAAAATTTTATAAAATCGCACTAATTTCTGTTATACTGTTGTGAGCGCATTTATAAGAGGGGCTCCACTCTTGGACTACTTGGATATTTTAACGAAATCACAAAAACAAAAATAGTAAACATAAAAGATGGTAATAAAAAAAGGTTTGGAAAACCAGAAAATAAGGGAAGAAAAGTCAGCTCTAAATAAACAAAAGGAGGTACTTAATTTAAGGAGGCTTTGTTTTGTGTTGTGAAATCCACTCATGAGGTCTTAATAGCAACCAAAACGGACTATTCAGGGGAAATCCCAGTCTAGGATTTTTGGTGTAAACAAATTATTCTCCTTTATTTCTACAATTAAAATAAGAAAATTTAAATATTCTTACAAAATAATCAATTAAACAACAATTTAAATATAAAAACAATAACAATAAAGGCAGGCGACGCAGAAAGGTATAGAAAAAACAATAAATAATTTCAAAGCATCTTTGTAAAACATCCTTTGCTAAAAACCCGTGCTGGTTTATAATTGTGTTTAAGTGTGCAAGATATTCTTTGAAAGTTCCCCAGATAGTTATATAGGGGACACTTTGTTTCATTCATGGTTTTAAGTTGTGAAGCAATTATTACAATAAAATGACAATTTGGGACTTGAGATTTGTTGCTATAAATCTCTATACACTTTATTTTCTCGAAATAAGCTTGTTATAGAAATAAACCAAATTATCCACCAGACTTAACAATAATCACAGAAATGCATAAAAGAAATAATTAAATACATTAAATAAAATAACTCTTTAATGACATTTATTCTGTATTTTAAACAAAAAAAATATAAGTTGATGTTTCAGATTTGTATCCAAATTTGGTAAAATTTAACAGAAACTACACCGAATGCATATTTAAGTAAATTAAATCATCCTTAAGGATGAAAAAACTTGATTATCCTGAAATAATTCCTTAACTTAAGACCTTTTTCTAAAAATATAGACTTATAACTTAACTGTTTATACTTATAAGGCTGTGAAAAATAAATTAAATAATTATTTATTATGCGAAAAAATTCATATACAGTGATTGAATTAAATCCAACGTGTTAATTACGATGCAATGATTATAAAGTTATAAAAAATATACAAATGAGAAAAATCAATAAAAAGAAAACTACCTAATTAATTATTAAATTTAATTGATTTGTTAATTAAATTACTTTTAAAAAGATTAAAGTGGAAAGAGAGATTTTGAGATTTTAACATAGAAATTTACCGATTCAGAGTAAGTGAAGCGAGTCCGAAGACAGTATAAATTTCATAGTTTTTACGTTCTGTGGACGAGCGAGGCGAGTCCAAAGTAGAGAGGACGAGGTCCCAAGTAGAGAGGACGAGCGAGGCGAGTCCAAAGTAGAGAGGACGAGCGAGGCGAGTACAAAGTAGAGAGGACGAGTGAGGCGAGTCCAAAGTAGAGAGGACGAGTGAGGCGAGTCCAAAGTAGAGAGAACGAGCGAGGCGAGTCCAAAGTAGAGAGGACGAGCGTAGCGAATCTGATGTGGTTAGGAAAAGGTATCCCGTAACGAGTATTTTTATTAACATATTTATTTTATTTATTATTATTTTTAGGTGAAAAAGCATTATACAAATTTGAGAATGGTATTTTCATAATTCTAAGTAATAAATCACAAAAAGGACTTCTCACTAAATTAAAGTAGGATTATTTTTAACTGATAAAAATATTGTTATTAGATAAGTTCTTATAAAATGTATAATTTATAATACTTACACACGATCGAAAAGAGCCCAAGGAACAACGGTACAGTACCAGAAATGAAAATGTTAACAAATTTGTAGAATAATGATCTAACCCATAAACCACGTAAGCTACTTAATATGCAAAGCTGATACAACAATTTTACCGAAGTACAAATTAACATCATTTCACCGATCTTTTTATTCACTATTATGCTTCCTTATATATTTTAAGCAAATAAAATTAAAAAATCAGGTACCTCGGAACTCCTTAATTCGAACTCGCTTTGATCGACCTCAGACAGTAAATACGTCAGTTCCATTCCCAGCAGTCTTCCCAGCACTGACCACGCTCGATGCTGCTTAACTTTTATGATCCAACAAAAATCATAGATATACTTGTATTAAAATGAAACTTGGTGTACTTGAAGGTTTACACTTGTATTAAATTTCAATTGGATAAAACTTAACTCTCTAGGATAAATACACTAGGAGCTACGATGATAAAAGACACACAAACACATGCAAATACGCAGATAATTAGCATTAGTTCAATAACAATTGAACTAATGCTGATAATGAGATGGAACTACACTGGGAGCTAAATACACAGGGAGCTACGATGATAACAGACACACACACTCAGACAGACAACTTTGTAAAAACCACTCAGGAGGTCTTAAAAACACCTGAAATGTATAATCCGGTGACACCTCAGTTTCGGATTTCTTTGCAAACACAATACTTTTCCTATTTACCTACGGTATAAATGAGGAAGGGTAATAAAGAATAAGAAAATAGTAGAGGGGCGGAAAATGTATGTATCAAAATTAACAGCGAAAGTAAATCGTAAAATTAAATGAAATAAAAAATTTGATATTTCGGCCTAAAATGGTAAAACAACCAAAATATAATCGTTGGAGTATTAAAAAAACATTCAGACATTTTAAAGATCAAATACTAAATTTCAACTTGATAAAATGTTTTCATTTAAATTCAAATCAAGTTCAGGCATCTTCAGCTATAAAAATTAATTATAAATATCTCAAGGCATAAGTCACTGAGGTATAAAGTTAGGGGAAATGAATTTAGTCAGGAGTAACATCAAGATAGCAAGATATATGAATTCGCCGAAAGCACAGACAGTGAAACATATCTAGACGACTTTCAACACGTAAAACAATCTTATCTTCATCTTTTTTGTAGGAGTGTTAGGTGTTTAGATATATGAGTATCTTTTTATCTTATTAAAATTTCAAGTGGCGCTAAGTTAGAATCCTACAAAGTTCTTATAAGGAAAAGCATGGAAATACGATATGTCTGTTCGTGGCGCAGTTGTCTTGCAGGTGAAAATAAATAGAAGTATGGAGTAACCCAACAAAGCCAAAAACTTTTGGTTTCAAATAAGAAAAATAATGTTTAACATACAAGGAAATAGTATGTTGCCTTGTATTGATTGTATTAATGTGACTTAATACATAATCACCCGCTTTTTTTCGATGACGTCATAAATTTTCCACAACAAATAGACCCCGGAACCTCCCCGACATCTTGCTATATGCTGAATTTTGCTTTGACTTGAGAAAGCCTTCGAGAGTTAACGTAGTTATAATTAAATATTAAAATACTGGCCAATGTTTAAATTAAATACAGAATATTTACGAATAAATGAATAACACATCATTGTAATAATTATGTTTGTAATTTAAACTATTTCATCAGTTGTTTGTTATTTTATTGATCCATCAAATTGCTAAAAAACAATTAAGGTGCTAAGCCGTGATGTTTAAGTTTAAGAAAATCTCAGTATACAGTTTTACAAAAAAATTAGTAGTAAAAGGTAAGGTAAAAATAAAATGTAATCATTAGTCTTAGTTATAATCCGTACTCCTGATTGCGCTAAATAAATGAATTGCTCAACACTCTTCTCGTAAGTAATACAAGCAATAAGGCAATAAGTTACAAAACCCTTAATAAATGATTGCTCAACCCTCTTCTCGTAAGTTATACAAGCAATAAGGCAATAAGTTACAAAACCCTTAATTAATTAATTGCTCAACCCTCTTCTCGTAAGTTATACAAGCAATAAGGCAATTTACAAAACCCTTAATAAATGAATTGCCAACCTCTTCTCGTAAGTAATACAAGCAATAAGGCAATAAAGTTACAAAACCTTAATAAATGAATTGCTCAACCCTCTTCTCGTAAGTTATACAAGCAATAAGGCAATAAGTTACAAAACCCTTAATTAAATTAATTGCTCAACCCTCTTCTCGTAAGTTATACAAGCAATAAGGCAATAAGTTACAAAACCCTTAATAAATTAATTGCTCAACCTCTTCTCGTAAGTAATACAAGCAATAAGGCATAAGTTACAATTAAGAATTGCTCAACCCTCTTCTCGTAAGTTATACAAGCCAAAGTTACAAAACCCTTAAAAATGAATTGCTCAACCCTCTTCTCGTAAGTTATAAGCAATAAGGCAATAAGTTAAAAAACCCTTAATTAATTAATTGCTCAACCCTCTTCTCGTAAGTTATACAAGCAATAAGGCAATAAGTTACAAAACCCTTAATAAATGAATTGCTCAACCCTCTTCTCGTAAGTTATACAAGCAATAAGGAAATAAGTTACAAAACCCTTAAATAATGAATTGCTCAACCCTCTTCTCGTAAGGTTATACAAGCAATAAGGCAATAAGTTACAAAACCCTTAATAAATGAATTGCTCAACCCTCTTCTCGTAAGTTATACAAGCAATAAGGCAATAAGTTACAAAACCCTTAATAAATGAATTGCTCAACCCTCTTCTCGTAAGTTATACAAGCAATAAGGCAATAAGTTACAAAACCCTTAATTAATTAATTGCTCAACACTCTTCTCGTAAGTAATACAAGCAATAAGGCAATAAGTTACAAAACCCTTAATAATGAATTGCTCAACCCTCTCTCGTAAGTTATACAAGCAATAAGGCAATAAGTTACAAAAACCCTTAATTAATTAATTGCTCAACCTCTTCTCGTAAGTTATACAAGCAATAAGGCAATAAGTTAAAAACCCTTAATTAATTAATTGCTCAACCCTCTTCTCGTAAGTAATACAAGCAATAAGGCAATAAGTTACAAAACCTTAATAAATGAATTGCTCAACCCTCTTCTCGTAAGTTAATACAAGCAAATAAGGCAATAAGTTACAAAACCCTAAATAAATGAATTGCTCAACACTCTTCTCGTAAGTAATACAAGCAATAAGGCAATAAGTTACAAAACCCTTATTATTAATTGCTCAACCCTCTTCTCGTAAGTTATACAAGCAATAGGCAATAAGTTACAAAACCCTTAATAAATGAATTGCTCAACCCTCTTTCTCGTAAAGTTATACAAGCAATAAAGGAAATAAGTTACAAAAACCCTTAATAAATGAATTGCTCAACCCTCTTCTCGTAAGTTTATACAAGCAATAAGGCAATAAGTTACAAAACCCTTAAATAAATGAATTGCTCAACCCTCTTCTCGTAAGTTATACAAGCAATAAGGCATAAGTTACAAAACCCTTAATAAATGAATTGCTCAACCCTCTTCTCGTAAGTTATACAAGCAATAAGGCAATAAGTTACAAAACCCTTAATTAATTAATTGCTCAACCCTCTCCTCGTAAGTTATACAAGCAAGGCAATAAGTTACAAAACCCTTATTAATTAATTGCTCAACCCCTCTTCTCGTAAGTTATACAAGCAATAAGGCAATAAGTTACAAAACCCTTAAAAATGAATTGCTCAACCCTCTTCTCGTAAGTTATACAAGCAATAAGACAATAATTACAAAACCCTTAATTAATTAATTGCTCAACCCTCTTCTCGTAAGTTTACAAGCAATAAGGCAATAAGTTACAAAACCCTTAATAAATGAATTGCTCAACCCTCTTCTCGTAAGTTATACAAGCAATAAGGCAATAAGTTACAAAACCCTTAATAAATAATTGCTCAACCCTCTTCTCGTAAGTTATACAAGCAATAAGGCAATAAGTTACAAACCCTTAATTAATTAATTGCTCAACCCTCTTCTCGTAAGTTATACAAGCAATAAGGCAATAAGTTACAAAAACCTTAATAATGAATTGCTCAACCCTCTTCTCGTAAGTTAATACAACAATAAGGCAATAAGTTACAAAACCCTTAATAAATGAATTGCTCAACCCTCTCTCGTAAGTTATACAAGCAATAAGGCAATAAGTTACAAAACCTTAATAAATGAATTGCTCAACCTCTTCTCGTAAGGTTATACAAGCAATAAGGCAATAAGTTACAAAACCCTTAATTAATTAATTGCTCAAACCCTCTTCTCGTAAGTTATACAAGCAATAAGGCAATAAGTTACAAAACCCTTAATAAATGAATTGCTCAACCCTCTTCTCGTAAGTTATACAAGCAATAAGGCAATAAGTTACAAAACCCTTAATAAATGAATTGCTCAACCCTCTTCTCGTAAGTTATACAAGCAATAAGGCAATAAGTTACAAAACCCTTAATAAATGAATTGCTCAACCCTTTCTCGTAAGTTATACAAGCAATAAGGCAATAAGTTACAAACCTTAATAAATGAATTGCTCAACCCTCTTCTCGTAAGTTATACAAGCAATAAGGCAATAAGTTACAAAACCCTTAATTAATTAATTGCTCAACCCTCTCCTCGTAAGTTATACAAGCAATAAGGCAATAAGTTACAAAACCCTTAATTAATTAATTGCTCAACCCTCTTCTCGTAAGTTATACAAGCAATAAGGCAATAAGTTACAAAACCCTTAATAAATGAATTGCTCAACCCTCTTCTCGTAAGTTATACAAGCAATAAGACAATAAGTTACAAAACCCTTAATTAATTAATTGCTCAACCTCTTCTCGTAAGTTATACAAGCAATAAGGCAATAAGTTACAAAACCCTTAAGCTCAACCCTCTTCTCGTAAGTTATACAAGCAATAAGGCAATAAGTTACAAAAACCCTTAATAAATGAATTGCTCAACCCTCTTCTCGTAAGTTATACAAGCAATAAGGCAATAAGTTACAAAACCCTTAATTAATTAATTGCTCAACCCTCTTCTCGTAAGTTATACAAGCAATAAGGCAATAAGTTACAAAACCCTTAATAAATGAATTGCTCAACCCTCTTCTCGTAAGTTATACAAGCAATAAGGAAATAAGTTACAAAACCCTTAATAAATGAATTGCTCAACCCTCTTCTCGTAAGTTATACAAGCAATAAGGCAATAAGTTACAAAACCCTTAATAAATGAATTGCTCAACCCTCTTCTCGTAAGTTATACAAAGCAATAAGGCAATAAGTTACAAAAACCCTTAATAATTAATTGCTCATTCTCGTAAGTATACAAGCCAATAAGTTACAAAACCTTAATAAATGAATTGCTCAACCCTCTTCTCGTAAGTTATACAAGCAATAAGACAATAAGTTACAAAACCCTTAATTAATAATTGCTCAACCCTCTTCTCGTAAGTTATACAAGCAATAAGGAAATAAGTTACAAAACCCTTAATAAATGAATTGCTCAACCCTCTTCTCGTAAGTTATACAAGCAAAAGGCAATAAGTTACAAAACCCTTAATAAATGAATTGCTCAACCCTCTTCTCGTAAGTTATACAAGCAATAAGGCAAGAAGTTACAAAACCCTTAATAAATGAATTGCTCAACCCTCTTCTCGTAAATTATACAAGCAATAAGATAAAAAAAACCCTTAATATTCACTAATTGGGTGTTTAAATCCTCAATTTTCCGCACTACTCTTCTATTCCTTTGCTACCAATATCCTTATTCTAATGATATTGATGTGATCGAAGTTTTACGGCCTTAACAAGTAAAACATTATACCTAACTTAGCATTGCCTATGTAAATATGGACATAGTTTTAATTTTTTTTTATTGTCAATAAGAACAGATTTTTATCGTCAGAACACAGCTAACGATTTGGCTAGAATGACTTGAAATTAGTAATTTTTACACTTCTTTTAATCAAGTCCTTTCTTGGCATAAGTATTCAAAAATTTATACAACGTAAACCAAAGCTATAGTATATTTGTAATTTGTTTGGGTAATTCGTGCCTCTTTTTTGTATAAAAATTTGTATTTTTGTTTTGGGGTTGACGGGTTTATTTTTACCTCATAATAATTTTAAGTTTTTTGGATTTTCACATTACCTATAAGTTAAAAATTATATATCCCTGGCAACAAGGTATTATTGTGTTTATTTTGGCATCAAACCGAAAATAAAATAAACATGTTATTTTGGCACAACTCAGTACACATAATGGCAGCACAAAATTGTAATTGCCTAAAAAAGACGAACAAAGTACATTATTCGTTGCAGCGCCATTGCTTCCTGGATGTTCAAGTATTCAATTTTAATTAAAATTACAACGAAGGTCCAAAAGACAAGAGATACTGTATTTATAGTAATTTCACATTAGAATAAGAAAAAAAATTCACTTAAATCAGGTACCAGACGTATTTTATTATTAATTTATCTTCAGTGCAAACCACAGAAAGATATGACGGAAGAACCAAACAGAAAGTCTGAAATAAAAATATGTTAATGAATCCTACTAACCGTAAGTTATGAAACAAGTGAGCAATTATCTGCGCAAAGGCTAAACAATCAAATTAATAAAGCTTTTGACCAATTTAATAAATAAATAACCATTTATTCGACTCAATTCATCGTTACTACAAAGACAAACAAAATATTCAATAGACAGTTGGACTAAATTCTTAAAGTTGGTAACACTGACATCTTATGACTGGTCACAAGGGCTACGACAAGGTCTTCATTTTCTAAAGGGTATAATTATATGAGGTATTTGACAAGTAGATTCATTTAAATTTCTTCCTTATTTAAGGCAAAATTTTATGCATTTTTTATGTATGTTCATGTTGATGCATGTTGATGTATGTTCTTATATTCATTCCAAAAAGAAATGAATTCTAAAATATTCCTTTCCCTTGATAAAAGTCAGTTTATATAAAAAATCGATTAGTAAAGGATAGGATATTTAGATGGCGAGAACTCAAAAACCTCCCTATAAAGTAGTCTACAGGTTATTTTTGCCAGCTGTCTATTAACAGTAGAAAATCTAACTGATAAACCCACAATGGCTTTTGAATTTTAAATTTATTCGACCACTCACTTCAATTTAACGAGTACATCCCCTACTCTTTAATTTTCACCGTCAATTTAAAAGGGTCAAACTACTTTTAAAAAATAACGCTCGTGGAAGCACTGACAAACTAAATAGAAGGACATTGTTATTACTCTGGTATATAAATTGCTAAAAAGTAGTGATGTATGAGCTATTATGTCAAATAATATTAACTAATACTTCTGCAATGATTAATGTGAGCATATTGAATAACTAGTTATAACATAACCATTAAAATACAAGAAATTGAACTTGGGGTTAAATAATTGACTGCGGGTTCTCAGACGCTGCATTTGATTGCTTCTCTGACTCAGAACAATAAGAAAGATTAGGGTAGGTCAGGATTATGCAGGCAGTGCACTTATTATAATCTCTGATTGTAATAATCTCAACCTGCCTCAACCAGTAATAAGTTGAGATGCGTCACGACCTTCTAAACATTATTACTTGGAAAAATCACTTCTTCAAATTCAACGACGTACCTACATAAAACTTACTACCAGTAACAAAATACAAAATGTACTATGTACTACCATATTACCTACACAAAATGTATTTCAAGATATTATAGTTAAATTTGAATAAAAAATCTGTCAAATGTAAAACTAAGCTTCACTTTATATTTCTTTAGTCACTGAAGAAGAAAAACAGAGGCGCGGGGCCACTCGCTTAAAGCGAATTTCTACTGAAAAAGAGAATTACTTGAATATTTTGAGATACTGTGCTAGCCACAAATGTTTAAGTTCTTCTTGGACTCGACTCTTTAAGTTAGCACTAGAAAATCTTTTTTTCCTGAGTGTGGAAGACTCAAAATGGGCGCCATTTTGAGACGCACATTACACAATTCCTAGAAAAGAAAGAATTAATAAGGCTGTATTAGTTCTTTTCACAGAGGCATACAGAATAGAACTTGAACAGGTTCTTTTCCCCTAAGAATTTCTTTTAACTTTCTCCTAATTAATTCCTGATTTCCAATTAATATAGAAAAAGTATTATGTATGCAATGTATTTATGTCTGCCTCCGTATCCGTGATCGTATAGGCACTCGATTTCGGCACCTGAGGTCCGGGGTTCGCCGCCCGGAATCTAAAATTACATGAATAGTATTTGTATCAAAAAGATTTCCTCAACTTTAATCAAACAAGTTCTTTGTTGGCCAAAGTATACAATATTTATACTTTCTATTAATTAATTCTTATAGAATAGCAACGTTAGTATATTCACAGTTTTGTCGAATCGCTTTTGTTTAACAGCGTGGCCAGTAGGTGGATGGGAGACCACTGGCCGCTGGGATTAATCTTTTTTGTTTTAGATGAAGCTAAGCAAAAATATAATAAATTATAAATCAGTCATTTTTCTTACTTAAAGTACGAGCTAAGCGAGTGCTCCGACTAAGAGAGAAAAAGTTCTGAGGTACCCCGTAACCTATTTTTTTTTATCAAATTCGTTGAAGCCGTAATAATTGTATAAGAGAGGATATAATTCCTATCATTTCATGAATTTTCTGAAACATTTTCTATAAAAATAAATTCAATTTTTATGTACCTGTTTCTCATATTCGAGATCAATATGACTCTAATTAAATTCATTAGTTTTTAAATCTAGTGATATTCAAATAACCACCGCTAACAACTTGGCTAAAACTTAAAATAATAAAATTTCAAAGAAAAGAATAAGGAAGAGAGAAGAAGAAACAAATATAACAAGTTAAGAATAATTGACAGAGAACATACATTATACAGATTACAACACGTACTACTAAAATATTCCTCTTAATTCAAGACTCGTGCTGCAAACAAGAAAATAATTTTTATGGAATGAAAGAAAATTCAGAGCATCTAAACAACGGACGTGAATTCGTTGCAGATTTGGAAACAAGTCAAGTTGGAACAGCAGGTGTAGCAAGGATTTAATCACTTATTTGCTGAAGCCAGGTGACCTTGAAATGTTACAAAAACATAAAGAAACCTGAACAATTATAACTGATTTTCTCTCCACGCATCAGCTGTACTTTTGATTTCATTAAAATCTTATTAGCAATTTATATAAAAGTGGAAACACCTGTTTGAAATCATGAAAAAAACTAAAGCGATTTCTTTCCAGATTTTAGAATAAGAAATTTTTGATTATCTTTACGTTCATTAACGTAATTTAAAATTGTTGAGAAGATTCATTTCTATTTTTTTCTTTAGGCATTCCTTTTAGGATAGCAAAGCTGCAGAGTAGACAACTTTTGCTCACCCACTGCCGAAACCATATAAGAATAGCATATTGTGTTACAAGACTGTGAAGAAGGTCTTTTTTTACCGTGGCAACTATATTTACTGTCGAACAGAGCAAGACAGTAAAAGAAGCCGAGGTAAAAAAGTCATTCCCAGTCGTGTACCATATGCTATTTTTTCGGGCGTATTAATAGTAATCAGAAGGAACAACAAAAGAAAAACAGAAGAAAAACAGTATAATGTATAAAGATTTGCCGGTACCCTTTTTTCGATCGCCACGTTGGCAAAAATTAACTATTTCAGCGGCGTATTTTCAATGTCTGAATGACTATCCATGATTATTAAACACTTGATAATGAATATAACTCACTTTTCGAAAATCTTTATTAACAAAAAAGTTCGATTATTTATTTGATAAACACAAAAAGTAAGAAGAACAAAGGAGGTAATATTATAACCTTGTAGTAAACTACTAGCGCCAACCTTGTGAACATTTGAGGAACTTCACCAGCCACAGTAAAAAAATCATATACTGTCACCGACAGTAAAAAACTACGAAACTTTCGTAGACGGTAAAAACGCATTTCACCTATTTTTTAGGATGTAAAATGCCTACTTTACAGCCGCATGAAAAAAATTATCCAAGACAAAAGACGTAAATTCAACTATTATAAGTAGCAACCTAACCCCGTAAATACAATTTTCGTCTAGGAACGTATATTGCGTTATTAAAACCTATAACGCATAAAAACCTAAAACCTATAAAACCAATTAAGCCTAGGCTGCAACTGTGTGGCAGCCTATTTCAATCTGATCTTGTGACCTAGGCTGCCAACTATGTGCCAGCCTAGCTTGTGACCTGATTATTTTAGTTAACCTATATATTTTACAAAATTTTTATGAATTCAGCATAGTACTTATTTTTATTATTAATAACAAATAATCAATGCTCAACTATAACCCCAGACATAATTAATAATACTAGACATTATAAATCAAAAATTATATTAATAAACAATAAAAAACACAAAATTGAAGAAAAAACCTGAATGCAAAAAAGGATATAATAGCAATCATTGAATGCATATAAGAAGATTGATTTCTTTTTGGGAGGTCCAAAATGCAATTACACAAGAACAAGACAGACCCCGCTTCGCTTCGACATCCATTGCATATACAGCTCCCGTGGTAATATATTGATTTCTCGATATCTCACTAATTTTAAAATATCCAATCTTGGAGAATATTGTAATTATTATATACTCATAATGATTCTGGGTTGAATATCAATAAGAAAAAGATGTAGCTTCATCGCCATTGTTCAAGCTATTCCTGAAAACCACACGAGAAGGTCCGAGCTACAAATATGTTTCCATTTATTTATGAGCTACAACTACTTGCCAAACTAGTTTCGGGAATCATTCTTGAATGAGCTGAAGAGAACTAAATGAACATTAATCCTGAAAAAATTACAAACTTACTTATTGTGTTAAGTATTCATGTTTTGCAAAACTCGGTAGTATCAAAAGATATCTTATTATTTTGTAATTGTACTTTTGTATGTTAAGTAATATTTTTGTTACTTTTGTTTTTAGTGTGTACTGAAAATGCTGAAGATGATCCAAATGGATTGAAATATTATACTGCTACCGTTTATTAAATAATTTCCACCAGACATTGGTGGAATAATACAAATAATGTGTATTAAATAATATATTGTAGCATTTAAGTCGTTCTGTTCCTAATAGTAATGATATTTTTATTTCCTATCATACATTGTTATAGTTATAATTTTCTAACTTTCCTAGGACATGTACAAATAAAAATTATTGAATGATTTAGACACTAATCTGCTGAACACAAGACACTGAATCAAAACAAGAAATCAGTTTTTCGTAAATTTAAAAGTATAGATATTAAGTTTATTAAGTAGTAGAAACTTTACGAAGCTTTTGGTAAATTAATCATTTATAGAGGAAAGACTTATTAAAATGAGTTTTTTCTCTTTAAATGGTTTTTGTAAAGGTCTCATTAAAAGCGTTTGAAAATTATACATATCATGTATAATTTATATGATTAAGATTAATAAAATAATGTAAAACATTGCAAGCGTCTCACAGGTAAGCATTTGAAACTGAAAAAGAGTTGAACTAAGAGACAGAAGCATTATTATTATTATTAATGATTGGGGTTGGAGTCGAGGATAGACCCCATTTGCACTGCGACTGGAAGTCTATTGTACAATCCCCTCAATTGGTCCAGGTCAGAATAATCCTTTTCCCCGGACTAGGTCTAGGATCTTTTTGACCATTGATACATTGGTAGAGTCCAACTTAGTGAGAGTGCTGCTACCAAAGTTAGAGAACCTTGGAAAGGTTAGGGCTTCACATCTCAGAAGTATATGAGAGGCAGTTTCGGTTTACGATTAACAAAGCCTGCACACTGGGTTATCTTTAAAGATACCAATGGTATGGAGGTGTTTTCGGAGGTGACAGTGACCAGTCAGTACTCCAGTTACTGTTCTAAGGTCCCTTCTGCTTAGACTGAGGAGATCCTCAGTTACTTTGAGACTGGGTCCCAAAAAGCATAATTTACTCTTAAGTTTATCAGTTTTAAGTAAAAGTTTTTTATGTTTATTAAATAGTTCATATTTAATTTTTGGTTCTTATTTGAGATATTACAGATTATTTATTTTATTTTAATTTTGAAATTAGTTTTCACCGGAATAGGCAAAAAAATAAAATCGTATTAAATGCAGACATTTCGCCGGAGGACATAAGTGTCAATTTTGATTTACTTCAACCATTAAATGTTTATCAAAATCTTTTATTGAATCTATCTTGGGCAGGTTGCTAATAATACCTTAAACTGCAGCTGTTAAAAATAGCGGCAAAAATTCCCCTTTTTGTAGTAGCCGAACTCCATTAAATAAATATCGTACATAGTTTTTATACAAAAATTAAAGGTTTCATTTTTAAAAGGTATTCATTCCGGTAGTTAAAATTATAAGATACGCTTAAAATTGCACGAGATTGTTTATCTATGGTAGTCCGGTATAGCACAAAATTGTTGTTTGCCTAAGGCCTTTCACGCGCATCTATTTAAACTTGAGTTTTTAAACGCTTACATAAAAGCCTACAGGTAATGTTATATCCAGATTTATTCATAATCCATGTACCCTACAAGTTACGACCACTCCTTATCTTTAAACTTATTCTGTCTAAATAAAGTCCAATCATGTTAAGCCCCTCCAAAGCCTCATGGGAAGACTATATTGCTAATATGTTTTCTAAATATTAAAAAAGAAAAATAAATCAAAATTTTTATAAAAATTGTTTAAGATGAGTTTACATGTGAGAGAGAACCACCGAATCTAACACACCATACATAATTTGACAACTTAATTTAGAAAACCCAGAATTTTGGTATTTTGGTTCATCTTTTTTTGTAGTACGTGAAGATTAAGAGATAAATAGAGATAATAATTTTAACGTGTGACTTGTAATTTATTAACATTTGGAACATCACAGCAACTAAAAATATAACATCTTCATCAAAAATTAAAGGTCAAAATATACAAGTCTGTTTCTAAAAGTCGAATCAGGTGAATGGTAACATAAGTAGGGTTAGTAAGTAATTATAGATCTTAAGCTTTTGTTCTATCCATTACTTATTAGTAGACAATATTTCATAAAGTAATAACTTAGACTAAAAATTTACTCAGAAACTTTATAAAGTTATATCAAAAAGGCTGCGCAGATTCCAATACATAACGAGTTTCATTTCTATCCGACATAGAAAGATAATCCAATACTAGACGCACGCTATTTGTATATATAAATATATATATATATATATATATATATATATATATATATATATATATATATATATATATATATATATATATATATATATATATATATATATATATATAATATATATATATATATATATATATATATAGGGCCTTGTCATAAACTTCTTCTTAGTTTAGTTTCATGTTGTCATTTCTATTTAACCTTCGTTGACTGTACTTCTTTCTGCTTTTATATTGTGACTTTTTCATTTTTTAACTTTTATCATGTTTTATTAGTTTGTACCTTCAATGTTTTTAAACTTTTACTTTGTTTTTAATTCATTTTTATGACAAATTATTTTAAATTAATGGACTTAGTTTTTATATTTTTTAAACTTTTATTTTAAATTTTACATGGGTCTCCTGGCCCATAGTAGATGAAGACTGTGATTATTTCGTAAGTAAAATGTTTTATTTTATTTATATAAAAATATTTAAATTAAGTTCTCTAATTTCTTGGTTTATTTTTGTTATTGCTCATTCTTATTTAATTTATCTATTTTTCATTTTACACTATCTAAATAGATTGATGTTATCTTGTGTTGCAAAGGGCCCTGATGAAGAATTTGTAGTTAAATTCGAAACGTTGGCTAGAAATAAATATATAGTTTTCATGTAAAGCTGTGTTTTTATTCATAACCTTATCCCGAGATTGGTGGAGACGCGTACATATATAGAGGTTGAGAAATTTATCGGAAAAAAGTTTTTGGGACGTTGAGTAAGATGGGATTTTATGAGGACATTGAAAGAGCGTATGGAGTGCTAGTAAGAAGAGAATTCAGGAGTTGGAATAGATATGTCATCAAGTTAGCTAAGATTTCTGCCAGACGAATATATTTACTTAAAAGTCGAAAGGACGGTGTTTATCCAAAGCATGTGTCGAATTACTTCGCTTCTTTGAATTCCTTAGTCGACTGTGACAGCCCATTCAATAAAGATGTAGGAAATCTGGTAGAAGGCTTTAAACGTAAGGTTTTATCGTTGGAAATAAAAGTGACAATTTGGAAAATAGGTAAGTTTAATAACTTTATCCTTAGCTGTAAAAATGCTTTGAGAGACTTGGTTCCTGCTGCTGTAATCGCTGATTTTGAAGACAGCCAGTTAATGGTTCGAGACAAATTTTTTACAAAGAGTTTGAATGGTTTGGAGGGTAAATACCAAGATATGGTGGAAGAGATCATCGTTCCTAACGAGGCAGAAATAGAGTGGATTGATAAGTGCTTTGTTAATCGCACAGATGTCGAAATACCGGAAGTCGTTAAGAAATGTCTGTGTCGTGGTGAGAAGTTTAGTCTTCCTAATGGCAAAGGAAACTTCCCTGCTGAGGACTTTATTGCTGATTTGGAGATTTGCTTTGACAGAAACATAAAGGATGATGAGGACAAAAAGAATGCTGTGCGTAGTCTCTGTGTCAATAAATTGACAAATTTCTGTCGAAAATTAAGTACTCTTGATCAAACCGTTGTTGAAACCACCATTATTAAAGAATACAAGGCCACAAAGAAATTTTTGGCAGCAAATGAGGATATTGTTATTGTTCGAGCCGATAAAGGAAACAAAACAGTAGCCATGAAGAGAGAAATGTACAACAGAAAAATGAACCAGCACTTGGCCGATGGAAATACTTACCTTAAAATATGGTAGGGATCCCTTCTACTTACCAAACAAAATCAAATGGTTTTTTCGAGAAATTAGTTAATGATAAGTATATTTCTAAGCAATTTGGAGAGAGCCGTTTAATTTTCAATGCTGTGGCTCCCAGGTTGTATGGGGTGCCTAAAATTCACAAGAACAAGCCCATGTCTGAAGGTGATGACATGCGGCCAATTGTCTGTTGTATTTTGAGTCCAACCTACAACCTGGGAAAGTTCATTGGGGATATCTTAGGTGAGGTTTGTAATTCACATCAATACGAGTTAAAAAATTCTTATGAATTTAAAGAATCTATTAGCAACGTAGTTGTTCCACCTGATTGCATACTTGTGTCGTTTGATGTGGTTGCACTTTTTACTAATATTCCTCATGACTTGGTCCTAGCAATAGTTTCCACAAGGTGGGTTGAAATTAGTGCTTTCACTGAGATGCCTAAAGATAGGTTCTTAGAAATCTTGAATTTCTTGTTAACATCTGGTTACTTTTTATTTGATAATCAAATTTATAAGCAATTGTTTGGAGTACAAATGGGATCTCCTTTAGCACCTGCTTTGGCTAGGTTAGCTATGAACTATATTATATCAAACACTGTGGCCCAGTTAGCTTATATAATGTATCTTAAAGCTTATGTAGATGACACGTTTGCTATTATTCCTAAAGATAAGGTAGAAGAGGTGGTAGATAAGTTAAATAGTTTTCACTCTCGCTTACAGTTCACTTTTGAAATAGAAAATGATAGTGGTGACATAACCCTTTTTAGATACTAAGGTAGTTAGGAGTGAAAATGGTCGTTTGGTTTTGGATTGGTATCAAAAAGCCTTGTTGTTCGGGTAGGATTCTTGGTTTTGATTCATACCACCCCTTCCACCAGAAAGTAAATTGTGTCACTAATCTTATGACCAAAATTATATCAATCAGTGATAACACCTTTTATAAACAGAATAAACTATTGGTTAGAGATATGTTAATAGAAACAAGTATCCGGTTGGGTTAATTAATTGTCTATGGGACAAATCTTTGTCTAGGGTTAATGATGTTGATATTGCGCAAGAACAACCAGGGCCAATCGTTAATACTGACAACCCAGTTGTTCGTTATAGTAAAGTTACCCTATGTCAAAGGTCTAAGTGAGGATCTTGGTAAAATTTTAAGGAGAGAGGTTGGTGTAACTTGCGCTTTTTATTCTAAGAGTAAAATTCGTTCTTTGTTCACCGCCTCTTAAAGATGAGATTCCTTTGCCATTAAAGTCCAATTTTATATACCGTGTTAATTGTACTGACTGTGATACTTGTTATATTGGGTTAAGTACTCAATATCATAAAAGCAGGAAGTACCAACATGAATACTCAGTAAGGGATGTATTGCCTGTAAACTATGTGCGTAGAAACTGCCTTGGCTATCCATGCTTTCAATTTAAAACATCACTTTGATTTAGATAACATGACTATCCTACGTTCTGATCCTTGTGAGGACAGATTAAAGTGGTTGGAAATGCTGTATATCAAAAAAACAAGTAATACCTGTAATTATCGTACTGATATAAATGGATGTCTAGGCAGTTACAATCATATTATAAAGCCATTATAGTGTTTTCACCTTATTTCATTCTATTTATTTATTTACTTACTTTATTTATTCTATTCATTTTATTTACTTATTTCATTATTTATTTATTTTATTATTTTTTTTTATTTTATTTTATTTATTTATTTCGTTTTGTTCTTCCTGGGAGACTAAGGAGTGGCAAACCTTGGTGTGGCACCTTGGGAAGGGCGGGATGTTTTTTCTAAGAGACCTTGGTAGTGACAGTACCTTGGTGTGGCATCTTAGTTTTAAAGGGGGGGGCTAGGAACAAGGTTTGTGGCGGTCTTGTTGTGGCATCTTAGGTCGGGGGGGTTTTATTATTTATTTATTTTTATTATCATTCTTAATTCATTATTTTTTATTTATTTATTTAATTTTTTTATTTTATTTATAATATATACAATTTTTTTTTATTTTTATTATCCTTTTGGGTTTATATATGTTGGCTACATTGATTTGAGGTTATTTTAAGTTTTGCCAATGCCTCCTGTGTCTTGGATATAGAAGGCCTTGTCATAAACTTCTTCTTAGTTTAGTTTCATGTTGTCATTTCTATTTTAACCTTCGTTGACTGTACTTCTTCTGCTTTTATATTGTGACTTTTTCATTTTTTAAACTTTTATCATGTTTTATTTAGTTTGTACCTTCAATGTTTTTAACTTTTACTTTGTTTTAATTCATTTTTATGACAAATTATTTTAAATTAATGGACTTAGTTTTTATATTTTTTAAACTTTTATTTTAAATTTTACATGGGTCTCCTGGCCCATAGTAGATGAAGACTGTGATTATTTCGTAAGTAAAATGTTTATTTTATTTATATAAAAATATTTAAATTAAGTTCTCTAATTTCTTGGTTTATTTTTGTTATTGCTCATTCTTATTTAATTTATCTATTTTTCATTTTACACTATCTAAATAGATTGATGTTATCTTGTGTTGCAAAGGGCCCTGATGAAGAATTTGTAGTTAAATTCGAAACGTTGGCTAGAAATAAATATATAGTTTTCATGTAAAGCTGTGTTTTTATTCATAACCTTATCCGAGATTGGTGGAGACGCGTATATATATATATATATATATATATATATATATATATATATATATATATATATATATAATATATATATATATATATATATATATATATATATAGCCACCTACGTGGCCGAGGTCGTTAAGGCGTTAGTCTTTACACTGGCCTTTGACACCCACGGAGGGTCTGGGGTTCGCATCCAGGTTAGGCTCTATGTTTATAGAAATATTGTTTAGATAAATTATCGCCAGCTTTAGAATACACTTTGAGCGTAGCGGTTGCTACTACCACCCGAGGTGGTTCCCGCAGGGGTTATCCCTAATGAGCCGCAAGGCTCTAAACAAGCATTATATATATATATATATATATATATATATAATATATATATATATATATATATTATATATATATTATATATATATATATATATTTCTAGAGACATTTAGAAAACTTACAATAAAACGTAACGTTTCGTTAAGTTCTTCCACAGACGAAGAGAGACTCGTCAAGATATATTTATATATATTCTTTATCAGCAAGATGCTCCCATTAAAATAAACATCACTCCTTCCTCATCATCCTTCTCTCAATGACCCGACCTTCATTAGCAGAAAAGTGCAGCTTCTTCACTTGGCTTTTTATGCAAGTTAATATTTAGATACGAGGGTAAGCTCTATAGAAAACCTTTATGATCCCTAATAACACTATAAAAACAAGAAATTTAGATAAAATCAACATTTCATTCCCCAAAGCCCTAACGAAATTTCACCTTTATCTAAGCCCCTTTCCAAAAAAACTGAAGTTTTAAATTTAAGAAGCAAACCAAAATGATGTAAAACTATTGATATTCTTAAACAAACATAAAATCAATAACGCTCGAACAACTCATCGATAAAATAAATTAATTCAATTAAAATCGTGATGAATAAATAATCAAAATCAGATATTTCATTATAAAATCAGTAGTTTAATCCTCAGGTTCATTCAAAATCAAATAATTTCCACCTCATTAATAAAAGTAACAGTTTTTACATTTTACATGCTACGATAGGTTTCATATCAGAGAGATAATACAAAAAGATAGGTTCGAAAACAACCATGTCTTTGTAGATTTTAACAGAAGATATCGTTAGCATTATAAATAGCCTTAGAATAAGGATAATCTTCCACAGATTATCTAAAGAAAATAATGTCAAAATTAAATTTCCAAATTTAGTATGTACATCAATAAATAAAATTTTATTACAGTATTAACTAAGAAAATATATAAAAATTACCAACATAGGTGTTTTACTTATTCATTTTACTTATAATCAAATTTTTAACCACAAGTTTGTTTCTAAAACTTGTAATTAATACTAATATTTTTTAAAATTATTTATTTTAAAAAAATCAGTAGACTTAAACTCATTCCATAAATATAGTCTGAAAAAACAACTTCTTGTTCCTAAGGCTATAAAAATGTTTATTTGGAACATTATTGGAACTTAGAGCATAATGTTCTTAATTTTTGCCAGGGGGTTTGAAAGAAGTGTTTCTAATTTCCAATATATTGGGCGTCAATTTTCTGATCGATGGTTAATGATTATCTTGTATTTTCTTTTTAATTTCTTGTTTTTTATCGTGTAAACGGTGGTATACGTTAAAAATGCATTTGTTAAAATATTTTTACACCAGACTGTTAGAAATCATCATTTAAAAATATTTTTTTAGATGAGCTGAGAAGTATTTGCTTCAAAGCAAACTTTATGACAGAAGTTATGGATTTTTCAAAAGAGAGGAAATACAAAGAGCATCTCTATACGATAGAAGTTTCAATTTAAGTTTCAGCAAGAGTACACAACGATTATGCTGATAGCATGTTGATTATAACATTTTAAATCGTAAAAAACGTGAGAGGGAATAAATCTCAACTCAAAGAAGGGAATAACATGGTCAAATTTTGATATTTGAGAGATGTAAAACTTTCTTTCTGCTCTAACATAACTTAATATTACCTATAGTTTGATTGAGTAAATGGTTGGTTTTCAAGTCAGCAAGTATCATAAACTAGATAATTTTATGAGAAAGTGGTCAGATAGGTATAAAAACACAAGTTTGAGCTTTCGGCTGTAAATTAGGCCTTCATCAGAAGTAGTTTTATTCCAAACTGAATCAGATAACAACTAAAAATAAAACATTAGTTATATTAATCTAACAATAGCTAGCTGTGTATGCCATCGGAGAACAAAACTTACTTTTAAACAAAGATCTAGTTTGAATAAAAAAGGGGGGCTAACATAAAATATTTTAGAAAAAGGACATTATATAAATATTATAAAGAATAAATTCAAAAATTAACGCAAAATAGACAATTATTCAAAACCCTCACAAAATCTTAAAGGACCAAACCGGGATCGAACCCAGACTATCTGGGTGGCTGGCGCACGTGCTAACCAGTACACCACTAGACATTACTTATGGTCCTCCGGACCATAAGTAAAAACTATAAGCATAAGATGTAAAGATTTTGAAAGTATTAATTTTATTGTTTAACTAGAAAATGTAATGCTCTAAAACTACATTAAATAAAAATAAATAAAGATATGATGCGATAATATAAGATGAATTTAAACTAAAAACCACCGCATCATATTTTGTTCTATTTTTATTTTTAAAAAATCAAAAGGACTATTAATGATAAAAATTATAATAATTTTCTTAATGTATATGATTAGGTTTCCTAATTTATTTATAATTGGTTTCTTTAAATTATGACACTCAATATTATTTGTCTGACACCCAGTTACGATTTAGACGAATATAAATACAAAACAATCACGCAACACGCACTCAAAGTGAGAACAGAAGAAAGGGTTGAAACAAAATCATGACCGGGTTCACAAAGGTAGATGTGCATCTCAAATTATCTTTATTAGGTGCGAACGGGTTCTAATAAAGCCATATACCGACTCGGTGAACAATATGGAAATAACTAGTGTCTACAAGTATGTCTAGTCGGTATTATAGATGACTTCATAAATTATTTCAGGTGTTCTATACCTTTTGGAAACCTACTAATTTCAATATACCTAAATTATAAAAGTTAACCGTACCTAAATCAGTAGGTACTGTGAATAGGCAAGGTACGCATGGAAAACCTCAATTTACATATTTTTATTAAACTCTTAAGAATGTGCCTGGAGTGTTTAATATCATGAATGAAACTATTTATTTTTAACTATTCATAAAGAAAAATCGGGTTCGGAGCACCTCTGAACTTTTCCTCAGTACATCGGATTTGCTTCGCTCGCCCTCAGAATATACAATGTGCCAAATTTATACTACAACCTGTCTTCGGACTTGCTGCCCTCCTCCTCAGAGATAGTAATTAGAATAGAATAGGAATAGAATACCTTTTATTAATCATTAAATAAAAAAAAATTGTTTGAATAAAAATATATTGAATTTGTAATCTATATGTATATTGTATGTAGATTACAAATACAAAAAGAAATTTAAAATTACATAAAATTAAGATTGAATCAGCTTTTCGCTGAGGTTTGAAATTTGCTTATTAAACTTATTATTATTTTTTTGGAAATTTTAAAGAACATAATACAATAATTTGATAATGAAATAGAATATTAATATTAACTAACTTAAAAAATTCATACAACAAAAAAATAGTGAAAATCATGCAAAGAAAAACTAATAAGATTAAAAAGAAACACACAAAGAAGTAGTAAAATTAAAGAGAGCATTTGATATTTAGTGCTCAACAATGATGCTGATATTTATTTACTTTATAATACATAAAATAAATAAATTTGTTTATTTATTTTATAAATAAATTATTTAAATAACACTATCAAAAAAGAGATAGTTATTACATTAGTTTTATTCCCAAAAGCCACCCACCCAGGCACTGACCTCGCTCGATGCTGCTCATCTTTTAAGATCAAACAAAAACTATAGATATACTTGCCGTATTTAAACAAAACTTTAGTATACTTATTTATTACGTAAAGATATGAATAAGCACCTTATTGTACAAAATTTCAGCTGAGCTGAATAATTTCCTGATTTTGTGGAATTTAAAACAAAACAAAAATGTAACAAATGAAAAGGTTTATAAAAGAAGACAGCAGTCCAAATATAGTTGAAAAACAACTACCGAACTTTCAACCAGGGATCCTGGTCGTCATCAGGGTAAATAGATTTATTAAAACATAAACAACAAGACTATAAGGTTTATTTAGTTTAAAGTTTATAGCCTTGTTGTTTATGTTTTAAAAAATCTATTTACCCTGATGACGACCAGAATCCCTGGTTGAAAGCTCGGTAGTTGTTTTTAAACTATATTTGGACTGCTGTCTTCTTTTATAAACCTTTTCATTAGTTAAAAAATGTATACGTCATTCCATAAAAATTAAAATGTGGAATTAGCATATATAGCAGAATAAGACACGAAAGTCTCTCCACAAATCGTTTATTATTATAAGCAGAGCCAGCTTTCGATCTCTCGATCATCATCAGTGCCTAAAGGGTTGGGTTCACTCAGTAATGCTCGACTTGCAGACATCATGTTGTCTGCAAGTCGAGCATTATGTATATGGAACAATTTCCAAGTGTAGCATTGTATGGTGGATTACCAGGAGGGGTTTTGTTGTTCCTAATATTCAGTTCTACCCAAAAAGTTAAAACAGAACATTAAAAGTATTCTTATAAAAAAATGATCAAAACAGTGTACTTAGAAGAACTCTTTATTCTAAGTCACTTATAGAATGGAACCAAACAGATAATATTAAATTTCTTTACATAACGAAATTTAAGTTTCAAATGAAATTATATAAAATTACGCATAAAATCATGACAAATAATTTTTTATATGTAGTTCCTTGGCACCTACTCTTAAAGAAACAAATATAGAAATATTTCCTCAGACCAAATTTCAACAAGGGAAATCTGGCAACATTACCCATATTGACTCTTCTGGTTGGACATTGTGGACAATGTTTTTCCCAAAATTTCTACAACATATATTTATTAAAAAAAATAACCACCATTTTTTCATGATAAATTAAATTTTGAGTTGACCTGTCAGTTTGAAGGACACATATTAGTTTACATGGAACTATCACAATGCTTCTAGCTTATTTACCCACTCATTAAATAATCATTAAAAAATTATTACTTTACCCGCTTATGGAACGTTAAAAAAATCACTTAGACGATAAAAGCATATATATTTTAATTGGAAACAATTATATTTTAGCAAATTTTGAAAAAAGGGGATCACATAATGCATACAAATAGCATATTATATTTAAATTGGATTTTTTATTATGAAATGAACTTGGAAAAATTATTATCTGGAGTAAGATATATTATAAACTGCATACGAAGTGTCCTCACAAATTAGCCCCAGAAATTAATTCTGGCCAAAATCCAGATTAAGTTAATAATAACTTTATCATCCATAAAGTTCGAATTTTTTGGGACAGGAGTGAAGGGGGACTTTTTTAAAAATGTAAAACAAATTATAGATATCATAAAATATGCATCTTGAATGCATTGGTAAATGCAGTTTATAAAAAATGTTTTAAAATCAGGTCTCAAATTTTAAAAACAGGAATACTTTTAAAAATTACCATAATGTTCGAAAACAAATTTATAAGTATGTGGTTATTGTTATGTTCTCATATATTTTCAAGAGAGGTTTGTTAAGTAATTTTACAGCAAATTACACTCTATATTGTTGCTTTATTAAGTAAAATAAATATTCATTTAGAGAAAAACTTGTAATTTACACTGTCATAATGTGAAGAAGAGGTTTATTAAATATAGCAGAATGACAAGGCACTTCTAACTTGATATTCTTGTTTGTTTGGTTTTAAAAATTCAACAGTCATCCTTATACTTTCCAGGATGAAATTGGGTGTTTAAACTCTATAGTCCTGAAAGCAGTTACTGAACTGATTTATTGTAACCTGAGTTTTTAAGAAAATGAGCTTACGAGGATAGGGTCATCAAGGGGGGAGGGGAGGAAAAGTGGCTTATTTGTAAAAAGGAAGAGGCTTACATATCAAACCCTTCCTACAAGTTTCTACGGATTTTCTTGTTTTGATTCTATTGATTGACATATATAACATTATATTTTGGACAAATCTATACAGGTACCGACGCCAAGTGGCCAAGAGGCCTTAGGCTTCTTGGCTTTTTAATAACGGAAAAGTATTGTGTTTGCAAAAGAATCCGAAACTGGGATGTCACTGGAATTATCCGTTTCAGGTGTTTTAAAGGCCTCCTGAGTGGTTTTTATAAAGTTGTCTGTCTGTCTGTGTGTGTGTTTGTGTGAGTGTGTCTGTTATCATCGTAGCTCCTAGTGTATTCATGCTAGAGAACTTTGTACAAAAATCAGTTATATGTTGTTAGTTTAATGTTTTGTTTTATATTAAAATAATGTAAATAGAAGGTTGCCAAGGAGATAAAAATAAATAAACAAAGAAAATAAAAGGAAGAAACTGAGTTTTTTAGTATAGAATTTTGTTAGAGATGTTTTGTGTTGGAAATAAAAACAATTAGCAAATGTTTTAGTGTGAGTTTCTATTGGTTTAGACTTAAAATACAATCTGTTAGTGTGTGTTAAATTAACTTTAGCCTAAAGAATAGTAGGTGCCAGGAAGATTCATAACAATTGGGGGCCTGTCCAAAACAAAAATTGAACTTTTGAAAGTAAGTAGTAGTATCTGAAATAATTTTTGTTAGTTAACTAGAAACGAGTTAGCTCATTTAGAATGTTTGATCTTGAACAATTTATCAAATTTCCAAGTTTTGAAACGTTGGAGTCTTGCAAGAAGGAAGAGCTGCTTGCTATATCGATCTATTATAAAATCGATGAAATAAGCCCTAGCCAAAACAAAGATAATATCAAATCAAAGATTGTAGAGTATTTTACAATAAATGGGTTTCAGATAAACGAACCTATCACGGCTTTTGTTGAAGAAAACTCTAGATTTAATGTTACGTCCAATGCAGAGAATAATGTAAACATAACTTCAAGGACAGAATCTATTTATGATGAAGAAGAAAAGGGTTCCTCGCGTTTCCTTGATGTGTTGGATGATCCACAGGATGTAAGCAAATATAAAATTGATGCTATGGTGGGCCTAGAGAGGGAAAAATTGAGAGCACAGCTTCAAATGCAGGAAATGGAAATAAAATCAAAACTTGAATTAGAGTATAAAAAAATTGAACTTGAGCATGTTGTTAGATTGAAAGAATTGGAAATATTAAACAAAAACAAGATGGATTCTGCAAACAATGAAAAAAGCGGGAATTTCGATATAACAGCTTGTATGAAATTAGTCCCGAAATTCAACGAATTGGCGGTTGATCAATTCTTTTTACATTTCGAAAAAGTTGCTTATACTCTAAAATGGAATATTGGTCTTTATTGATCCAAAGTGCATTACAAGGTAAGGCTCAAGAGATTTATAATGAACTGTCTGTGGAACAATGTACGGATTACATGTTTGTGAAGAAAGCTATATTGCAAGCTTATGAGTTGGTTCCAGAGGCGTATAGACAGCAATTCCGTTGTTCTGAGAAAACTGATACTCAGACCTACATTGAATTTGCGAGAATAAAGAGGTCTTACTTCGAAAAGTGGTGTAATGCATCTGGTGTTGGGAATGATTTCAAGAAACTGAAAGAGCTTGTTTTACTGGAGGAATTCAAACAACGAATAAGTAAGGAACTCTGTCAGTATTTAAATGAAAGGGTAGTAACGGATATAGACAACGCAGCGGTTTTAGCTGAAGAATATCGTTTGACTCACAAAGAGGATTTTAAAAAAGAACCTACCTCAAAAAATGGTAATGCTAGTAATAACCTCCGAAGTCTTGCAAATACATCTAATTTTTTTGGAAGTTATAATGAAGGCAATAAAAGCAATAATGCATCAGACAATTATTTTGATAGGGATATCCGAACACCAATTTCAGGGAACAATAATTTTTGCTTTTATTGTAAAAAACCTTATCATTTCATCGCTAGGTGTCCAAAATTAGGGAATAAGGAAAAATTTGAGGCAAGTAGTCATAAACCCACTTGCTACGTCCAGTCCACAGAAATAATAGAAGGAACCAGAGAGATAGGAACAACTGCAGATGGTATAATGAAATCATACGAACCATTTTTGTCAAAAGGGAGCATATGTTTAATTGGAAAAGAAGAAAATAGTATTCCTGTTAACATACTAAGAGATACTGGGTGCTCACAGACATTAGTTTTATCAGAAATTCTTAAGTTCTCGGAGGAATCTTTTTCAGGAGAATATGTATTAATACAGGGCATTGAGAATCAACCGATGAGGGTTCCATTGCATAGGGTCGTTCTTAACTCTCCTCTTGTTAGTGGGATTGTGACCATCGGAGTTGTCAGGTCTATACCATGTGAAGGCGTCCAGTTACTGCTTGGAAATGATTTAGCTGGAGGGAAAGTTAGAGCTTTGCCCATTTTGATAAACGAGCCATCAGAAAATGAACTAAATGATAAGGACCTTTATCCTGCTTGTGTAGTTACTGGATCACAAAAAGAAAAAAATGCCCGACAAAATTTTGATGGGGAAGTAAGAGAGATTGGTGCTGCCAAATTAGATTGCCAGTATGATATAAGTGGATCATATATAGGAAAAATTTTGATGCAGAATGATGAATGGCAGGAAACATTTAAAGAAGATATGTCATCAAAGAAATTTATTCAAATGCAAAACGAAGATAGTTTGATACCTTGTTTTAAGAACGTAGACGAAAATCCAGATCAGAAACCTATTGGTTACCACATTCGAGATGAAGTTTTGATGAGGAAATATAGACCTCCAAAATCCGCTTGTGATGAGGAATGGGCAGTTAAGCATCAAGTTCTAATTCCGAAACATAATCAAAACTACATTTTAAGGTTAGCTCATGATACTGCGGTGTCCGGGCACTTAGGAGTAAAGAAAACTTACCAAAAAGTTCTTAACCACTTCTTTTGGCCAGGGTTACGTAGTGATGTCACCAGGTTCTGTAAATATTGTCTAACTTGCCAGAAGGTTGTCAAACCTAATGTTATCATTCCAAAAGCACCAGATTTTAGCAAACCTTTTAAATTAATGGTTGATGCTTGCGATGTTGAGGTTGGAGGAGTTCTATTACAGGACGATGGAAAAGGGATTCTTCATCCAGTAGCGTATTTCTCTCGAAAATTTAATAGACAGCAGAAGAATTATTCGACTATAGAGAAGGAATGTCTTGGTTTGGTATTGTCCCTACAACATTTCGAAGTATATTTGCATTCCTCGGATGAGCCAATAACTATCTTTTGTCATCACAATCCACTAACCTTAATAGAAAGAAACATAACAATCAAAGAATATTAAGATGGAGTCTTTTATTACAAGAGTTTAATATCGAGATCAAGCACATTAAAGGTATTGACAATGTACTTGCTGACGCCTTGTCTCGAGCTCAAGAATGATGATCTTTCTTTTTTGGAGGGAAGATATGTTAGTTTAATGTTTGTTTTATATTAAAATAATGTAAATAGAAGGTTGCCAAGGAGATAAAAATAAATAAACAAAGAAATAAAAGGAAGAAACTGAGTTTTTAGTATAGAATTTTGTTAGAGATGTTTTGTGTTGGAAATAAAAACAATTAGCAAATGTTTTAGTGTGAGTTTCTATTGGTTTAGACTTAAAATACAATCTGTTAGTGTGTGTTAAATTAACTTTAGCCTAAAGAATAGTAGGTGCCAGGAAGATTCATAACAATGTGTAGTTGTGCCATTCAGAATATCATTTTTATGACGTCATTAATTTGCAATAATGATTCAGCAAAAATTTCCAAAAATCATAAAACGCGGAAAAATATTGCGATAAATTTGAGATTTGGCACGCGTGTAGCTTTGCATAAGACTCATGTTTAATTTTATTATAACCATTAGTTCAATTTATATAAAATAACTTGTGTACGTTTTTTAAACAAATTGTAAAAAATTGGAAAATATTCCAATTAATGAGGAAAAGTTCCGAGGTACCCCGTACCCGATTTCTACAGATACGTCATTAAGAATAAGTAACATTATATTAGACTGTGAAATTTATATGTTCACAGAGGCAAAGCAGCTAAGCTGATTAAGCCACTGCTAAGACCGAGCTGATCAAAAAGGAATGAAACAATTTAAAACTAAAACTCAAGAATTTAAAGAATGTAATAAAACAAATAAGACATTTCAGACCTGTACAGCTCTATCTGTCGCTGATTTCCCTAACTACACGGCTTAAAATATCTTTTAGTTTATATAAGCATCGAATAAAGTACAAAATAAATGTATATATCTACTTTTATAAAAATTATTACTTTATATGTACTTAAAGAAATATATTTGGATAAGGAAAATACCACTGGTTTGCAGAAAACGTCATAAAAAATCTTGATTCCATATTTTGTTGGCTTAAAGTGTTTTGAGTCAGTCTTAATCTTAGATTATTACACTTTCCACAAAATTTGCACATAATAAAAATTATAAATAAAAAAAACATCCACTGAATTTTTTTTATGAAATTTACGATCAAAGATGACAGAAAGTTATATCTGTCAGAGGTTTTCTACTCCTTGGTAATACACAAGTTTTTTAATGATAAAACTAACCTGCGTATATTAACCACGTGTATAAAATCAGAAAATACCTAATCATACGGTCGAAAGCTTAAATGTTTTTATTTATTATGACCAAAATCTCATAACTCTTTTCAGTTTTTAATGTATTTTATGCTTTGCTCATTTTAAAATTATAGCTGTACAAGTTATTCATATTTAGTATTTAAAGAAGCTTATTAAAAACATAATTTTTATCAAATATTAATTAAGATTAATTAAAGCTAAATATATCTGATTTATAACCTAATATATTTCAATATAAACATTGAATAAAAGTGAGTGTAAATAAATTATACTGAAGTCCACAATAAAGTCAGGTTGGAATGAAAGTAAGTAATAAATAAATTATATTTCTAGATTGGAGGGTCAGGTTTGTCATTGTCATGTTCAGGGGTGTTGGATTTAGGCATTAGAGTCAGACCCTTACCTATTTTTACCAATTTACCAACCGATGGTTTCCTATTGTTCTGCCTATTGAGAAGGTAAAGAAATACTAAATAGTAGTATGGTTTCTTTTTTCAATTGTTTTATTTTAAATTACTTAAATAGCACCAAAGGGGACAAACACCCAGTGGCGGAATGAGCCAAAAAGGCCCGAGGAGTGTTTGGGCCTAAAAGGACCCATGACCTACATTTCAAAAGACCCCCCCCAATGGGGGGGAGGGTCCCTTGAAATGTAACCCCCCATTGGGGCCTCCAATTAAGTATTGGGGGCATACAATTAAAGAAGACTCCGCTTCTCAGCGGAGTTTACTTTTAACTATAGAGTAGTTACTTTTAATGATTATAACAACTTAATTTAATTTATTTAACTTTAATTTCATATTTAATAAAATATGAAAAAATAACAAATTATACTATTTTGTTTAAATAAATTAAAATTAACTTAAGTAAAACTTAAGTTTATTCATTTAAATTACATTTTTATCTAAACTATTTTATGTTTAATCTTTAGGGACCTTTCGTACTGCTCTAGGGCCCTGATCAAGTATATCAAGAGCCCCTTGAGGCCCTAGTCTTCCGTTTGGGACCTTTAAGGCCCAAGTATAAAGAATGGTGGCCTTAAAGAACATAAATTTAGGTAACAAATTTATTTAAAAAGTATTTAAAAAAATTGTCTCTAGGAGCTTTTTAGGCCCTACCTTAGAGTATTGGGCCCCTGTGACTCTTGGGTTATGAATATATCAAATATTTAATATGTTAATCATTTTTTTTAATTTTCGTTGTTTCTTCTTTAAGTTTTTTTTTGGCTGAGGGGCCCTAGGAGGGCTGCAGCCCTCGCCCTCTATGCCCTAGGGCCCTCCGCCCCTGTTAACACCACACGACAAGGACAAAAGACAGGTGTGAAGCAAACTCGACTAAAAACTGACGCTAGAGCTGCGAGGCCATTCTGGTGACTAATTATGTTGTTAACGCAACAAATAAGTCGTGTAAGTGTCGTTTTCAATGGTTGCTGGGACTCTAAAAGGAATGGAACTAGTCTGGAGGTAATTTGAGAACTCAAACGCAAATCCCCGACATCGAATCTTAGTTCCAGAGGTAATTTTAATTGTTGTATATACACTTATATAATGTTACAACTACAAACAAATTCTGGTTTCTAAAGTACAAACTAGAACCTAAAAATCCAATAAATATTTTGTTAATCAATTTTTTGAAAAAAATATCTACTAAAAGCTTATATCAATTTTTAATCATCTTGCAATAATTTAAAATTAATTAATTTTTTCCTAAGAATATATTCCCAAACGTTTCCTTAATTTTGAACGATTTTTAAGAGAAAACATTCATTAAGACTATATAAAAGCAATCAATGGAATACTATTTTTTTAAATTATTAACTAATTTAATTTAATTATTAAAACTCTTTTAATTAGTAAATATTTTTATACATCATATAATAGCCCACCCAAAAAACCTTTTTAATGAGGTGATAATCAAGATTATAGCTACCTGAAAAATATATATTAAATAAAACAAGGAAAAAATCTCAGTTTAAGAGTAAAAAATAAAATTTAAGTAATATTTACTTAATGTAAAAATATTTTCTCGATTATCTTTTATTATCATTTTTTATTTTTTCGAAGATAACTAAGTCGAATGTTATTGCTATAAGATGAAAGAAATAGTTGTTATACAGGGCTTTTTATGCTTCTGAAAGCATTCTTTACTTGCTTCTATTTAATTATCAAAGTGTAAAAAGGAGGAGGGCTCTCCCAAGAACTAATTAATTGGAATGTAAATAATCGTAAAACTTTATCTAAAGTAAAGCCGAAGACTTTGAACAAGTTTTACTTAATGTACCTGATAATGACATCCTAAAGCCCTTTATTCTCTTTCAGATATTGATACTAATCTACCCCTTCAAACAAACTTTATTTCTCCCTTTCCGAGTTCTTTGCTTCTTATCAATTTGAATCACAAATCTCAATACTTTTTTCACATTTAACCCCTTCAACGAAATATTTGTATAAAACGTCTGAATAGGATATTTTTCACTTTCTATTAAATATTTTTATGCGTGAGAAAATAAAAATTGATTAATAAAACGTCTGACAATTTTTCGTGCGTTATTTATTCTTTCTTTTGTTGTTTTCAATAAAAACGAACACTTTAAAGTGTGAAAGTAGTGTTATCAGATATTGTTTATGATGTTAGGAAATATGTATTAATTATAATACGATGGGACGTGTGAAATCAATTACTGGAAATATAACGTTAGACGCAAAGTACTTAGGATCTTAATTCTGATTTTTAAAATACTTTAAAACCCTGTTATACAGGAGATCTGAGACAAAAGATTATGATAAAATTTAACAACACTTCTGCATACAATGTTTACTTGTGTATAACAATCCTGGTTTTGAAACATTTATTACTTTCATATATTATTTCATCTAATGAAGACTGCAGTCCGATTTTTATATTTTATAAAACATCAGTCCAAGAAATTTACTCCTTTATTGTTACTTTTTATTATTTTTACCAAAGGAGTAGGGGAAAAGTAGTTTGAACTAAAAGTCCGAAACCGGGAATTCACCTGAATAGTCCGTTTTGGATGTTTCAAGACATCTTGAGAGGTTTTTACAAAGTTGTCTGTTATCATCGTAGATAACAGACAACTACTAATATTTGCTGTCGTGTGTTATGGTAGATAGTTGAAACTTGGAACAAAAATCAATCCAAATTATGTGCCAAGCTTTATCTAATTATGTATTTAATTCAATTTTTATCAATTTTGTAAAAATACGTGTCGTGTAAGTTTTTTTTTTCAAAAATTCATTAAAATCATAAAATTACTAGTTGAGTTGAAATTCGGTATGTTTGTATTTCTTTAAATAAAACACAAGTATACAAAGGTTAATTTCAAACGGCAAGTATATTAACTTTTATTGTTAGATCGCTATTATTAAGGTGCTTAGAGCAGGATCAGTAAGCAAATGGGTAACCAGCAGCTAGTCTTAAAAGTGATCTTTGATATTTGATGCTGAGCAAAGTGAGACTAAAGAGGAACTAGATTATAAATTTAAGGCAATTTTCATATTCTGAGGATGTACTAAGCGAATCCTATAAGATATGGAAAAGTTCCAAGGACCCCGGACCCAACTTTACTGCTCCAAAAAAAAATTAAATAATTGCTTTGACAGTAAAATGTTATTTTACTGTCTGGGCCATGGAAGACAGAAGGCAATATAGAGGTCCTATACCTCTTGAGGTATATACCTCAAGAAGAACCTATCTTATCCATCGAACCCAGGTACCCAGGCTTTGAGTACTTCGACTGCTCGTATCGACACCGGACCATATTCATTCAAGACCCATGCCCAAAAAACCTCTCAGGAGATCTTAAAAACATCTGAAACGGATAATTCCGGTGACATACCGGTTTCGGATTTGTTTGCAAACACAATACTTTTCACAATACTTACTTCTTTTATTCCTCCTAGCAATAAAATATATATTATATAAGGAGTATAGATAAGATAGGTTCTTCTCGCTAAAGTCGTCCGTCGTATTAATTTAAGACTTTAAAGCCATTGTTGATAAATAAGAAATCACAAAACTAATGTAAGCAACATGAAATACATTTTTTTAAATTGATTCGGATAAATATGACTCCTAATTAACCAATAACAGTAGCAATTAAATATTGTATCATTTCCGCCTAGTAACATTTCTGCAACAACATGTTCCCTCGAAACATTAAATACAATTTCTAATTATCAATGAAAAAATTTGAGACACGTAAATTTACATTTTAAAGAGTGTAAAAACACTTGAAATATAAATATGGGTAGAAATCCAGTTTAGCATTAAAAGAAGGAAATAAAAATGAAATTGGCAAACAGATAAAATAAGAATTGATAAAAAAATAAATATAAAAGTACAAAGTCAAACAGAATATAATTTCCATAAAATGACAATCAAATGATTTGGAGTTTGGCAAATCTTACAGGTCTTTCGAATAAAATTTATTCGTCTGTAAACATTGCCGAATAAAATATTTAAATAATAAGTTAAATGTGATGACAAGAAGTTGAAACAAAGTGAGACCTGCACTGGGAATGCATCAAATGCACTTCATTTAATTACCGCGTCTTCAAGATCTGGATAAGACTTAAGGAACTTGTTAGTTTTGAGGTCTTGTCACGCGTGGATTTACAACTTGTCCAATAACGACTTAACTGAAATAATTGTGAACACCTTGTAATAATAAAAAAATAATTTGAATAAAATTAATAAATTAATATATTTAAAAGTTCAGATTAATGGTAATTTATATAAATAAAATAAAAAAATTTATATAGATAAAAAGTTCAGATTAATGTGCATAAACAACGGCAGCTGTCATAAAGCCACGGGTAGCTCAGACAAAAAAATTCAAAAATAAAAATAAAAATTAACTTTTTAGGGTAATAGTTAGATTTTCAATAGTTCAAATCCCACATTTTTAAGAGATTCATTAACAATATTTTTTATTACAAACCTGGAAGCACACATGCATTCGTATTACAAACCTGGAGGCACACCATGCAATTTTTCGTATCACTAACCTGGAGGCGCACCATGCAATTTTTCGTATTACAAACCTGTAGGCACACCTTGCAATTTTTTGTATCAAAAACCTGGAGGCACACTAAGCAATTTTTCGTATCACAAACCTGGAGGCGCACCATGCAATATTTCGTATTACAAACCTGGAGGCGCACCATGCAATTTTTCGTATGCCAAACTTGGAGGCGCACCATGCAATTTTCTTATTACAAACCTGGAGGCACACATGCAATTTTTCTTATTACAAACCTGGAGGCGCACCATGCAATTTTTTTAATTAGCTAGCTTAACGTCTTCTATAAAAACTAGAAATATTATATGTAATTGAGAATACTAAAGTTTAAATTAAAAATTTCTTTTTTTCAAATTTAATTTAAATTTACTCCAGAATTTCCTTTGAAAAATTCACAAATAGGATTCATGGCGTCAAGAACACGAATCATTCAAAATCTTTTATTTTAACGTATATTTATAGTATCAGTTATTCTAACTTTTAGTTATTTACTCAAGAATATATAAATATACATAATATACATATATATTTATATATATATATATATATATATATATATATATTATATAATATATATATATATATATATATATATATATATATATATATATATATATATATATTATATATATATATATATTATATATATATATATATATATATATATATATCACATATATATAATTTTGTCTAATAACATGTATTGGCCTATTTATTTTCATCGTGAAAATAACGCATATAAGGTTGTTTAGATGACATAACGTAAGTTGAGCGAGGGAGTGGGAGAGATCTATATTCCTGATACCATAACAGCAACGTAAAATAATAATAATAACCCATGAGGAAACCTCATCAGGTGTCAGTCGCAACCATTACGTTCAAAGAATAGTCTAAAGTTAGCGATAATTTATTTCGACACAACTAATAAAACTAAAAGCGTCGCCTAAGATGCGAACCCAAGCTGCCAAAGGACAATATAAACAATAACGCTTAAGCAACCTCAACCACAAAGACGACTCGAGTATTTCAAAAAATTAATAAAACGAGAAAAACATTTAAAAATGTTTGTAAAATGTAATAATAAAATCACAACTAAATAATTTAAGAATAAAAACATCAAAACATAAGTGACTTTATGATGTGTATAATAGCACATTTGACCCGAGAACACGGCTTTTAATTGTTAGGAACAATTAGGTGACGAATACCACCCACAGTTTTACCACCACTGAAGATGTGTGTTTATTATTCACACAAAATTAAATCACCTAATAAAGTCTAATATCTTTGTTACAAACATTATTGTGTAAATTGAAATGATTATTACTATTGCCTTGTATAAAATGGACAGTTGTACCACCCACACAATTGGCACAGTACGTATGAGTTTATTTGTAAAATTATGCATCAGATAATATTTTTTTGCGAATTTTCAGTTGTTTGGTTGGCGGATGTGGAGGGGGATCTATTGTCTACCTGATTTCAAAAATAATATTTTAAACACAATTTTTACATTACTATATTTATTATATACATATATATATATATATATATATATATATATATATAATATATATATATATAATATATATATATATATATATATATAATATATATATATATATATATATACTATATACAGAATTTACGATAGAAAACACTAAGAAAATACTTACATAAAATTAGTAACGTTTCGAACTATGTTCTTCGTCTGACAGAGAGGGACTGGAAGGTAGAGGGGAAGGAATTAAAGGAAAGGAGTGTGCACGGTGTGCAGGTAGAGTGGGTAATACAAGGAGGGGTGGTAGATAGAACGGTATATACATAAACGTTTACAGTGCCAAAACGCTCGAAGATACTCAAAAATCTCATACAAACAAGCAAAACATACCGCTGTAATATAAATACATATACTCTTAGAAACAAGTCAAAAAAAATAAAATAAAATGATTTAAGCAGGTGATAAAATAAGAATAAATAAAAAATACATTAAGAGCAATAAAAAAGATAAAAACTTAATAAACAGGATTATTGTTTATTAATGCCAGGGGATGATATATATATATATATATATATATATATATATATATATATATATATATATATATATATATATATATATATTATATATATATATATATATATATATATATATATATATATATATATTTAAAAACAACCAATTACTTTATTATCAAAAGGTAATATCTGAAGCAAAGAGACTTATACTTAGAGGGAGGATATAACAACTCTTATCATGAGTAAAATGAGTTGGATGTGATCTATAGTCATTGTTACAATTAATGACGTTTAGAGAGCAGATACTTCTCCCATCACCAGGTTTGTTTAGAGAAAGACGGTGTGTGTTACGTGTAGGGTGTCAGGAATTTAACCTGACTTGGTAGGTATGTATCAAGGACTTTATAGAGCACTTTGGAACTTACGTTCCTGGGGCCTTTTGAGTGTTAATTTATTTCTCAAAACATCATTCATCCATTTGTCTTACTCCACTTACAAACGCGGCTCGAGACTCGAGAGTCTGTATCTCCGTCTTGTATTCGCATAAAGAATTGGGTAAGGGGTACCTCGGAACTTTTTCTCATCACATCGAACTCGCTACCCTTACCCTCATCGTGCCTACTTCGGACTCGCTTCGCTCGTCTGCAGAATATTAAATTCGCCAAATTAATACTACAACACGTCTTAGTACATAGTAAATACATCCGTTTTATTCTCAGCGGCCTTCCATATAGTACTGAACACGCACAAAGCTGCTTAACTTTGATGATCTAACAAAAACCAAAGATTCGTTTCAAATTAAAACGAAATTTAATGAAGTAATTTATTACGTAAAGTTATACACTTGTACCAAATTTTCAACTCAGTAGGATTTTTTCTGTTTTTTTACAAATATTTAAATAAACTTAAAAATACAATATACATATATACTTAACTTATATATAACAAGTCATTTGATAAAAATTGAACGAATCCTTGTAATAAGATGAAACTTGACTCTTATGTTAGTCAAAACTTATTCTCGCCATTCGCTTGAATCAAGAATATGAAAATCGCCAAAATTAAATGGCTACGTCTTTGACCTCGCTTCGCTTATCTTTAGAAAGTACAGTATCAATTTAGTTTCCATTAGTAAATCATCTAAGTACTGACCACTCCAATGATAAACTACATCTAAGTACTAAACTCCAATGATAAACTATCTAAGTACTAAAATAAACTCCAGTAATTCACAAGAACCGTAGATAATTTAGCCGAATTCATATAAAACTAAATATACTTATTTATTACTTGGATACAAACTCAATACCATAAAATTTGTATGCTATTTTAACTCGATACTAATTCAATTTTTGATATTTTTTTACAAAAAAAACCTTATGCATGTCATTTATTAAAAATTGACTTAATGCTGATGATGAGGCGAAGCTTATAACAATTGTCGGACTCATATATGACAGCGAACTTGCCAAATTTAAAACCAAACAATTTTCCGTTTTATGATTTTCGTGGAGTCAATAATGACAGTTAACCAGATTGTACAATTAAGTCAAGATGTTAGAAATGTATAAGGTGATTGAATTCGATGTAAACAAACCAAAGCAATCGGAGGTTATAACTTGACGTTTTTATAAATGACGTCATTGCAGGAATCGGTATAGGTAGTCATCATTGAAAATTTATTATTTATTCCTGCAATGACGTCAATTTCGGACTATAACCTAACATGTAAAAAAAATGATTTTATTTATAAAAATTCTCCAATTGAATCACCTTATATTCTATCAGCATCCAATTAAGTAAGTATATAGATTAATTTTGTACAAAGTTTCAACTCACAAGCATTAACACACTGGTAACTATGATAATATGGTGCGAATTCGTTCTGTCGTTGGTCTACGGTATGACTTGTTGACGCAACAACTCGGTTTTTAACGTCAAAAAACCATTCCATCGACTAACTTTAATTATTTGTCGACGGTAAAAACCAATTTTGTCGACGGAATGATTCGTCGAAGGAACAATACGGAGTCGATAATATGTACACGAAAAAACACACACATACAGACACACAACTTAGTAACCCACTCAAAGGTCTTAAAATACCTAAAACGGATAATTCTCGGTTAAAATCCCTGTTTAGAAATTTTAGTGCCAACATATCAATTTTCCTTTATACATACGGTAAAAACAAGAAAAAGTAAAAAGGGAACTGATGATGGCCTCATGCTAGATTGAAAGCGCATTGCCATTAAAAATATTTTTGTAGAAAAATTTCTTCTTTGACCATAAAAAAGAAACAGATCTTAGAACTTAAAGAAACTTATCTGTTCCCTTTATTTTTATATTTACTAAAATTAAATTTGAAACGATAATGAAACCAATAAAATACGTTTTATATCTATAAAGTGAAAAAATAATCGATTTAAAACTTAAAAACAACGCAAGCACAAAACTCAAACTGGTTAACATAATATACATGGCAGAGTTTAACCGAGCAAACATTCAAGTAGTTGATGACATAAATAGTTTGGGAAGTTGGAGGCTGAGGGTTTGACACCTTCTGTCTGTCAGAGGTAATTCGATATTAGTCCTTTAACCACAATCTCTTCAGACTCTAACAATGAACTTATTTGAACAGAGATTAAGGAATATCAAGATCTTGAGATAAGATGTTTATCTTATAGCTTTGGAGTAACAAACGCGTGTTTCTTTAAACGCGTTAGTTTTAGTATAAAATTACTAAAATCAGAAGAATATTAAACTTTCACTGCTCTGGAAAAGGTGTCAAACAGAAAGTAAATATCTTCGAAAGAATTATTTAACCAGGAATTTAAGGTCATGTTCGAACAAATTTAAATTTTTTATTTAGTGGGCAGAAAAAATCAGTTTCAATTTCAAGTTTGAAAAATATTTTCTTTCTAGCAGCACAACTAGACTATAAGTCTGAGCTTTGTTTTTTTAAATGAACTTATATTATTCTTCATAATAATCAATATTCAATCTTAACTTATAATATAAGTTAGGATTATTTATATTTTTATGCATTAAACAGCGATATTTAAGCGTGACACACACTCACAGATGATATAATCCACTCAAAACGTTATGAAAATGCCTGCAACGAATAATTATGATAAGACCTCAGTTTCGGATTTATAAGGAGAACACAATACTTTTCCTTAAAACTTGATCAGCGTTTGATGCATTGGTAGGCTTGTCAGTCTACCAAGTTACATCACCATATAAAAAAATATGGTGAGATAAAAACCTTTAATTTCTAACGTTACTTGTATTTTTAAAAAAATAAATCTAAACAAAGATATTTTAAAAAAATGAACACTAATTACAATCTATTAAGTAGATAAACCGGTCTAGTTATCTTTGTTGCTACCGGTTTTTTTCTTTAAAAAATGCCTAAAAATATAAATTTGTTCCGGTTTCATCTTAAGCAGATAAAAAAGGGCAGCCGTGAGAACAGTAGAAGGGGGCACTAATTTACTAATTTGTGATATAACATATGAGATAAGGACTGTTTTTCTAAAAATAAAAAATAAGTTTAGGACCACCGACAAAAACAGTCAACAAGTTCCATTAAGGGAAAGGGATTACAAAAAAATCAAGAGAAAATGAAATGCAAAATTTAATTACAATAGAAAATAGCATATTAATTTGAGACAACAAAAATTAAAGTAAAGTATTACCTATTTATACTATTGATAATTTATGAATAAAAATTATAAATATAAAAAAATCACAGCTATATCAGTTGACGTATTAAATATATATTGTAAAATATTCTAGTTTTAAGTAATAAATAAGTTAAGAAGTTCATCACTAAGCATCAACTTTATACATTTCTATATTTATACAAAAATCAAGTTCAATGAACTGCTAGAACATAATAAATCTGGATAACTTATTTAGGGGCTTTGAATAATTATAATAATTAGTTATTTTTTAATTTACCTTTTTTTCCCTTCTTGAATTTTAAATGAATTATTTGTCATGAAAGGAATGAAAGCAGTTAGGTTTAATCAATCATAAAATATTCGTAGCTATTCGAATCATAAGACGGCTATGATTATAATCCACCATACTAAAGATAATTATTATTATTGTAAGCTATTGACAAAAAAGTACTATCATCTTAGTCTCTACTTTGATGTGAGCATATAGAGATCGCTTAGATGTTCGTTTTTGCTAAGTAAATACGATAGTAAGTATTTACTAAGTAAATACATACTAACAAGTACTACTAAGTAAATAGAGTATAACAATAAGTACATATACTTCGTAATTACTACGAAGTACTACTAAATAAATAAATAAAACAAAAGTTCCATATACTAAGTAAATACTACTAAGTAAATAGAGTTATAACAATAAGTACATATATATAATATTACTACGAAGAACTACTAAATAAATACAATAAACAAAAAAGGTAAATACATACTAACAAGTACTACTAAGTAAATAGAGTATAACAATAAGTACAATATACTAAGTAAATTACTACGAAGTACTACTAAATAAATACAGTATAACAATAAATGCAATATACTAATGAATATTACAAAGTACTACTTAGTGAATTCAGTATAACAATAAGTTGCAATATACTAAGTAAATATTAAGAAGTAATACTAAGTAAATACAATAAACAATAGTTCAATATACTAAGTAAATACTACAAAGTACTACTAAGTATATACAGTATAACAATAAGTGCAGTATACTAAGTAATTACTACGAAGTACTACTAAATAAATACAATAAAACAAAACGTTCCATATACTAAGTAAATACTACAAAGTACTACTAAGTATATACAGTATAACAATAAGTGCAGTATACTAAGTAAATACTACGAAGTACCACTAAGTAAATACAATATAACAAAAATGCAATATACTAAATGAATATTACAAAGTACTACTTAGTGAATTCAGTATAACAATAAGTGCAATATACTAAGTAAATATTAAGAAGTAATACTAAGTAAATACAATAAAACAATAAGTGCAATATACTAAGTAAATACTACGAAATAACACTAAGTAAATATACAGTATAACAATATATGCAATATACTAAATGAATATTACAAAGTAGTGCTAAGTAAATACAGTAACAATATGTGCAATATACTAAATGAATATTACAAAGTACTGCTAAGTAAATACAGTATAACAATATGTGCAATATACTAAATGATATTACAAAGTACTACTAAGTAATACAGTTATACAATATGTGCAATATACTAAATGAATATTACAAGTACTACTAAGTAAATACAGTATAACAGTAAGTGTAGTATACTAAGTATTACTACGAGTACTACTAAATAAATACAATAAAAAAAAAGTCCAATACTAAGTTAATACTACGAAGTACTACTAAAGTATATACAGTATAAACAATAAGTACAATATACTTAGTAATTACTACGAAGTACTACTAAATAAATACATAAAAACAAAAGTTCCATATACTAAGTAAATACTACAAAAGTACTTCTAAGTATATACAGTATATAACAATAGTACAATATTACTTAGTAATTACTACGAAGTACTACTAATAAATACAATAAAACAAAAAGTTCCATATACTAAGTAATACTACAAAGTACTACTAAGTATATACAGTATAAACAATAAGTGCAGTATACAAGTAAATACTACGAAGTACCACAAGTAAATACAGTATAACAATATGTGCAATATACTAAATGAATATTACAAAGTACTACTTAGTAATACAATAAAACAATAAGTGCAATATACTAAGTAAATATTAAGAAGTAATACTAAGTAAATACAATAAAACAATAAGTGCAATATACTAAGTAAATACTATGAAATAACACTAAGTAAATACAAATATACTAATGAATATTACAATAGTATAATACAGTATAACATATAATATACTAAATAAATATTACAAAGTACTACTAAGTAAATACAATATAACAATATGTGCAATATACTAAATGAATATTACAAAGTACTACTAAGTAAATACAGTATAACAATATGTGCAATATATGAATATTACAAAGTATACTAAGTGAATATTGTGCAATATTACTAATGAATATTACAAAGACTATTAAGTAAATACAGTAGCAATATACAAAGTAAAGTAAATACAGTATACAATATGTGCAATATACTTAATGATATTACAAGTACTACTAAAGTAAACAGTATAACAATATGAATTATTATTAATGAATATTACAATAGTACACTAAGTAAATACAAGACAAAAAAGTGCCATATACTAAGTACTACTAAGTAAATACAATATAAAAGCAAATGCAATATAATGAATATTACAAAGTACTACTAAGTAAATACAGTATAACAAAAAGGTGAATACTACAAAGTAAATAGAATACAACAATAAGAGCAATAACTAGGTGAATACAAGTAATACAATATAACAATAAGTGCAATATACAAGGTAAATACAACAAAGTACTTAATAATAAACTTTATTTAAAATATTAATAGTTCATACGGGCGTCAATACAGATTTATTTTTAATTTTTTGTACCAAAATTAATACTACAAACTTTGCTTTACCTTTTAGTTCTTATTGATCTCCAATAAATACATATTAATTTCAATCATAAGACATCAATTAATTTTCTTCTTAATTGATTGTACAATAAATGGATATGCTATTTTACTTCTAATTTAGAGCTCAACTTACGGAGCAGTTTATGCTTCATCTAATTGAGACTCTATATTTAATATTTTATTACCATTATTATTAAACAGAGATATGTATATTAATTAAATCCAAATATAGTAATTTTTAATTGAAACTTTTAAGTTCAAGTCTTAAATTGTTTGACTATGTTCGCATTCATAAGAATAAATATTGAATTCAATTTGTGTATAACAAT
>JACMZG010001863.1:18819899-18852399 GCA_018340805.1 Microvelia longipes | reverse complement strand
AGAATCTTATAAATTCTGACCTATAAGCCAAATTTATTCGTTTGTAACTTGTAGAGTAAAATTCGGAGATAGTTAATTTTGTGAACACTAAACATCCTGTAAAATGTTTATCATGGCTGCTATATAAAGCAACAAGCAACCATTTTCACTATAAGTAACTATTACTACAACAATTTTCTTATTTCTACACCAATAGCGATTACTGATAACACTAAAATTTAACCAACAATTATATAGCTTTGTATCTTTTCTTGCGAATTGGACTTATAAGATATTATTCTAAGAAATTAAGGATAAAAGAAAATTATTATTCTAAAAAAAACGTGTAAATTTATAACATTTATAAAAGAACATAGACTTGTTTGAAACATGAACATTTTTCATTTGTGTCAGCGTACATAAAAAACATTCAAGAAAATCTGATTTGACTCAGATTAATAAGAAACATTAAAAGATACAATTATAGACAATTAAGCCATCATACTTAGTTAAAAAGAAATATTTAAATTATACTGACAAAAAGTTGTAAAAATTGCTCCCGGCAATGCAACGCTTGGCATGAAAAAATTAAAACGCCTTGTTAATAGGCACCCCGTGACTTAGAGCATTTATTTTTACTAAATTAACAGTCATATTTTAACGAATTTAAAAAAATTGTAAAATAATAATCATGTTTCTAAAAGATTATTCATTTTGCTCTGTTACTCAAACATTTATTTGTTTTAATTTTTTTAAATAACAGAAAATGTATATTTTATAATTAGAATCTTTGAAATTTTTAACAATAAAAGAATATTAAAGAAGCTGCAATCTTATAATCTAATATGATTGACGTCATAATAAAATAAACGAAAAGTCAGAGATTCATACAAAGTCAAGCTATAAATAACTTCGGAAAAAAGTAAAAGTGATAGGATGCAATTTATAAATAAGTATAAGTGTGAAAATGATTACCTTGCACCTGCTACCAAAAACCTGTTTGTATTCCCGTCAGAGTGCAGTAGCGTCGTTAGTCGAAAAATCCACTGCAAGAGTGCGCGAGCATCGTATGTCATTATGAATGTAATTATATGCACTCTTTTGACGACTTTTATAGCTAATAACGTAAAATACCATCTTTTTACAGCTTTCATTAAATCTTGCATGATATTTGATGACTATAAGCATAAAATGGTAACATTTTTCTTTAAAAAAATAACTATTTATGATGGTTTTTGATTCTCTCACGTACGATTTTTTCTTAAACAACCACACTAGAACGTGATGTGGAATGAGAAGCTCTAACGCTGTTAAACCTGTTTTAATTTTTTTTAATAAAGTAACAAAATATGATTTAAAATTTTAAAATAAAAATGTCTTGAGACATTTATGATGATGATATACAGTGTGTAATGTTTTATGTTATTAAAAAAGTTCAAAATTAAAAATAGTCGATTATATAACGAGTCCGTTCGTTTCATATTATACTTTATATTAACTTCGCTTGTCAACAAGGATTTTAAACAGCGATAAAAACACGTTTTTATTCTTCTTTCGAAGGCGCTAACCATAAAATAGAAAAATTATTTGTACCAATAAAGAAAAGGCTATAAAGAGCAAATAATGTTCAGTCGAAGCGGGTTCAGTAATCAAATGATTCAGCAAATTACGACGCAACTGTAACAGTCTCTTACCAACTGTCAGTTAGTAATGCAATCAATCAATAATGCATTGGAGGTAAGAACAACAATATGGTACTAAGCCTATTTCACATTAACTTTCTATAGGAACGCGAAATGTTAACTGTTTGAACACAAGAACTGTACAAGCCATATATATGTATATAAATGTAGGCAATTTCTTGTCGAGATGTCTCCCGAATGAATACAACGAAAGCAATGACGACTACAACAAAAATGAAAAGAAATCAATAATTTTAAAGTAACTTCATAAACTTGGAAAAGTTAACATTTTTCAATGTTTTTTCAAACTTCATAACTTGGTTGTAGTTATCCGCCTTTGATTAATAATCACTCTTAATTTTTTTAATTTGTATATACTGCAAGAAAAGTTCTTTTTATTTGTTGTTCACAAAAAAACAGGAAACCACTTATTTTAAGAAAACTAAAAATAGTATGATCTTCTAAAATTGCGAGGGAGCACAATATGAAGTACTCCCCTCTAAATAGACAGACAATGTTCCTTCCTCCTTATGTAAGGTATAATACCTTAAATAAGGTAGAACATTTTGTTCAAAATAGTACAAAATGAGTCCCGTTTTATTTAAGTCCTACTCATAGACTTAGACATTATTTTTTAACCAAATTTTATCTGGTTTCATTGAATGTGTAGTGTGTATAATAATCAACAATGCGTGGGTCAGTATCGCTATAATGTGCTGTAATACGCTCTAAACGACGCATTCCAAAATTGAAATGCTTTGCAGCAAGATGGCTACTAGAATTTAAACTTTGTGGCGAGAATCCCAGCGCTCAAGCAAAAAGAAGTAAATGGTCAATATGCTTTACAATTTTGATGCAGAAAGTTATGTTTATCACGCTCGTTGTTCTTTATAATTTTAAAACTTTTTTTGGGATAACAGATTTTTAACTTAGGGATAAAAAAAAGTGTTTATATAACCTCAAGTAACAAAAACCTCCGTTCCAAAATTAGGGAGAGATTCTTGCAGCGCTAGCAAGATACAACGGAAGCAAGATATGTAGCGTCATATTAGAAAGCGTTGCAAAAAAGGGCAGATACATCTAGTCATACACACATGCATACGGATACAAGCTCTATTTAGATTTCTTTTTGTTTTCTAGGCTAAAATATAGACACTTCATAAAAAAGTAAGTTGTACAAAAAGCAACCTTCAAGGAAGTACGAACTTAAATTGGCTAGATATTTGTTTTTACTTTTCCTTATTTATGCCGTAGGAAAAGTATTATATTTACGAACAAATGTGACAAGTTTTCTTACTATTATCAGCCTTAGTTCAATTTTTATCGAATGACATGTCTTCGTCTTTTTAAATTATCGTTAAAAATAAAAATAAAATCGATATAAAAAGTTTTGAATGATATATTCAATTAATATATTTCGCCTATCATTGTAGGCATCTTAAGAATCTATATCTACAAACTAAATTAATAAACTATTAAAATATTAAAAAATAAATAAACAAACACAATACACCATTGGAAAGAAAGACTAGAAAAATCACAGCTTAAAAATAAAAAAAATATTTTTTTATTTTTAAGCTGTGTTATTTTCTAGTCTTTCCATTAATTTATTGTGTTTGTTTATTTATTAATTTATTTATTTTAATAGTTTATTAATGTAGTTTTGGAGATATAGATTCTGAAGATGCCTACAATGATAGGTGAAATTTATTAATTCAATAAATCATTCAAAACTTTTTATAGAACTAAAGTCCCCATGATCAAGCCTGAGATGGAGTTCTATAAACTTTCCATTGCTACAAAGAACAAAATATTATTATTTATTTTTATTACGATATTAACGGTTTTTATTAGAAAGTTTTATTGGAACCGCTGGGCTTTAAACTGGCTTGTCTTGCCTGATGATAATCTAAGACTAAAGATGTACTTAATTTATAAATTGTGTGTTTTTCGTATTCTCAGGAAGAGCCGAAGTAGCGAGGACGATCGTTGCAAATTCGTAAAAGTGAAGAAAATTAGTTGGAATATTTCGTCACCTTATGGGATGGATACCCCGAACTCTATTTCGTTACACTACTTCAAGTTAGCTATGATACCTGGCTCACCGGAACATTTATCAAATATGATAATTAAGAAGAAATATTAATGGCGCTACTAAACCTTGTCATCACTTCTCCAGTGAATATTTCTTTAACATTTGTTAATATATTTAAAAAAGATCTTTATGTTAATTGCTTGCAGGTTCCAAAAACTCTGCATTAAGTTATTAATTGTTTAGAACCAATACATCAGATAACCATTAACATACCGTTACAAGAAAATTAAAATAAACATTTTGTATTTCATTGACACAACCTGTACAAGAAATTCAATGAATTTGGGGCATGTTCCTTTATACAGGGAGGACCAGAAGTATCTTCTTCCCTTAATTTTAAATATTTTGTCAAAATTAATGAAACTTGAGATACTTCTTTTGTGTAAAAGAAACTTCTTTTTATAGTTAACGTTACCTTTAGGTGTCCTGTGCAACACAAAATTTGCGAAAAAATAAAAAAAGTAAATTGGAAGGTTAGGGTTAAGTAATATATAAACCAAGTAGGGAAACAAACGCGATTTCTGTCAGACGTGGCATGTAGTTCACATTTTGTCCACCAGGGAGTTGGCTCAAATATTCCTATGCCATTTTGTTTTACCCTATTAAATGTAAACAAACTATTTACGGTACTCAAAATTTTTGTTTTACTGCATTTATTCGAACAGTTTAGTTTAAAATGTTAAATAATTGTGTAAGAAATACATTTTGCCACATCCAATAGTGGTTAAGTCCGAATCTTTAAAACTAGGTTTGTTTAAATTACTTAAAACGAGCGGCTAATTAAACTGTTTTTTTTTCGTGTGCACTATTTAGTACATTTTTACAAATTATATTGTTTTTCCCCTTCAAATATTAATTGTAATTAGTAATTTAACAAATTTACCCTAATATTTTTGAATATAATAAAAGCAATCGTAATTTTAAGTTATATTTAATGCATATCACTGTCGTCATTTTCTTTAAAATCTTAATAAAACATGTGGTTTACCTTTACTATAGTTTCTCTTTTTCTTTAACTAAATTAATATAACAATTATTTAACAGAATTTAATACAAAATCATTAAATTATCACGTACATATTTAAGTACGAAAACACGATAAAAGTATAACCACCTAATGTTATCAGGGTTGCCAATAAAATTAAATAAAAAACCTAAATCCTAAAAAACGCATGCGCAGTTATTCTAATGTTTAGATTTTGTTTTATTTCGAGCAGCTATCAGCTGATCGGCAGGTCTAATTTTTTTACATGTGTCAGTATAGGAGTTTCCCTACTTGGTTTATATTACTCTAGTTAAGGTAATATTTTTACTATAGGCTTTTGACCTCTAAGGATGAATACAAGATATTTTTCCTCTTGCCTATTTTTTAAGACCGCTATTTTGGCGGGAATAAGTGCCTAAAAAATGTGAAAATAGACAATTCTTACTTAATATTAAAGCTAAAATATTGACATTAAAACATAATTCAAAAATGTCTTATTTTAGGCTTAAACACAATCCATTCACTCACTACCTTACCTCATTATAAGGTATTTATAGTCACTAATACTGCTGGATTTAGTGAGAATCTTTAACCTGAAAATGTAATAAATGTTTTGTGTTGTAAGCCATATCTAAGGGCATTTCCTCTCTAAGTCAGTTCTTCTAATGTTAATACATAAGATCAATTATAAGGTGTCCAAATTTTAACACTTTGAGCACTTAATCCAACCAAAATGAAGGTCTCAAACCAAAATATGCGAGTAGCGAAACGCCTTATATTCATCCTAGAACCTAAGTCTATTAAAAGTTTACCTTCCACCTATTACTTTTCTCTATTTTTTTTGAAAATTTGGTGTTGCAAAAAAAGTGCTCTAAATTCATTAATTTATGATCAATAAAATTTAACCATCGAAAATTTGTAAAAGGGAGAAATTAAATGTATACAAATCATTGATCTTATTTATTTAATTTATTTGAAACAATTTTAAAAACATCGAATCTAAATTATAAATTCGTTTTAAATAAAAAGTATAATACAAGAAATTTAATAAAAACAAAAAGTAGCGTCATTAATAAAGGTAACCAACAGAAGTCATTTCTTTTAGCTTCTGAAGTTCCAATTTTAAAATGTTGAATGGATACTACCATAAAAACTTGATTAGTTACGATGTAATTAACTAAAATGGTTTCTCCACGTGTCACACTGTCAGATGTGAAATCTCTTTGCCAAGTTTAATTTTGACAGGGAAATAATTTATCATTCTCAAATTCAAACCAAACCATTAATGCGTAACCTTGTGGAAACAAGTTGAAAAAATTGACATCAAAATGATTTTAAAATACTACTAGATTGTTTTAAAAAACTTTTATAGCTTCTGTTAATTTATATTTCAGTCCGTGTAAAAGGGGTTAAAGGCTGACTACAAGCAGAGTGCGCTGCTACTGCTTTGTACACTTATTTTTAATAAAATAAATAATAGCAAGGTTTGTAATATTATTAATTATTAAATTTCCTCACCTACTATAGTAGGCATAGGAAACGCAATTAGTTTACCCTAAAAATCTAAAAGGTTTATCATAATTATGAATCATCCGTTTCAGGGATTTTCATGACGAGAACACGAAGAAAACATTTTTTTAAAGGTGATAAAATATTCAATATAACGAGTGTTTAATCAACAAAATCGGATAACTGCAACCAAAGTTATGGTTCTTTCAAAAACACTAAAAAATGGTTAATTTATGCGAAGTCAGCAAATTTCTTTGGTAAAATATTGGTTTTAGTGCATTTTTTTGGCCATTTAACAAATGTCATAACTTTAGTTGTATTTATCCGATTTTGACGAGAAAACACTAGCTTTATAGGAAATTTTATCAGCTTTAAAAAAGTTCTTTTCATGATAACCTACACGGAACCTCTTATTACAAGAAAACTGAAACTTGTGTGACTTTTTAATATTTTGAGCGAGCGCATTATATGAAGGCTCCACTCTGGATAGGCAGACTATGCTTTCCTTCATTATTAAAGGTATATTTTCAGAAAAATTTGGTTTGAAGTATAGTATAAAATGAGTCACATTAAATAGGTCTGGCTATTGGACTATAAGTAAGCATACAATAACGTTCACAGAAATTTAAAATTCTATCACAACTATTTTTTCGTCCAGATTCAGATAAAAGTTAAATAGACGCAGGAGCAGGTGTAGTCAACAGAATACTGAAGCACACGTCTTCCCGTTAAATAAAGGATTGTTTATAATGAAACACACACTGAAACATTCAAATCACTGTAAGTACGACACAACTACAGACAACGACATGCGGGTTATTTTAATTAACCCAAGCAAACGCACAATGAAACATAGAATAATAAATAATTATTAGTTAGCGGTAGTAATATTTATCTTGAGCTGGAAGTATGCCATAAACTATATCACTTAGTTAATACACCTATTTGTACCTTTAATAGAGTAATTATTTACCACACACGACAGTTTGAAGATAAATTAAATAAGGTTTCTATAACCATAAATAACAATTTATCCTGTATAATATTGCAGTCAATTAACTTGATGCAACTTTTATAGGACCACCAATGTAAATGATGTTCGTTTCATAAAATTACAAATAATCCAATTTAAAGCTAAGTAAAAAAGTTGTTTACAACAAACAACTTGACACTCGCTACACAGAATTGTATATTTACTTGGTGCTTAAAGGGCTGTTACTTCGGACTCCCTTCACAGAATGGTAAAGTTACCGTTTTTTCTTCGACTTTTTAGTCACTTTAAGTGAAAGATTGGCTACAGATCGGTTTTATTCGATTCAATCTCGATTTGATTTAACCTCTTTCGCGGCGAGAAATAATAACTATAAAGTTTACCGATTTTTTAACTCAGTAAATATCTCGACAACCAGGTTCTTCATGTCCTCCCTAAGGTTAAATTTTGCACTAAGTTTGATTAAAAATTACTTACTCTTCGTTCGAAAGACAAATTTCGAGTACGGTATTATTGTTTTTAATATTTTTGGGACCTTAAGAATCCAAGGTACCTGGGTCCGAATCCTGGTAAGAACGATCGTTTTTTATCGTTATATGTACATTATATGAGTTTATAACTACAAAATAATCCTGAAGCGAAGGCCCGCATGCCGCGGGCGAATTTTCATGTGATCCTAGGTACATGTTCTCAATAAAGGATACTTCATCTCAAAATATATCCTCAATTTGTAACCTAAATCTAGATCCCTGAAATATCAGTCCCTATTCTTTATAACTGACCATCTAAGTTCCCGGACGGAAGACTTGGACTTCAAGGGGCCCTTAAGACCCTTAGAGATTAAAAATAAAATAGTTTAATTAAATATTAATAAACTTAAGTTTATTTTATACTTACTCGATTATTTTATTTACTTAAGTTTATTTTAATTTATCTTATAAAAATAATTTTATTTTAGTTTATTAAACTAAAATTAAATAAATTAAATGAAGCTTGCTATATTATCCTTAATACTACTCCAGTTAAAAGTAGACCTCTCTACTCGGGAAGCAATATAGAACCTCCTCTATGGGCCCCTTCAGCCCAAACCCTCCTCAGGCTCAGTCCGCCACAGATCACTATTATATGTCATAGTATATATTTGGCTTTATACTATTTATAAATATATAGCTATACCATAAATATAGCTAAGTCATTAGGTTAATTAAGAAAATTAGTTGATCAGTTTTGTAGGTTGCTTAGCATTATGATAAAAAATTTAAGAGACATTTATACCAACTTGGACTATGATATTTTATTTTTTGGATCTTTATTAACACATTCAATAAAAAAAAACAAGGAATCATTTTTAACTAGTACACTGTACCTGCATATAGGAGATAAAATGCATAAATAATAATATACCTGTTGCTTCAGTATAAGGATTTTTCATTCTGCACCTAAAACAAAAAATAAATCATATAGCTACCAAAATATATATAAACAAGTTAAAAATAAATAAAATAATAAAAGCGAATAATATATTTAAAAATTTTATCTCCCATTCCAAATATCCAATCTTGATTATACAACAAATTTTGTTTAAAAATAAAAAAATAAAAATGAAAGGCTTTTTAGTAATTTATATAAAAGAGTCAGGCACAAATATAAAATATAAGGAACAGTGTTAAAAGAGCAATATTTGTCAGGATGGTGTCATTAGTGAAATATAACAACAAATTTAAATTTAGGACATGTTCGTGTTCAAACAACATTTGCCAAGTCTCGCATTCCTACAAAAAATACTAAAAGTAATACAACCATTCTTGGCCCAAATAAAAAATTAAGTTAAAATAAACAAAACTTAAAATTTTGTTTTAATTAAAAAGTTGATTACATAACCAATTAATGGCAATTAATAACCTAAAGAAGCTTACAAGCAGTCGAATACTTTAATTATTACAGTAAGTAAAAAATTGTGTTCCACCATGCTTGTATTGATAAAAAAGGTGCATTTTTTAATAAGCGTATACATCTAGGCTAGTACATCTATGGTTTTTGTAGTATAAAGCGAGGTCAAAAAGTGGATGGGTGACCACAGGTTTACATTAATCTTTACGTGCAGTTTTCATCTTTTCTTCATATGTTTCACATTATGTTAATAAATAATTGTTTCCCTACAATCTCGCCCTTATCTACAGTGTCCTAAAAGTTGGAGTTTGGAAAATCAAGTGATATTATCTTGCATCATTTTGATACTTCACCAATAACGTTTGGGCACAATAGACTTTATAACAGATCTAAGTGCCTCGGAGATAATCTCTCTACTGGAAAGAAAAACATTATTTTGATATGATTTTATTTCGTTAAAACGAATATGTGTGGTTTAATCCTCCTTGGGTAAACACCAAACAAGATGCTTCTCCATATTATTGGTTTAATCCCCTTGGGTAACACCAACAGATGCTCTCCATATTATTGGTTTAATCCTCCTTGGGTAAACACCAAACAAGATGCTTCTCCATATTTATTGGTTTAATCCTCCTTGGGTAAACACCAAACAAGACTTCTCCATATTATGGTTTACCCTCCTTGGTAAACACCAAACAAGATGCTTCTCATATTTATGGTTTAATCCTCCTTGGGTAAACACCAAACAAGATGCTGCACCTATTTATTGTTTAATCCTCCTTGGGTAAACACCAAACCAGATGCTTCTCTATATTTATTGGTTTAATCCTCCTGGGTAAACACCAAACAAGATGCTTCACCATATCTATTGTTTACTTTTCCTCACATTCTACCGTAGCTACAGAAAACGTATTGTGTTCCCCTAAACCCGAAACCAAGGTTTCATTATAATTATCAGTTTCACGTATTTCAATTACTTGTGTCTGTGTCACGCATCACTCCGAATTTGCGCTCGAGGTCGAGCGCAGCAAGACCAATAAATACTACCATAAGATTTAGGTAATCATGGCATTCTGAGAACGAGCGAAGCGTGTCCGACATTGTTAAGAAAAGTACCAAGGTACTCTGTACCCGATTTTTTCATAAAATAAATCGCGTAACAACGCTACAGTCTAGTAAGACTGATTTAAGTTACTATTATAAATCTCTGCATTATAATATTTTACTCAATAAATGGCATCTTATCTTATTTAAAACGCGTAAACACGAACCAAGGTAGAATACGTAAGTTCAAAAACCAAACATGAACAACTTAACAACTTGATAACCAAGTTTTTGTTGCTGCTCTCCCAGCAAAGTGCCCACTGAGTCGTGTTTCTATAGATATCGAGTAAAGAACAGCGACAGCTATAGACTTTATCATACAATAAAACCGTTCTAGACATCCTACACGACACTGACAGATAAATTTAGTTTAACAAGCAAATACAACTTATTTAAATAAATGCAATGATTAAAAGCCGAGAAATACAGGCTTTACAGTTTACATAAATCATAATAATAGTTTATTAATGAGTGCATATATTAATAATTTATTACCGGATAATAAATAAAGGATATATTCTTAATACTTGCATTGAACTGCATTAAGTAATCTTAACCTATAATTCATAATTTAAAGTTTCAATTGCTTTCAAAATCCAGTGACAATAACGGCATTTATCAAAAAAGGTTTATGCAAATAAAAATCCTGCTTAATTTTCATTATATCAATAATTGAATTAATGGTAGTTATTTTTTAGGATTTATATTATTGAGAAAATTTTTGTAAAAAAACGTAGAGAGCTCACTGCCCTTGGAGATATAAGTTCTACTAAAACATATTCTATAGAATACAGCTTATAATCTTTGATTCGTGCTCAAAATACAATTTTAATATTAATTAATTTGAATTAGTTAGAAATAAATGAATATTTAATTAAAATATTAATAAACTCGTGATCATAAAACAGTACGTACCGGTATCGGATGCGAACTCATACTCAATGTTGGAAACCCAGGTTTCTTCATAGAAGTTTTGCGTCTTGATTTACTAGTGTATTGCGGGTTAAGTATTCATATTTTAACACCCCTCCCAATAAATAGGAAATTAAGTAGCCCTTTTTTTAATAAAAATAAAAAAAATTCTTAAAGAATAATAGATAATATTCTGTGAACTTTATACTAAAAAGAATATTAAAAGAATTTACCTTTTTAAAAAGAAATTTGATTTAACTTTATGAATTTAAAATATAAAAGAGTCCTTGAGAAAAAAAATTTAAAAGAATATTAATCTTCATTATTTGAATTTAAATAAAACTACTTCAATTCTTTAAGACCAATAATAGAGCAAAAGTATTTGAATTTTGTTCTATTGAGGGGTTTGGTAAACAAATCAGCAGGCTGATGACTGGTGGCTAAGTATTTGATGCTGACCACTCCTTTCTCGACAAGATCTCTAATAAAATGATAACGTATGTCGATATGTTTGAGACGCTTCTTCCTTTCAGGGATCTTGGCGATAGTTACGGCACCCTGGTTATCACAGTGCACATCAAAGTGGTCACAGGTCACATTGATATCATGTAACATATGCTTCAACCATAGCCCTCACTGGCTGTCAAGCTGAGGGCAATATACTCGCTTTCACAGCTAGATAAAGACACGCTTTGTTGTTTCTTGGAGCCCCATACCACTCAGCAGTCAAAAACTTTAATGATCAGACCTGAAGTTGATTTTCTATCGACAAGATCTCATCCCCAGTCAGAGTCTGAGAACGTTTCTAAGACAGGAGCTTGTTCGTTAAATTTATAAACAAGTTTGGATGTAATAGTAGTCGATATGTACTTCAACACACGTTTCAGTGCGTCCCACAACTCTTTAGAAGCACAACTTTGATACCTACTTAATATAGATAAGGTTGCGCTTAGGTCAGGTCTACTACCTAGCATACATAAGACTTCCAATGAGTCTACGGCAGGCATTTTCTATCTCTGGACTTTCAGATTTTTCCCTTTTAAACAGGTTAGTTTTACCTATGGGATCCATCGGGGTGTAAACAGGCCTGCACTCTTCCAGGTTATATTTTTTTTAGGATTTTTTAGGATTTTTTGTTTCAGATATGCAATTTGGTTTATTTTCAATTCACCTTTAGACAAATCTTGCTCTACTTTAATGCCCAAATACTGATCGATATATCCCATGTCTTTAGCTCTGAATTTATTCCCTATTTGTCGTTTAATATTTTCAATAAGAGATATATTGTTTGATGCTAGGAGGCAGTCATCAACAAACACCAACATGTATACTACTCCATCTTTTGTATTTCTCACATACAAACAGTAGTCTAAGGTAGATTTTGTGAACCCTAGTTCTTTAAGAAACTTATCAAAAGTGTTATTCCAAGTTTTTGGAGACATTTTAAGTCCATATATTGCTCTGTTGAGCTTTAATATTTTATTTTTAGACTTCTTGACTCCAGCAGGGAAATTTAAATAAACTTCTTCAGTTATCTTACCGTTTAGAAACGCATTACAGATGTCCATCTGGTGGAGTAGTAATTTTTTATGATTAGCAACGGCCAATATCGTTCTGAAAGTTTGAAGCTTGGCAACAGGTGAATATATTTCACTGAGATCAGGTTCGTCTGTTTGTTGAAACCCTCTTGCAACTAGTCTAGCTTTGAAAAAAGTGTTACCATTTACAATTTTCTTCTTAAAACCCCATTTGCAATCAACAGGTGAGCAATTGCTAGGTTTATTGACTTCAGTCCAAACATTATTTTCAATTAAAGATGACAATTCTCTTTGAATTGCTTCTTCTCACTGTTTTGAGTCCGCTGAGGCCATGACTTCGTCATATGTGTAAGCCGTCTCGTCCAGATAGTCTAGTAGAGCAATATTAGAAAGATCAACTTCACTTAGAGAGTTCTCTGCAGTCGAGTTTAAAGTTGAATCAAACGATGTTTCGAAATCTTGTAGATTAATAGGTTTTTTAAGATTTTCTCTGGGTCTCAGACTACGTTGAGACACTTCAGTTTGGCTTTCCTGTGATACTTCTTTTTGATCTGATTTGGCTGTATCGCCACTTGATTTTTGTTTGTGCTCTTTATCTGACTTTTCAGATTTCTTAGATGAGCACGTTGAAGAGGTGGAAGATTCAGATTCTGTTTCAGAGTTCTCAGAGGACTCGGATGGTATATATGAGCCTTTTAACGACTCTAATTCTTTCTCTGCACTATTTTCTTCTTCAGTATTTACTAGTTGCTGACTAATATCGTTAGTATTATGACACATCTCTTCACTCTGAGGCATGAATAAAACATCATGAGACACTTCAATTTTGCTAGAGTCTTTACACTATACCCTATAGGCCTTTGTTTGTTCTTCATAACCTACAAAAATGCCGGGTTTGCTCTTAGCATCCCACTTTTTCCTTTTAATTTTGGGCACATGAATCATTACATCTGATCCAAAGATATTTAGATTCTTGATATTATATTTGTTTTTCTGAAACCATTGTTCGTATGGAGTAACATCTTTAATAGGACTTTTTCCTGTACGGTTCAGATCAAAGACCGCTGTATGGACAGCCTCTGCCCAAAAATATTTACTTAGTTGTCGGGCTTGAAGCATACTACTAGCTGATTCTACAATTGTACGCATGTCGCGCTCAATTCGTCCATTCTGTTGTGGTGTGAAAGGCGGGGTACAAACATGTTTAATGCCCAAGCTAGTTAATAGTTTGTTTACTTCGCTATTAACAAATTCTGTTCCTCCATCAGTTTTTAATACTTTTACACACTGACCAGTTTCTTGTTTACATGTATTAAAGAATTGTTTAAGTTTATCCTTCACTTCCCATTTATTTTTAAGAAAATACACAACTCTAAAGTTAGACATATCATCTCTGAGAAGCAGGAAATAGTATGAACCTCCTAAAGACCGGGTTTCCATTTTTCCACATAGGTCGGCATGTATTACGTCACATAAGTTCTTACTCCTTGAGTTAGATTTACAGAAACTTTTTCTGTGAGATTTCCCCGCAGCGCACGAAACACAGAAAAAATTATCGGGTTTAGGCATATTTATGTTATTTCTTTTAAGAATATTGGAAACATGATTCATATTTTGGTGTGCCATTCGTTGATGCCAAGTATCAAAAGTAATAAGAGCATTCTTACCTGGTAAAAATTTCATTTGGTAGAGGCTACCTGTTCTTACACCAACTGCATGGGTTACACCATCCATTTTAAATTCACAAATTTCATTGTTTGATGAGAAAGTGTAGCCTTTATCTAGGGCACAACCCAATGAAAACAAATTTACAGCTAGTTCTGGCACATAAAGGACATCTAGCAGTACTGAGTATTCATATTCCGAACCATTAAAAATATTAAGTTCAGTATCACCTGAAGCTACTGCACTAATTACATCACCATTTCCAACGGTTATTTTACGCGGTGTTTTGAGATGTTCAATCTTGGTAAACAGCTCTTTATTTGAGCACATATGTTGACTGGCTCCACTATCCATGTAGAAAATGTTTTTCTCAGGCATTTCTGAGCCAATAAATGCACGCATTGTTTCTTTGGTAGGTTTTTCAGGTTTGTTTTTTCTTGAAGAATTGCTCTTGCTCTTCTTTCTATAGCACGTTTTCTCCGTATGTCCCAGCTTAAAACAGATACACTTACACATACAGCATAGGTAGGCACTTACACATATAGGTGCGTTGCCGTTTTTCTTGAAGCAGTTGCTTTCGAAATGATTTTTAAGGCCGCAAAATCCGCATTTGGTTTTTATTTTACTGGTCATTAAAGCTGCATCAGATGACGTACAATCGGCTTGCATTCTCGATTCTTCTATCAGTAGCCTAGATAATAGTGTTTTCATGGTGCGTTCCTTCTTGTTTAAACTCTCCCACGCGCTCGCGAAATGCCGATATTCATCTGGAAGTGAGGTGATGACCTTTGTCACTTGCATGGACTCTGAAATTTCTTCGTCGGCTACTTTCAATTTACTCGTTATTTCTTCCAACTTCGAAAAGAATTCGTTGATACTTTTTTCGAACTTTAACGAGAAGAATTTTTGGATAAGTAGATGAATGCTAACCTCCGTTTGAGGTTCGTAAATGGATAAAAGTTTCTCCCAAATTTTTTGGCCGACGTACACGATAGAAGATGCGATAGCGGGCCCTCTTCTAACCTCGAAGTTATAATTTCTTGGGCTTTGGCGTCTTTATTCGTCCAAGTTTTTGTTTCCGAAGGCGAATCCGACTGTTTAGCAAACGAACCGTTCACAACGCTCATTACATCGGACGCTTTGAGAACGATTTGTACCGAAAATTTCCAAACGGCCCAATTGGACTCGTCCCGTAAACGAACTACGTTATTATTATTTCCGTTCGAAGACATCGTTGTTTTACGAGTTAATTTCACACGAAATTCGATAAAAAACAGTTTAAAAAGGCTCTGGGCCCATAACCTGTTAGAAATAAATGAATATTTAATTAAAATATTAATAAACTCGTGATCATAGAACAGCGGGTACCGGTATCGGATGCGAACTCATACTCATGTTGGAAACCCAGGTTTCTTCATAAAAGTTTTGCGTCTTGATTTACTAGTGTATTGCGGGTTAAGTATTTATATTTTAACAGAATTTAAAATGTTAATTCAGCAATTTATACCGTTGACAAAATTAAGCGTCGTGTAATGAAATTTCCGAGCTCATCTATTTGACTGGAGAGCACCATTATCAACATTCTTAATAATAATAACTTATCATTAGCAAAAATGTTAACAAGACTAGAAAAGAAGCTTTTAAGGTTGAAAGCTGTCTCTGATCAATAAATATTATATGTGGAGAGACTTGGGTGTTTTATTAATACTATATACTTCACTTGGGCTTCTTCTTTTCCTGACTAGAAAAGAAACGAGGAGAAAGAAGTAAGTTTAGAAGAAGTAAATTTAGAGAGGAGTAAGTTTAGAAGGTTTAGAAAGAAGGTAAGTTTAGAAAGAAGTAAGTTTAAAGAGGAGTAAATTTAGAAAGGAGTAAGTTTAAAAAGAAGTAAGTTTAAAAAGAAGTAAGGAGTAAAAAGAATGCGGCATAAAAGAAGATTGAGGAAGTCTACAATTAAAACTGGAGTCCTAGGACATTCTTGGACCCTGGGCATGGAACATTTCAGTTCGACGACGGCCCCTCGAGTTGTTTAGGAAAAAGAACGCTGATGGCGACAACGTTATTACGGGTTCCTATTGTCTGTTGTTTATTGTTGTGTCCTATTGCCTGTCTGTTGTTGTTCCTATTACATTGCATTATTTTTACTGACTTTATTTTAACTGAAGCTAAGTTAGATTAAAATTAATTTTTGTCAAGCACTAGAAGCTCATTGTTTGCAGCGTGTGCTCTCAAATTTAATTTTTTTAAATAAAATATTTCGCAAACTTTAACCACCTAATAATGTGAGCATAGCTGATAACCTCACATCTAAGATGATTATATAGTTTAACACATGACTAAAATCAGTCGCCAGCAAGGAAAAATAGTGTTAAAGAACAAGTAAGGTTGATCCGAAATGGCGGGCGTGGTTTAACATGCAGGAAGAACCTCATTGGCTCCCTGGTATTATTTTCCGACTCTGTCAACTGATTTTAGCCGTGCGTTACACTATAGTAGGGTTTATGCACTGATTGATTAAAAACGAGCATTTATTAATTATGCATGCATTTATTTATTGGTTTTATTTAATAATGATGTTTCATTTTTACATCCAGAAGACATTTGAACTACATTTTGATGGGGAACTAAATTAAAATTGTTTACTTTGGTTGTAAAAATTTAAAACATAAAAATAAATTTACCGTTAGTGTCCCCGGCTTAAATGAGCGTTCTTACTTACAATGTTTAAAATTAGGCCAAAAAAATTCTTTTAAGACACTAAAATTTTAGTCGATGGCTATTAATTTTGGAACGCATCTCATTCACTAATTTTGTATTTATTAGGTATTTATACGTATAAATACTTTAATGTATAAAAGTATTAATATAAATATTTACTAAATGTTATTTATATAAGCTATTAAAGCTGTCATCTAAATTAATTTTAAATGTTATTAAATAACTCAAATAAATGACTTATAACCATACTTAGGAAGTGAATAATGCTGATAAATCCTTTGTGTTGATCCACCGGTTATTAATTCAAAACTTTTATTGGTAATATTTTCTTTGATTTTCATTCAAAGAATAAAAAATCATTAAAATAAATTGTATTTAAGCGGCACCATTATACGATCAAAAGATGGCAAGTTTTATGACCGATTTTTTAATCTTTTTCGGTGGTATCACGTCTGTATAAAAAAATCAATTTTAAAATTTTTATTTCAACCAAAAAAACGCACTAAAAATAATTATAATAATAATAAACAAACACGTTAAGTTGACAATAATACTTAGGCGTGGTTCTTAAGAAATGAGTTTATACCCTAAATTGGTATTGGATCATACTAATGATATTATAAAATTGAGTATCATCAACAAAAAATATTGATTAAAAAAATTCTAACTTCTTTATATAGACTGAAAATTAAGTGCCTTGAAATCTCGTAATAAGCATTGAGGAAGTAAAAAAATATTTCATTTTAGTGACTTTTTATATAATGCACTTTTGGAAGTTAATAACTTTGATATACAGAGGCGATTCTTTTTTTCGTGAGATGCAATAATTATCATGATTTAGTCATTACAGATGAAATGGGAAATTAAAATCTTAGCAGTGGAATGAAAAATTATTTTTAATATTTTGTAATTTAAAATTTTAATCGATAATAAAATAACATATTTTTTTATTATATTAATTTACTCACTAATCAGTAATATCTTAATTATAAAACTGCATTTTAGCCAACGTTTCACGCTGAATTTAATTTGATAAATTGTTGGATATTGTAGCCTTTTATAATTATTATTATATGGAGTCTTCCATACTTGCCCTTGATCTGCAAGTCATTGTCCATTTAAACAAATCACATATTTTTAGCTAATTTTCAAAAAAGAAATGAGCCTCCCTGATCATGGATATATATATATAATATATATATATATATATATATATATATATATATAATATATATATATATATATATATATATATATATATATGTATATCTATGTATTATTTAATGTACATACATACGAGTCCTATACATTTCTATGGGACGCTCAAACACTTTCTTGGATCGAAATAAAACGTACAAAAATCAACCATGCTAATGTCCCGAGCCCTATTGTCCGAAGCGCCCCCTGCGCCTATGCCGCGTAGCGGCGAAGAATGAGATTTGGAAACTAAAATATTGCCTGTTTTAAGCAAATACGGCTTAAAACAAGTATACTCTGCTTCTATGCTTGATATGTAGTAAATATTTATAGATGTACATTTCAAATAGATCACCCTGATTAACTCAGCTTCGTGTGGAGCTATCGCGTTAACTGGTTCATTGGTATCTCCCTGCCCACTAAAAGTTTGAATACCTGATTATTATACGAAGACGAATACCTGGTATTTGTCTGCCATGTACAGTAATCTGATTACCAAAATGTGCTTTTCTACGGTAAATTAAAAAAGTTAAATAAGAGTTACCTTTATAATTAATAATTATTTAACTGGGTCATCACATTAAAATTTGGGGACTGATGGTTTTGTTGAGCCTACAAGTGGGAATATTGATGTTAGCAATATAACTAGTGCCATGATTGTGGTTCTTAATATAATTGAACTCCCCTCATTATACTTTGCTTTAACGAACAACAACAATAAAAAATATAGGCTGAATGAAAAGTTTAAAATTTTATTTTCAATAAAATATTGTTTGCACTTCAATGTAACAATATAATAATAATGCGTCATGTTTAGCATTATTCATAATACGAATAGCTTTTTTTTGCAAAATAAAATTACTGTTGGCTACGGGTGCTGCTCCCCATTCTTTAATACAATACAGCATACGTGAATGAAAATGGATTTGTTTGGCATATATATGTTAATCAATAAAATCAAAACTAATAAACATAATAAATTTATTTTTGTAAACCATACATAGTATATATGTGTAAAAAATGTATTTTTGTAAACCATACAAAGTAATATATGTGTGAACAAATTTAGCCAAATGTAAATACTATATGACGATTTGTGATTTTGTGAAATGTTTGTGGGGTGATTATTGTGGGTTAATGACGTCACACATGTTTCATAAACAACAGGGTCCGGAACATTAGCAAGGTTGATTCTTGTACCAAGTCTCATTTTGATCCGAGAAAGCGTTCGTAAGTTATCGTGTTTCATAGAGAAATCAAGGAAAATTAGCTAAAAACATTGAAGTTTTGTGCCATGCCTGGTAGAGTATTTATATTTCTTAAAGTCGCAGAACAAGAAAACATTTGTTGCATCTCCCAGAACTTAAAACATATAACGGTCCTGGATTCGGGATTAATAATCCGAAAGTTTTTAGCCAAAGACCAGCAAATAAGAACTATTCAAGGTCTAAAACAAGATTCTAAACACTACGAAATCAAAAGTCGGTAAAAAAATGACTTCTAAAGAAATTTGCTAGCAATTAGCCTTCAAATTAACAACGTCTTGATTTATAACAGCTCTTTTAAATTAGAAGAAATAAGACTGAAAATTCCATAAAGCACAACAATTTTATGAAACGTAGTATTAAAACAATAGCTAATAGCCTTGATGGAATCAAGCACAGCGCGGTTCCTTTTTACACTAAATTATGGCAAATTTATAACACTGGATCAAATTGATGGATTGGACCAATTTTCTTGAACAGGATAAATTTAAAGCATATTTAGTAATCAAATTCTTAAAACCTAATTTTAAATTATAGAGGGCTTAATCTATCGACTGTAACCCTTCATAGAATCTCAACTTCACTGTTATAACTTATAACTAAAAATTATAAATTACTTTTTAATAAACCTTTTAAAGCATCTTTATTTTAAACTCATACTGTATAGTATTTATTTAACTAAGAGATTATGTCATAATATGGTAAAGTGAAACAAGACATATATCAATAAAAAATGTTTATTGTATATACGAGCCAGAGCTCGTTTGGCCAATACGAGCAAAATTATTATCGACACTTTATTAAGTGTCGATAATTAATCGCCAACGCAATATTGAATTACCAGGGCTTCGAATTTTTTGGGGTGTAGCAGATCCAATCATCGAGGGAGCACACCCTCCGTACATGACGGCACATATAACTAGTTCGCAGTGTCCAGCTCATCTAGCCCAACCAGACTCTATCCAAACTCACCGCTCTGGCTAGTGTCCGTGACCAGTTCTCAGTGTGCCTAGTTCGTTTAAACCAATTAGATCTAGCTAGGCTCATCACTCTGGCTAGCGCCGACTATTAGTTAACAGTGGGCTTAGTTTAGTCTTACTAGCTCCTCTGATCACATTAGTCTCACTTGGCCCACCGTCGTTTAACCAGTTTCACCAATCCCATCACCACCTCTAGTATCACCATACTCTAGCTAAGCTCGCCGCTCTGGTTAGTCCACTTAATAGAAAATTCTAGCAACCCCGACGTCACAAACTCATTCTTAAGCCCTAACCTGAAAGTCAAAGCTCTGCAGTGCTACTAGGATACATTTGTCTTCAAGAACCGAGCACTTCGTTTCTAGTCACTTACGTTACTCGTGTCCCGGCTTCACGTTCACTGACTAAGTGTTTTGGACATACGAATTCTCAGTATGTTTTTCCGACCTTCATCTCCATCAGCTCGCAGAAACCTGACTTTTCATGAGCTGGAGACAACGGAAACGTGGCTCCATACTTGTTTCACAGACGAAAGAATACAACAGACGAATCAACCCTGCATTTGCGTATTAGCAGCCAAGGAAACCACGTAAAACCCTGGGTGGGTTGGCCAGCCTAGAATTCTTGGCCACCTTGAGTGTACGGTACAAGGGATAAACTTATATTAAGGTCCTCCCGTGGCTTGATTTGAACCCTCGACCTCTAGATCGAAAGGGAAGTGCTCGTACACTGAGCTACCGGACTCGGTCATATTTTTATTTATTAATTTTTGTTGCCAAGAAAATAAAGTATTAGGCTGTTTAAGTAAGAAAGCGATAAAATATATTTTTATCTATCAAATTTACCGACCCTCTGAAAAATATAACTTCCACAAATTAAACAAAAATAACAACAGATAAATAAAATTTGTATCCTATTATACAACAGTTTTAACAAGATTTTTATAACAAGGTTAACTAAAACTATCTGACGCGTTAACGAGCGTTTAAATTATCGCCTTTCCTCGAGAAGTGCACTTTAATTTATTAGGAACTGCAATTTATAAAAATAATTACACCATATTATTTAGAACCAACAATATGTCGGCGGATGAAAAATAATTAATAACGATGGGCACCAAGAAATGTATTAGTTTATACTTATTTATTGTTTTAAAAAATATAGTTCGGCCTTAAAGAACTGGTGTAATATTAGGTAACACCTCTAATCTTGTTTGAATTGATTTTAATAGGGCATACAAAATGTAAATGTATGGTGCAGAAGATTTTAATTAATTTCCAAACATTAATAGTCTTGATATTTTTTTATTAATATAATTATAATAATTTATATTAATATTCTAAGGTGTGAAAATATTTCATGGCATGCGTTGCATATAAGAGCATTTATGTAATAAATTTAGAAACACTCTGAAAAGTAAAATAATATTTAAAATTTAATGATACCCAATTTATTTATTAGGAGACTTTAAATCAATGCATTTGCTAGCATAATTATTGGCTTTACACTGCATAGGATAACGGTATAAACGGTAAAAAATTATCTTATAATCAAAGAGCTGCATTATTAATTTGTGCTCTTGTGAGACAGGGATTGAAGAATGGACCAAGGGAATAATAAATCAATGATGTCGTAAAAAATTACTTTACACCATTGTAACAAATAATTGTTTTAGGGCGTAAACGCATCGTTATTAAATTTATAATAATAATAAAAAAGAGCCGACATACTACAAAATCTTTATTACATAACTAAAACCGGCTAATCACAAATTTTTAGACATACAAAGAAGAGCAACCTCACCACAAAATATTTATGATACAAAGAAAAACGACTCATCACAAAATCTTTGATACAAAAAGAGCCGCCTAACGACGAAATATTTGTAATACAAAGCTAACTGGCTAATCACAAAATCTTAAATAAGCAAAGAAAATCCGACTTACCGATGTCCGGAAGTTCAGTCGAGGGTTTGAATCTAGCCGAAATCTGACCTTACGATATGTAAAGCTGTCCTTTGTACCGTTTATTCAGGAGGCTTTAAATTCAAGGCCGGCCAAATCGGCCTAAGTCTATTCTAATAAAAATAGACTGGACAAACTGTGAACCTAGAGAGCCATTTAAGAATAGAAACGTTAAAATGACCCAATAGGTTCAAGTGTAAAAAAATCTGGCATTGAGGTCCTCAAGCCGGGCGAATTTTCTGTGAAATGCGCCCTTTATGCTTATCAATCTAATTTTTACTAAATTTGTCGGTATATATTTAATAACGTGAGCAGTAGCGTCACAATCGTTTCTAGTTTTTAAACAAATAACAAATTGTGAAGCTACCGCTCACGTTATTAAATATATACCGAAAATTAAGCCAAAATTGGATTGAAAAGCTATAAAGCGACAAATTTAAAGAAAATTCGCCCGGCTGGTGGACCTCTGTACCATATTTAATTTGTCATAAACTTAGATACTGTAAAAGGAACGTTAAAAAATTAGCGCCGGTATCAAAATTCGAACTCGGGAACCCTAGTATTAAGAAGTCTTATCGACTCAGGACCGGTGAGACTAACATATGTGGCAAGTTTAATTTCATTATCATCATTAATTATTTTTTTTTTATAAAATGACATGTGTACATTTAATTTTGATAGTAAAGAAACAAAAAGAAATAACAGAAAGAAGGTAATACTGTTAAAACACAGAAGCCATCTTGCGGAACTATAGCTAAACTACAAAACGAATGAGATTTTCAGCGCAAATAGATGGTCCATGCGGCAAATAGTTTAGCTCATAGTTGTGCAAAAGAAATGTTTTTTTGTATCCCGTACAAAAAAAAACCTCTGCATTTTCATCTAGTTAATTATCCACTCTTATTTTTACAGCGGATACAATTTTTGCATTTCTCATTGTGTAAAACAAGGAATAAAGCAAACCTGAACTTGCTTAGGTTGGGACCTTCAGCAATAAAATATTTTTGTTCCTAAATCTTAATTAATTAATTAGTTTTTTGTCACGTTATAATTTGAACATAATTAACTTCAGGTTTTTTATAAAGACCTGAAATTGCGTAACGTCGACACATGCGTCGATCTTACGCAAAATCAGGACAGAGGTGTCACGTGACTAATTTTTGTTCTGTGCAATTTTGACGTTACTTCGACACATGTCGATACAAGTACTACTCGACAAGTCATAGTCTCGACACTACATAACATCGACAGACGATGGCATGTTCTCACGTAGTCTCGACAACACGATGTCTCGACACTAAATAACGTCGACACTTTTCCTTGGTCTCAATATTCATTAGTATCGACACTTTATAACCTTGACACATTATCTGAATCATGTGTCGATGTTATGTCGTGTCGAGACCCCGACGTGTCGATACAACGCCTAATCCTGCCAGAGTGAAAATATTAAAAATATCTATTTCCAGACTCGTTTGGATACCGACACCACACCCTCGACATATTATAGCTGTCCGACTGTTATGTAGTGTCGAACCATGACTTTCGAGACCTCGCTAAACCATGCAGTGTCGATATAACGACAAATTGCACAGAACAAAAAATTTAGTTACGTGACACCTCTGTCCTGATTCTGCGTAACATCGACAACTATAATACTGTCGATGGTTTGTGGTGTCGGTATCCAAACGGGTCTGGAAATAGATATTTTTAATATGTTCTACTCTGAGATTATGCGTTGTATGACAACGTCGGGGTCTGACACGACGTACATCGACACCATGATTTGGTAAGTGTCGAGGTTATGTCGTGTCCGATACAGTAAAAATCCGCCACGAAAAGTGTAAGACGTTATGAAGTGTCGAGACGCCGACTTGTCGAGACCACGATGCGGTACCTAAATTTCATCAAAGATATATGCGCATGACATCATACTAGCTGTTAGTACAAAGTACTAAACAATACTAAAGACTTCTCACTCAGCAAATATTGCTTCAAAAATAATAGCAAACCATTAGGCAAAAAAAATAAATCTAAATGTAGAATCATCAAAATCAGGTTTTATTTTAAATCATTTTATCGAATAATTTTCAGCTTCCGACGCCAATATAACCATTACCTGCCCGACTCGATAAAATGTTTACTAACAGCCTGTCCTGTACCAATTTATAAATCGGTACTAAACAATATCTACAAAGAGAATATTTTAGATCGGGTCAAAGCGAAAACTTTGAGACGAAATAATTTATTTAAATTGGCTATAATTTGATGAGTAAAGAAGCCCTAGTTTGTCCATAAACGATGAGATTCGTAATAAGAACGAGTTCCCTCATAATTCATAATCATAAATTTATAAGGTTTTTTTTTTCTAAAGATTGACTAGCTTTAACAAAGTCTTTCAACAAAAGCTTCTAACAAAGCTTTAAATAAGCAATTTAGTTATAATGCCTTCACTATAAAAAATAATAAGTTTAGCAAATCCTTTTATTGGTTTTAGTTCAGAAAGCCGCGACAGGTAGCAATAGCTAAATTTAAAAACAAATTTACAACTTGTAACTTATGGGTCTGAACGTCATTAATAAAACATCACAAGTAAAGGCAATATAACTAAGAAGAGATCAGTTATTCTCATTTCTAGAGACATTTTGTAGATTGCACAATAAACCACCTAATATTTTACAATCGTCAGCATAAAATTGTTACAATATATAACAATGAAGCTACTATTATAGTTGGTAAAGCGTTGAACTCAGATTTTGTTAAGGTATTGTGCATAATGACCTACGAGAAGGCTTTTTAATAAGATTTAATAATACAGAGTCCTTTATAATTGAAATTTATTAAAACCCCTCATTGAATAAATAAATGATTTATTTCAATTTATAAGTCGGTTTTACCAAGTCATTGGTATATGGCAGTTTAAAATCGTAATATAAACTGAAGTTTTAGGAAAATAATTTAGGAAGCGAGAGGAAACCGAGTGGCAAACTAGAGTTAGCTAAAACTTTGTGTTAAAGCAACATAGAGTAAGCCCAGTGGTAATCTAGACTAGCCGAGTGCAACCTAGAGTTAGTCTAGAATAAATGTTAAAGCAACATAGAGTAAGCCCAGTGGTAATCTAGACTAGCCGAGTGGCAACCTAGAGTTAGCCTAGAATTAGTGTTAAAGCGACATAGAATAAGCCCAGTGGTAATCTAGACTAGCCGAGTGTAAACCTAGAGTTAGACAAAACTTTATGTTAAAGCAACATAGAGTAAGCCCAGTAGAAATCAAGAATAGCCAGGGCAACCTAAGAGTTAGCCTATGAATAGTGTTAAAGCACATAGAGGTAAGCCCAGTGGTAATCTAGACTAGCCGAGTGGCAACCTAGAGTTAGCCTAGAATTAGTGTTAAAGCGACATAGAATAAGCCCAGTGGTAATCTAGACTAGCCGAGTGTAAACCTAGAGTTAGACAAAACTTTATGTTAAAGCAACATAGAGTAAGCCCAGTAGAAATCAAGAATAGCCGAGTGGCAACCCTAGAGTTTAGCCTAGAATTAGTGGTTAAGCAACATAGAGTAAGCCAGTGGTAATCTAGACTAGCCGAGGTGGCAACCTAGAGTTAGCCTAGAATTAGTGTTAAAGCAACATAGAGTAAGCCCAGTGATAATCTAGACTAGCCGAGTGTAAACCTAGAGTTAGACAAAACTTTATGTTAAAGCAACATAGAGTAAGCCCAGTAGAAATCAAGAATAGCCAAGTGGCAACCTAGAGTAGCCTAGAATTAGTGTTAAAGCAATATAGAGTAAGCCCAGTGGTAATCTAGACTAGCCGAGTGGCAACCTAGAGTTAGCCTAGAATTAGTGTTAAAGCGACATAGAATAAGCCCAGTGGTAATCTAGACTAGCCGAGTGTAAACCTAGAGTTAGACAAACTTTATGTTAAAGCAACCATAGAAGTAAGCCCAGTAGAAATCAAGAAATAGCCGAGTGGAACTAGAGTTAGCCTAGAATTAGTGTTAAAGCAACATAGAGTAAGCCCAGTGATAATCTAGACTAGCCGAGTGTAAACCTAGAGTTAGACAAAACTTTATGTAAAGCAACATAGAGTAACGCCGTAGAATCAAGAATAGCCGAGTGCAACCTAGAGTTAGCTAGAATTAGTGTAAAGCAACATAGCGTAAGCCCAGTGGTATTAATAGCCGAGTGGCAACCCTAGAGTTAGCCTAGAATTAGTGTTAAAAGCGACAATAGAATAAGCCAGTGGTACTCTAGACTAGCCGAGTGTAAAACTAGAAGTTAGACAAACTTTATGTTAAAGCACATAGAGTAAGCCCGTAGAAATCAAAATAGCCGAGTGGCAACTAAAGTTAGCCTAGAATTAGTGTTAAAGCAAATAGATACCCAGTGATAAATCTAGACTAGCCGAGTGTAAGACCTAGAGTTAGATAAAACTTTGTGTTAATGCAACATAGAGTAAGTCCAGTGATAATCTAGACTAGCCGAGTGGCAACCTAGAGTTAGCTTAGAATTAATGTTAAAGCAACATAGAATAAGCCCAGTGGTAATCTAGACTAGTCGATTGGCAACCTAGAGTTAGCCTAGAATTTGTGTTAAAGCGACATAGAATAAGCCCAGTGGTAATCTAGACTAGCCGAGTGACAACTTAGAGTTAGTCTAATAGTAGTCTAGACTTAGCCTGATGGCAACCTAGAATTAGCCTGGTGGGTACCTAGACTTAGCCTTGAGGCAATCTAGTGAAGTTTTTAAAACGTAAGTTTACTAAACATGGACTCCTTGATATTTAGTATATTATATTGAGTGATAATTAAATCCAATCTCAAAATAATTGTAGTTTAGTCATAATAAAAATTATACTGTCACTATAGTGTTCATAATTATATATAAGCTCAAAAGCCGATTTGGCTTAAAAGTACAAACAGACATAAAAGAGTCAAACTAAACAATAAAAAAATATTGAAAAAAAACTATAAAGATATTTTAAAACAAAAAGAATTAAAAGTGTAAATCCTAAATGGAAAAGAAATAATGAAGAATAATAAAATGAATTGTTTACGGCAACTGGTTCTACGCGACACATAAGCCTTGTTTTAATAAATGAAACCCAATGATGATTAATATTCTAATGTCATGCGAAATCCTCTGAATTAAATCTCATATTTGAAATAAAAATAAACTTTGATATTCAAATAATTTAAAAAAAAGTCTTAATCCCACCTGATCCTGCGAGGCACCTGCCTTTGAATTTTCCCTCGCACAATAAATTCCATAAAATTTATTTTATTAAATATTCATATTTCTTATTCGTTGCTTCCATACTTAATTGATTGAATGAAGCGGGAGACATCTGATAGTTAATAATTACAACAAGTAACAAAACTTTTATATTTGAGCTACATAAAACTGCTCCAGGAATTCTTAAATAATAAGATGCGAATGAAAATAATAGTAGCTGTTTTACTAGGCGGTAAAGTGGCATTTTATAGCTAAGGAAATTCGTATTTGACCAGAGATAGCGAATCAATAAATAATTTCAGTCACTTAATTTAAAATCACTTTACCGCCATGTTACTATTTTTTGACAGCCCATTATACCACACTATACAAACTGATTTATAATTAAATAAATAAAACGAAAATAATTTGCTACTATAATAATAAATTAAGAATTATTGTAATAAAAAAATAAATGGTGTTTAAATACTTGAGATCGAACAAGTTACGCAACTTTCATTTTCCATTATCTTCTAGGATTTTAGATAAAACTTAAAATATCAACAATAATGTCTGATAACTACTTTTACTGCAAATGAAATAAGAATAGTACGTTTACTACTTTGGCAATAAAATCGCAATTAACTGACTTTTTGAGTCAGTAAGGTACCTACTTTACAGCCTCTCTAAAAAAGTTTAATTTATGAGTTAAAAAGATTTTAAACAAAGGCTACTTATACTCGTATCATATCAGTTATTTTATTGATTAGTCAGTATTCTGTGAATGTAATAAATAAGTATCCTCATGGTCAGTATTCAGTGAATGTAGTAACTAAAAATAAATAAGCATCCTCATAACTGTATTTCAGAAAAACTATTTTTTTCCTCTCGGTAACATTTTTGATTGCATTTGTAATGAAATGAAGAGTTACTAAAAAATACACAAGGCAAAACTCCTAAAGAACTAAAAACAAGGACATGTATATTTAATATAAGTTGGCACGGCACAGCTATAGACTTTTAATTAATAGAGTTATTGAGTCAAAATAGAGTCTAACTTTGTGCATAATAGAGTGTCACAGGAGCTACTACGAGTTTACATCCACAGCAGGCTCTATTTTTGTGTATACTAGATTGTATACTACTATGGCAGAGATTACTGGAACTGCTATAGAGTTAACATCCATGGTAGAGTCTATTTAATCATACTAGGTAGTATACTATTGCAGTGTTTACTGGAACAATATTAACAAAACCACTGAAGTTATTATTTTACTGGGACAGTTTTAGAGTTGACATCCATGGTAGAGTCTATTTAATCATACTAGGTAGTATACTATTGCAGTGTTTACTGGAACAATATTAACAAAACCACTGAAGTTATTATTTTACTGGGACAGTTTTTAGGAGTTGACATCCTGGTAGAGTCATTTAATCATACTAGTAGTATACTATTGCCGTGTTTACTGGAACATATTAACAAAAACCACTGAAGTTATTATTTTACTGGGACAATTAGAGTTGACATCCATGGCTAGAGTCTATTTAATCATACTAGGTAGTATACTATTGCAGTGTTTACTGGAACAATATTAACAAAACACTGAAGTTTTATTTTACTGGGACAGTTTAGAGTTGATCCATGGCAGTGTCTATTTGAGCATACTGGAGTAACCGATCAAAAACCAAAAGCTTTTGGCCTCTTGGCCTCTAAGCGGCGTCAACGCCGGGGGAGGGGGCGCTTTTAAATGAATTATTAAAAAAATGGTTTGTTTACATTATGTTATATATGTGAATCAATAAAACTGCCCCCTACCGCCTTCAAAGAGCTGAACCTTATAAACTCATTTTATCTTAGAAAATTCGCTATTAAGATTCTAGAGTAGGCTTTAATGTATTTTTATTTGTATATTTCATTGATATTATTGAATAAAGTATTTTTCTTTCTTTCAACTAGAGAGAGTCTACAATATTTATAGCGCGCACAAACATTGTATCTTTTATAGGGAAAAATTAATGTTTATATACAGAAGATTTGATATAATTTACAGCACTTACAACTATAACTTTGATTCAAGATATTATTTCTTTTCGTCTATTTATTATTTAATTTTATCCTTTTGATTGTTTGCCAAAATGTTATTCATTTCATTACATTAAAGATTAAAGAAAACTTTTTATTTTTATTAATAAAAGCAAGGCCATTGTCAAAATTAAATAACCTAACCGAAAATGAACCCAAAAATAAATTCAACATAACTTATTCCGAAAATTAACATATTATTATCAGTGAAACAACTTTGTCTACAGATTATAAATCTTAATTTAGGGAAATTTGGCTACCTGAGGTACTTGAGGTATCCGGGCATCTGTCACCGAGAAGTATGGAAATTAAGTAAATGTTTTAATTTATATTCTCAAATAAGCATCAAATGCAATAAAATTATGTAAAAATAAAGAGTCTTAAGACAAATTGAACTTAAAGATGAGTCGAGGCAAGCAAAAATAAACAAATTCATTCTTTTTGTACCCATCAAATAAATCAGAGATTTAAATTTAATTAATTGCTGATTAAGCTTAATTTTCGTCTGGATACTCATACAGACGAAATTAAGATAAATAAAAAAGTACTGAAACCAATTTGGAAATTTCATTATGTTATCTTTTTAAGATTGAATTCAAGGTAATCCATAATTAATTACATTAAGCTGATTGGACCAGCAATATCAAAACCTACAGTAAAGTAATGTAATTAAAATTAAGTATAAGTAGTTTATTATTAAGTATAAGTACAAAAATCGTAAAATTAAAAAAATTACAATAAGATTTTAGTAACTTTAAATCAAACAATTGCAGGCAGCTCGATTTAATTGTTTTTTACTTCTTCTCATTTTACACCGAAGTATTGTTGTGTTTCCAAAAAAATCCAAAACCGAAATGTTACCGGAATTATCCGTTTTAAGCATTTTTAAGTTGTTTCCATGAAGTTGTCATGGAATCAGCGTAGCTCCCAGTGTATTTATGCTAAAGAGTTGAAACTTTGTACAAAAATTGATTTAATATTCGGTATAAGTATATACTATTACGAAATAAATAAGTAAACCATGTCTCGTTTCAATATGATTAAAATATCAGGAATTTTGTTGGATCATAAACGTTAAGCAGCATCGAGCGACATCAGTGCCTGGATAGGTAACCACTATATAGTTATGAAACGAATATTGCACTTTGGTATGATTTGGTTAGCCAAACCATACCAAAGTGAAATATGAAGTAGTTTGTAAATTTATATTTTAAATTTATATTTTATATTTGTTAAATTCTGATGATGACTAATTTTTAATCGAAAGCTTAGTTATTTTTATATATTAAAACATATTGGACTTTTGTGTAATTAATCTGTTTTTATTTATATATTTTAAGTTATTAATGAAAAAACCATTAACTCCGTCTTTTCCACAATTGTTTTGCATTATTCAAGCCGGTTCCACCGTAATAAAGAAAAAAAATGTGGAAAAGACAGAGTTAATGGTTTTTCATTAGACATTCCACAGCGAAGTAAAAATATTGAATTTTGAGTTATTAGCCCTTCAATTTTAAGTTTGCGAAAACCACTTAGGAGGCCTTAAAAACGCCTGAGACGCATAATTTCGGTTTAATCCCGGTTTCAATTGTTTTTGCAAACACAATACTTTTTCTATATATCTACGTTATAAATGAAGAAAAGTAAAAAAGGACAACAAAAGTTAAATTATAATTAATAATTTACACAAAATCGTCTTAAAAGGTTACATTAGCTGCTACTTTTGATTGAAAATGTTATATTCCGTTATCTCGTTCGGAAAGAATACCTTTCAGTCATCTCTGTCAGGTGAAAACATTTCGGAAGTTCCTGATGGGTTCGTCAAGATTGTAGGCTTTAGATCAATAAAACTACTACCGTAAACCGGCTTCCAAAAACATTTATATCAGTTTTCAAAAAACTAATCTGCCAACAATTTTAATAACACAAAAAAACGAGAATTATTGGATTAATTTACTTAAAAATCTCATCAAGTTCTCTTAATGTTTTCTAGTTCATTTAACAGGGAATTAGTTAATGATTTTAACGTTTAACAGGTAGCGCTAGTAATCAACAACTTTTCGAAAATATTATGATTAAAAAGCTCAAATAATATTAGGTCGATGAATTCAAAGATTTTTTCTCTAAATTGGCTGTTTAATTTTAAATTATTATAGTATCAATCAAAATATATTAGCACTATAAAATACGGTTATAAAGGTTTATATGATTCCATTTATAAATAATATAAAAGCTGAATATAGTGTATTTCATTTAAACGTTTTCGAATATAAAAGATAGAAAGGATCTTATTCTGTTTTTTAAAACCATAATTAAGTAAAACTAAATGTATATTATGAAAAAAGATAAACATAAAATTTATACTATTTTAAATTTAAAATGTACATCCAGTTAAGTATTGATATCTACTCAAAAAAAAAAAATAAAATCCCGTAAGGCCTTTCGCCTCACTCAAAACTAGTTTTACTTTCTCATAAACCTCAGCTAATTTAGATCATTATACATAACAAATAGACATAAGCCATTTTTTTCTACTTTACTAAACATACACACAGATATATACTATATAATAAATAAAATAAATATAAATATATAATATATATAATATATATTATATATATCTATAATAATTACCACTTCTTCTACTTAAAGAAGTGTACTCACATCCAATATAATAAAATATGTATATGTTTATATTTTTATTTGTGTTCTTTTATATTATGTACTATATT
>JACMZG010001863.1:18769677-18818899 GCA_018340805.1 Microvelia longipes | reverse complement strand
AATAATGTATGTGTTCCTTTTCATTAATAAAAAATGTGCCAAAAAAATAATAATCACAATATAAGTCAAACTAGTGCTCTGCTATATTCAAAAATGTTATGCTATGAATTTATGTAACACAAAAGTAAAACTTGTACTTATGCTAATTCCAATTAAATAAGTTTAATCAAAAGGGGAATTTAAAAGAACTTTTAAAATAAATTATCAAAAGGAAAACTAAAAGAATTTTTTTTTTTTTTAGTTTTTTTTAGTTTTGGGGTTAGACCAACTACTAAACCCTATTAATAACCGAACAAGGGGGAACCGGGCACTGCACGGACAACCAAAATCGCTGAAGCCTTGACCCTTTAGTTTTAAAAGCTTTCGTTTTTACAAAGTAATATTTTAATAAAATAAGTATTTAAGTTTAAATTAAATATTTATATTCGGTTAATTATAGTCTATTACCTTACCTTATGTATTCGGACCCTGGCAGTTCAATAACTCTTACCACCAAACGCCTGATTAAACAATAATATTTAAATCGCGAAGGCGATCCTATCGCGTGGCTTGCAAGGGATTTAAATATGAAATCCACAACAGACCTACAAAACATGTTATTAGGGGGCTGTACTCCTTTCTTGTACATTTCCTCTTTGTATCGAAGCACGTACGTTCCCAGCACATCTACATGAATTACCTTTGAATAGTTTCATTTCACTTTAAAGCTCTTTTAACCTCTGTGATTTTCCAACAGTAAAAATATTTATCGTACTCACCGATGAGACCTGAAGCGGCTTTTGAGGTTTAATGAATAGACTATTTATGATGAACCTAAAGCGGCTTTAGGTTTAAGTGAGAACTAGTTTGACTGATGCAATGAAACGGCTTTTGATGTTAAGTGAAAAGACAGTTGATGAATGAAACCTGAAAGCGGGCTTTCAGGTTTAAGTGTAGAGACTAGTTGATGATGCCTGAAAGCGGCTTCTACTTTAAGTGAAAGCAAGAGTTTTGAATTATTATAATAGCCATCTTGAATTAGATAAACACTCCTTACTTTCTAGAATCAATCTGTGCTAACAACTAATTTAATAAAAAGTAAACTTGCATTTCGCAGCTGCCTAAAATGATTTACCTTTTCTGGAAGAATAAGTAAACTTCCTATAATCTATCCCTTTTTTACACCCACATCTTAAAAAAGAAACAAGTTTCATTCAACTACTTTCAATTATTACAAATTTGCCTCAAAACTATACCCATTCGTCGGTCATAATATTTGGAAGTCAGTAAGGTTAGAAAGGATTGATCTTATAAAGGCAGTAGAATAAGGAAACGAGTCTTATTGAGATGGCGATTTCGCTTGTGACGTCACAGATCGCCGCATCTTATCAGCTGATGTTAACGACATATAGATTCGTATCTAATTCTTTCAAAAAAAACCCGTGTAGATGTCTGAGATTTAACACATGATACACGGGTTTAATATTTAACAACATACAATGATAACAATTAAAATCTTGGAAACACAAATTTAAAAGTATTGAACAAAAGCCAGTGAGTGAGAAGTTTGGGGACGGCGTGTTTATGGTTTTTGTACGTGTCACGATAACTGCCATTAACATAAACCAATTTTATGAAACTTTTTATACATGCAGAAGGACTTGTTTAGTTTTCGTAATTAATTAATACTTACTAATTATTATTACTATTAAAATTTATTAATTATAATACTAATAATTATTACTACATGATTCTCCTGTAGTAATAATTATTGTTCTGAGCTGTATAGTTTTTGGTTATAGAGCGACCAATATCTTTTAAATGGCGGCCCATTTAAAAAAAAAAGGTTGAGCAACACATTCGTGTTGCATATAGTTTTAAAAGCTATTGCAAGAGTAAAAAGAAACGCTAACAAATTGTAAATGCATAAATAAGCGATAATTTTAAAATCATGCTAAAAGAAAATCCTTTAAATATTCAAAATAATTTTTTTAGAACAAGAATATTTTAACTAGTTCTTAGTTTATAAGTTTAGGCCCATATTCAAGACATTTTCCTAACCTAAACCTATAATTTTCCTTAAGGGCTCCTTAAGGAAAATGTTAGGTTAAGGCAAGGAAAATGTCTTTGAATATGGGCCTTAGTTTTCAAACTCTCCTTCAAGCATTTGATGATTTCAAAAAGGAATATATTTCCTTAATAATACTTATATTTTCTAAACCTAATACTAGAACAGATCTGATCTAATACATAAAGACTTTTTCTTCGGAGTATCTGAATGTCAATCATTCAGTTGCAGTGATAATATTTGAAAATTTACCTGACAGGTTTGTTGCATTGCCTATCCAACAAACCTGTCAGGTACAATGTTTTTGGGGGATTTTTGGTTTTTATCTAATTCAATATTATAAATAATTATCGAATTGCAATGAGTTTCAACAGGTTTCAGCTACAGCTCACAGATCAATTCAGGTTTAGGGATCTTTATACCAACTACCGTCATAATGGATTACTACTCGACAAGTATTATTACACTTTCACCACCTGGCTAATGCTATGTTTACGCACATAACACGTCACATAAGAATTATGTCAACGTAAAGTATAAATGTAAAGATAAAAAGAAAAATATTCTTGTTTTCAACTCCCGCCACATAGTTGGCAATCTTACACTTCAATCCACTTAACCACTGTGAAAGCAAGTTTACGATAATTAACCTCAGCTCTATGTTAATTAACTGCAATAATTAGTATATACTTCCTTTAAGTCGGCTACTAAAAGTTAGCCAATAATTTTTCGTTGCTTTTTTGAGAGCTAGGAATGTCAGACGTTTATAGCCCATTACTTTAAATCATCGGCAAAAAATATCCAAAAGCTTAGCTATATTCATATTCTTCAATATTAATCCTCGCTTAGTAATAATATTGAATTAGTAATCAGATAAATAAAAATTAAAACTTATACTTAACAATTTATAAATCTATAATAGCAGTAAAAAATGTGTCAGTTATTATTTGTCTTTGAAAAGGTGTGTTCCGTAGCCGAACTAAATATCGTACAAAGTTTGCGCTATTGGTAGAATATTAACAGAAGCGTTTTAAGAGGGTATAATTATACAATATTTATGATTTAATGGCTGCCAGATTTAATATCAGGCTGATTTTGAAGAAAGATATAGCGGAGACCTTGAGTGAGATCCCAAAAATTATAATGGATCCAATATATTTAACAGTTATTTATTAACTGATTTTTAAGAATTATATACCTATAATTAATTTGGAGGAATTAAACACACTACACAAGTTAAGAAGAAATAGATTTCATACATTTAAAAAAAAAGTTTTTTGTTGTCGTTGTCGTTGTTAATAATTAAAATGAAATAATGGATTTGTTAGTGTTCAGTCTGTAGCGTGTTTACCAGACAAATTTGAACATGCGATGCACAACAACACATACAAACCTACGCCAACTTTTCGATTTCTTACACGTAACGCGCTGAAAGTCTACACATATAAGTATAGGAGTCGCATATAATCTTAGTTTTACAGATTCTTCTTCTTATAAGACACGACGTCAAGGTGTCAAATATTTTTATGAAACAATGAATCGTGAGACAATCAAAGAATCAGCTACCGTCGATACTTGTTGATGGATACAGGGGCTGACTGGCCATTGGAGGGCGGCAGCCCTCCTTGGGCCCTTCAGCCTAAAAATAAACTTTAAAAAATACTCTAAACATATTAAATATTTTTAAAGTTATAGTTCATAAATTTATGTATTCATAATAATTGTAATATTTTCATAACACCAGAGTCAAAGGGGCCCAATACTCTAAGGTAGGGCTTAAAGAGCTTCTAGAGACAAATGTTTATAATTTAGGGTCTTTAAGGTTCCTATTTATTTTACCTGGGCTTTTAAGGGCCCTATACCGTAGACTACGACCATAAAGGGCCCTAGCATACTTGATCAGGGCTCTATAGCAGCATTAAAGGCCTCTAGATATTTTTATTTTTGATTAATTAAAATTTTATTTTAAATTTTGACTATTATAGCCCATTATCAATATACATAGACGTTTAAGAGACCCATTCGAAAATTAGACCCATGGAGCATCACATGGTCACACTGGTGGCCCAAGAGTTATCATATTACTTTGGGGCTTCTTTTAATTGATTAATATAATATTATATAATTCTTAAAAACAAATGGATCCGAGGTGTCAATGAGGGGGGACATTTGAGTCTTTAGTTTAATATTTTGGAATATATGCAATACAGTTTTTGATCATCTTGTATTTGAGAAAGATAAAAGTTACAGTAGTCAGAAGTAATATGCCTTAACTAAGTACAAACAAACTTTAGCCTAAAAAATATTTTCAAAGGCTTCAGGATGTCTCTGAAAGACAAATAGCAGATCAGAGACGAAAGTTAAACTGAACAAATCAATCGGTCGTCAGAAATCAAGAAGAGCAAAGATAAATAGAAGCGGCAAAGAAAAATGCGGGTAGTGCCAAAAACAGGAAAACTTTGTTAGATTCATGATTTTAAGACACTAAACAGAGAAAAAGATTTGGTTCTTGGTTTAGTCGTAGTCTGCGTGTAGACAGTCAGCGTTTAAACAGTGTATTTAGCCTATTGTAAGTCTATAATCCAGTGGGGTTTGAATTATGGAACAACGCAAATTGGGTATCTGAGTTTATCAAGTAATTTAAATAATAAACACTACATAGATTCTTACATTTTCCTTGGAATTAATATATCAAAACTTTGTTCAAAAGCTTTGTTGTAAATCAACATAACTGACGTATTACAACATAGCATGGAGGTCCGTTGAACAAAATTTACAATAATCGGGTACGGGGTGCCTTGGAACTTTTCCACACGACGTCGGATTCGGTCTCGCTTCCCTTGTCCTCAGAATATCCAAATCGCCAAATTTATATAGCAACACGTCTTCAGACTTGCATTGCTGGCATCAGATTGAAAATAAATTATTTTTATACCCAGAAGTCATTCATCCACGCACCTACCTCTATCGATGCTCCTTTCTTTTATGTTCTAATAAAAATCCGTCTGATTTATAGCCTTTAATTCCTTAAATTTATGAATTCGGAATGAACTATTGTGTTTACCATATTAGATTACCATGCCGTATTGTAACAAAACTTTGTATACTTAATTACGTGAAGTAATAGTAAGTAGTAATAATATCATTTGTTATTGAACTAATTTAAAAAAAACGAAAGCAAGTCATTCAAAAATAATTTAACTTATTCTGATAATTAAATTAAACTGAGCATATAGTTGATCTTATATTGTTTATGTCCACATGCGTGCTAAACCTTAAAACAATTAAAACATTTTTTCCCGCGTCATGAATTTTCGAAAATTTTCGAGTCATTATTTTCGGTATAATGACGTTATATAGAAAAATTTCAGGAAAGCAATCTAGATTTATTTTTGTACTATGCTTCAACTCTGGTCTCAGAGATTTATTTAAAATTGGCTTTGGATCGTAAAGTTCGTTATCTTATCTTTAACTTCATTACTTAACTTACTTTATGTTACCTATAGCCTCTTGGTCAACTATGTTACTACACTAAGTTTTATTATCAAGTCGCAAACATCCTATTTTATTTTCCTAACCACGATCACTGTTAATTTTGTACAGAATCACACTAACTTTGGTTTACGCTTTATTGAAACCTGCTGAATGCGATATTTTTCAATGTACAGTAAAAAGTTAATTCTGCATATTTGCTGAGCATGTTATAAATCTCAAATCTTTGTCTCTACAACTATAATAGAGTCGGAGATATTTGGGAAACCGAAAAAAAGTGTATAGATGGTACAGCCTTAAAATGATATGATCAGTACAATTAACTAAATTGATGTTCCCTCGAATCTTAATAACACAATTCAGATCATTTCGTGTGTGGCTCTGTTATTTTCGATCATATTCATTTCTAACTATATTTATACTCAGATTTTATTAATTTAATTAATATTGATTCGACCTGTGAGGTCTGTACAAGACCTCCTAATCAGTTGCCTAAAAATTCATTCAAAGATAAGACAGGATCCTGGTGGTAGCTGTTTTACGTGAGCTGTTAAATGGCTACTAATGATAATTCTGTGTGTACGTGCTGCAATTAAAATAAAAATATTTTCTAGTTTCTTCGGTGGGATTTTTCAGCTTGTGTGAGATTTACGAATTCGATTTAAATGTTAAATATAGATGTATGATTTGAATTTGTTAATTAATTTTAGCGAATTTCTTTTGAAAAAAAAAATCACTAACAGGAGAGGCGTCATGTTTTCTTTGTAGGCCCTTGGTATGATCCTTCATAGGATAGTCTGAATGAACACGAGCCATTGTTCTCTTAAAAAAAATCATGTACGGTACTTGGAACCTTTTCCAAGGTCTCATACATGGCTACATGCCTGCCAAATTTCAATCCGATCGCATAATTTTTTTCGCGTTTTATGATTTTTTTTAAATTTGAAGTCATTATTGCGGGTTAATGACGTCATAAAAATATTTTCTGAATAGAACAACTACTAGGTAGACTGATTGTTGAACAAAGTTTCAACTCTGTAGCATTAACACACTAGAATGATAACAGACACCCACATACATACAAGACAACTTTGTTATAACCACTGAGAGGGTCTTAAAAACGCCTGAAACGGAAAATCCGGTGATATCCCCGGTTTCGGATATTTTTGCACAATAATTTCCCTATATACCTACGGTATAAATGAAGGAAAAGTATAATAAATAAGAATGACGGGATGCAGGAGTAACAAGTAATATTTTCTAGTGGTGGAAGCTAAAAACTGTCAGATATTTTATTGATCAAACAAATATTACTTCTTTTTAAGTTTATATGAGAAAAATCAGATCTTAAAATAGATTATGACTTATAATTGATACGAAATTTTTAATTGACACAATAGTTCATTCCGAATTCATAGATTTAAGGAATTAAAGGCTATAAATCAGACTGGGGGAGTTGCCTATAGAAATTAGAATCAAGAAAAACAAACATAACAGCTATATTATAATTTCGAGCTTCTGGATTTAAAACCCCATAATCATCATTCTCTTTAATTAACTCGTTAGGTTATTTAATTTCATGGTTTCTCTTCTAATGTTGATATAATCATCAATTTAACTCTATTAATATTAGGTTGAAGATTAAAATTTTAAATGAGAGTTATTTAAAAAACTGTGTTTTTAATTTTGCCTCCAGGCGTTATTTTATACATTTTAATTCAATTTCCTTATCACGCGATGAGGTTTTCTGAATTTTTAAGATTTCACGACATTTTAGCGAGCTGATGTGACGAAATTTAAAATATTATAATGTAGGTAGTTAAAGTGATATTGTTCATTTGCACAAGGTTTCATTTTTTTTACAAACTTTATAATTTTGATAAGTAAATGCTAGTGTTGACTAAAAAGTATTTTTTAACATTATTACTTAAAGAGACCCACCACTTAAGAGTATTCAGAGAGACTCTTGAGCTGAGGTGGGGAGTTCTATTTATGAGTTACTTTTAAATAGTGCATGCATGCAAATGCTTTTTCTCTATTATTTTCTTAGTTGTTTTGTTTCAAATATTTATTTTAGAAACTAATAATTTAATTAAATTTAAAACACAATTAAATAAATAAATAAAATTAAAAAAAAATAAATTGACAAATGATATAATAAGTTAGTAAATAAATAATAATAATTTCATTGACATCTCCAAAACACAGGCATACAGCCATTTACGCACTCTTTCATTACATACACATACACAAATACACACACAAATGTATTTTAATTTTATTTTATTAATACAACTACATTTTTTGTAATATAACAAGTACTTGTGAAGGGGGGTAGTAGTAATAATATGGGGGGGGGGAGTGGTAGTAACTACCAGGCAAGTAGGCCACGTTGTTGGGCCCTTTTTGCCAGCTCTTTGAGATAGTGTTCTACTCCTTTTAACTTCAAGTGTATGTATATTTCATCTAATCTAGATAGTAGAGCCGTGAATTTCTATGGTTCCTCTCATGCTTTTTTTCAAACAATCATACATATTCACTGACTCATATAGTCTAGTGAACACTAGAACAACACGTGCCCTCGCTGTAAACCAAACCTTCATACACTTTAAACTACTAGGCAGACATACTACAATATTATAATGAATCTACTATGAGGGTCCTAAATTTTGGCTATACCTCAGTTCCATTTAGGGTGAGGATCTTTAACGAGTACCTGACAACGCACGAGCTCGAGACCGGCTTTACGTCCCTCTGAAAGACGGTACGCAGAATTTTTATCCTTCGCATAAAAATTGCCGAGAGGCCCGTGCTGGGATTGAAGCCATGACTAAATCAACCCGTATGATTGAAGTTTATTTATTCTGTGTATTGGCCGCGTACCTTAGCCATTGCACCACGGGTGACTCATTGAAGGGGGGGATAGTAGCGTGAGTTTTCGAAAAGGAGATATAAGAAAGAAGTTAGAAGTAAAATAGAAATATGATAATATTCGGACAGGGATAAAGCGTAAAACAATGTTTCTATTAAAGCAAAGTAATATATGAACCAAGTAGAGAAAAACTTCGATACTAGCCTGGTAAAAAATAGACATGCTTGATTAGCTCATAGCTGGCTCGAAAATAAAAAAAAAATAGCTACAATGGTATGGAGATAACATTACTAGAGAGGCCTCAGGTTACATTTTGAAACATCGAAAAAGTAACCTATTGCTTTATTATAACCTTACCTCACTCGTGAAGAAGGTTTCAATGAGGTTACACAGAGCTCATGTGAGCCCCAATGATGTTTCAGGCCTCGCAATTCATTGAGATAGGCTATGCCCCTCTATACATATCTCTATGTAAATTTGGAATAACTGCGCATGAGACTTTTAGAGGCAACTCTAAACTGCCAATTTTATTGGCAATCCTGATAACATTGGGTGAGTTTTACTTTTTATAGTGTTTTCCATACAGAGAATATTACAAGCGGGGCCCTATTGGTTAAATTTTGAAACATCGAGAAAGTAACCAGACCACCTTCGATAAAAACATAATCAAAATAATCAGTTCAAAAATACAATAAACTTATATAATAAAACGTTAAAAAATACAAATCAAAACACAAACTGTATGCTGGAAACCGTAATAAAAATGTATTAATTATAACTTAACTCAATATATCGTAGCTATCGTAGATATTATCGTAGTCCCAGAGTATTTGGTGCTGGCCCCAGCATCAACTCTGAAAATTACCAACTTTCTTCCCATTTTTTAAGTTATTATTTTGACATCCTATCGTTTATTTATTACTATTTTAATGACAAGTTTATCAACTTAAAATCGCTCATTATTTTAAACCAGAGACTATAGATACTTAAATAGTAAGACTGTCGACTCAATGGTGGGAAAATTTGGATTCCGGTCGACACTAGCGCGGCGAGGGACCTACCTTTTAATTGAGTGGGCGTGTCTTGATTTCCCGCTTTTGCCCAGTCAATTTGAAGTTTAATTTTTATACTTTGTATAGCTATACTTGTAACTAACCTACCACTTTAATCTTACCCAGACGCTTCTGATTATTTTTAAGTTTTTCATTCAAATAATTTATTAATTTAATTAATTCAATCAGGTAATAATGAAATAGTGGCTAAAGTTTACACGTGGTAGAAGATAGACTTTGACATTTAATACAGCCTGTATTTTAATTGCATCCGCAAGATGCGCACATGTGATTTAATGTGACTACCTGATAAAATCGACTAAATCAATAAATTAATTAATTGAACTTTACACTTATCTGCTATCAGTAGCGTTCTCTGGAAGTTTTAAAAAGGTTTCTATTTACTTTTAGGCCCGTATTCAAAGACGTTTTTCCTAACATTTTCCTAACATTTTCCTCATTCTCCTAACTTTTCCTAACTTTTCCTAAATTTTCCTAACATTCTCCTAACACCCTAACTTTTCCTAACATTTTCCTAAATTTTCTAACATTCTCCTAACATTTCCTAACATTGTCCTAACACTCACCTTAGGTTTAGGTAAGGGAAATGTTTTTAAGTCACGAAATTTAAATGATCGTTCCCGTGTTTTAAAGTTCATTTAGAGGCTTCGTATGATTTTTTTAGTAAGAACATAAGGTAGTTAAGTCAAAAAGTGATACATTGTAAATAACGTAATATATCGCAAAATATCAATGTTATTAACTTATTACTGGATTTACGACACACTTTGTCGTATTAATAACTATCTACATAAATTTACATATACTGTTAATTCACTTACATTATTAGGGAGTTTACCCTGAAATTCTTTAACACAATCAGATTTTTATTTTCTATGGTCTGTTTGTGGCGGGCTATCGATTCAAAGAGGAAATTCAGTTGGTCCGGTGTGAATAATTCAGCCATTATTACACAAAAAAAATTTTACACAAACAAAAATGGATTTGAGACAAAATACGAAAAACAAAATTGTTAAATGATTTAGCAAATGAAAACAGTGTTGCACTGATTAAAGGTCTTCATTTAGACACCTTTGGATTCGTACAACCTGGTCCACGTTCAACTCGAAACGCTTGATACTGCTTTATTTATGAAAGCTGATACAATAATTGAAGATTGTATTTGTATTAACTCTACTGTTCACTGAAACATATGTAAATAAAGTTTCTATTAAATTCGCCAAAGCAAGGCCGCATTGTTGTTTATGACAAGTGTGTCGTAAATCCAGGTAATAAGTTAATAACATTAATATTTTGCGATATATTACGTTACTTACAATGGTATCACTTTTGACTAACTACCTTAGGTTCTTACTAAATAAAATCATGTTGAAGCCACTAAAAGACTTTGAAACACAATTGGAGAATGTTAGGAAAAGGTTAAGAGAATGTTAGGAGTTAGGAAAATGTTAGGAAAAAGTTAGGAAAATGTTAGAAAAAGTTAGGAGAATGTTAGGAAAAAGTTAGGAAAAAGTTAGGAAAATGTTAGGAAACGTCTTTGAATACGGGCCTTAGTTTCTGAATTTTTGAAAACAGAAATGCAACGGCGAACCGTTTTTGTGAAAAATACATGGAGAAAGCAATAATTTTATAATAATTATAAATGTAGCTGTCATAACTAAGAATTGCCATGGTATTCATAAATTTATATAAAATATAATCAGTCATTTTTGGAAAGCTATTAGGGTTATTCATGAGTTGTCCGCACCGGTCCGCCGCAGCGCTAATTTTAGTAGTTGCGATAATCGAATCCAAACTTTTCCTCATTTAAGTTTAACCCCCCTTGTTTTATACAAACATTTTTTGGATAAATCAGTGTTTTTCTAGGAGTAGTTAACTAAAAACAAGACGACAATAAGAGCGCATTCTTGTAGTTGGCAAAGTGAAATTACGTAATTACATAACAGCGCTCCTGTTAACTGGCTACGGAACTAACCTTTTCTCGTCCAAAATAATAAACGTGAATGGAGTCCATCATAAATAATAAAAAAAAATATGTCTGTCCACAAAACAAACCTTTCTTGGCAAAGCGCTTTCAACCTAACTAGAGGCCATCATCAGTGCAAAACCGTTGAGATGTTAAAGAAGTAGAGAAGTGAGTCTATGTTTTCTTACTAGTATTAGAGTCAGACTCTAATACCTAATCTGATGATGGCCTCTAGTTAGGTTGAAAGCGCTTTGCCAAATAAAGTTTTGTTTGTGGAGAGACTCTTTTCTTTTTATTATTTAACTTTTCTCGTCCAAAATAAAAATCCCAAGACCATCTTTCTTTACCTTCAATACATTCTTTGGTCCCAAAAAACATTTTACCATCTAATGAGTTAACATCCTTAGAACAACTAACTGGGACAAACATGAACGGGTATAATATTTACTAAGATATTTGCTTAGTAGATTTATCCTAAGCTCGCAATAACTTGTAAAACGATTCACTATGACCAAATTTTACTTTTAACATATTAACCGGTATTTCAATGTTATCTTCGAACTAGTGAAAATATACTGATACGGCTTATCTGAATTAATAGCGGATTTATATTTTAGTTTCAAGAACGTGGTGTTGCGTAGATCTTATTGCCTTCTTTAGCATTGAAGATGTTTTTATAGGTTGGTATATTTATTTTTATTACGGTGGCATAACTATAAAGTAGGGACTTTCTAGTAGCAGTTACTTCCGTTTAAATAAAAACGACGGGTGGTATTTGTAATTAAGTTATTAAAAAGATTAAGGATTAACTGAGATTGCACGGATATTAATTATTAAATTCTCCATCATTTAGACAAGGATTAATCAACACGATTTAACTTGGTGAAAGCAAACAGAATGTTTCATCGCGTGCAACTAATTATAAATTTTACAACTTAAAAGACTTCTAAAAAAATATTTTAAGCACGAAGTTGAGCTTAGACTAGACTAAAGTGAACTAAAGAGGACGAATTTTGACGCGCTAATAACAGCCTAATCTTTGTCAGTTTAAAGAAGTAATTTTTCAAGACTAAAATTATATATATATATATCTGACAAATAATCAAGATTTTAAACGTTTAAGATATTAACGACAGAAACATACATTTTTGAAAATAATGATATATAGAGCTATATTTGTACAATTAACAACATAGCTTCAGAAGAAGTATTAAAAGTACTTAATCGAAACAAAGTTCAAGTTTTAATAAAAGCCTAGTCTTCATGTGTATTAAAGAAGGTTCCTTCAAAATTAAGCACAATTTATAACCCAAATAAAATTCCTCCTATCATATGAGAAACTAAAAAAAATAATAAAACAGAAAAATTAAAATTTAGTAGTTTAATCTTAGTAAGTAATCTTTAATTTAGTAATTTAATCCATAGTTAATAATTAAACTAAACCAGAATAATAAAGGAAAATCAATTTCAAATTAAAAATAAAATCTATGTAATAAATAAAATATATTTAAAGTAAATCAGAATCGAACATCAAATTTAAATTAATGAAAACATCAAGATTACAACGGATTAATTTTAAATTAGCAAAATATGCAAAAATTTGCATTTAAATCTTTCGTGCAGTCTCTCAAAAAATAATTAATCGGGTTTAAAATCGTCGTTAAACTAGCTAGTAAGTGCGGTTTGGCGTTTTGATAAAAAACATATTTAATAACAAAATCACAAAATGCAATCAAGAATTTTATTTATTAAGTCATAAATTTAAATATCAAATACACATGCAAAAATGTATTATTATTTAAATATTGAAATTATTTGAGGCTTAACATCATCTTAAAAGTCATTTATTTAAGTGCACCAAAATTTATGATTGAATTAACTGCATTTTTGACACGGTTCCAAGTAATTAAATATTAATAATTAGGATTATAAAGAATTCTTTCATTATTAAAAAGTTTTTCAAGATCATTGAACATTTTAGGCATTTTAGATTGATAAAAAAACTTTCTTGTACGATGACTCCATGGTTGGAAAAATAAAAGCTGCATCATCCCTTCCTGACTAGAACAGGATAGTTTATTAGACTTAGAACAGACGGACCCCCAACTTATTTTTAAATCTTTCACCTCAAGCTTTTTAATAAAACTGATTTCAACCAATGATCCATAATAAAATCGCGCTGATGAAATTAAAAAATAAAAATAAATTAAAAAATATAAAAACTTCTATAGATATACACTTAAACTAGGACAAAGGTAAATTAAGTTTGTTTTAAGCCAAAAATATGACTCATATTCAATACTGGATGTCATGACATAAGTCAAGACACTTTATTATCATTGTTATAATTAAAAGTAACGCGTTCCATTTTATTTTTATTTCATACAATCAAATATTCTACAGTTTAATGCCACTGCAAAATGGTAACCAATTTGAATTTTAATATCGATAAATAAAAAAAAAAATAAACGTTGAAAGTAATTTGCTGTTGTATCGATAAATAAAAAATAAATTATGTTTAGTATTAGTCTCCATTGTTTTATGCTTTTTATTTTTCGGACACAGGATGGGACGGAATAAAACTTGAACCAAAACTACATCAAAACGATATTTCGCCTTTATTCGTGGTCACAAGGCATATTCATGTTTCAAAGAATACCTAAAAATTAAATAAGAGTGAAATAATACCTAAATGTAATTTATATTAAACAGATCTAAAGCAATGCTCAAGTTCAAAAAAAGGAAAAAACAAGACATCTACTACTTACATATATACATAGTTGAAAAACTATAATGTCAGAAATATTCTAAAGAATTTATTATTTTCTATTTTAGTCTTCACCATAAAGTTAAAAATCTCCTAGAAAGAGTAAGAATATATATTAGAAAGGATTATGATAAATCAATTAAAAGAAAGCAATAAAGAAAAAAAATAAGGTTAAAACTTACAATGCAGTTGTCAAAGTGCATAATATTATAATAAAACAATTTTTTAAAAAAATGTTGGGAAAAAATGTCAATTCTACTCAAAAATTAAAATTAAAACCAAAATAGAGAAAGATAAAAGGTTGTAAACAATATAACCTCCAAAATGTTATATAATGGAAATATAGGGAGGCTAAAAAAATATGTAGGACAAGAATTATTCAATTTAATCTATTTAGAATATTAGAGTAGTATTTATTTAAGTCTTTGGCATCCTTCTTAAAGCTTATATTATCAGGTTCATTTGATATATGAATCGCTTCGAGAAAAATATTTTCCTGTTATTATTTTCATGTTCAATTATTTTGGCTTGATCAAAATTAAATTTATGATTCAAGTTTTTAGAATGCTGTGGTAGAGCAGTATTGACAAATTTCCTATGATGCTGTTCTTTTTTTTTTATTCATCTAAGTCTGACGGGATTCACCAATATATTGACCCGGACATTGAGAGCATGGAATTTTATAGACAAAACCCTGTCATAATCCATTTTCAATTTGTCTTTAAGTGGAGTAAAAAATTGTTGCCCTATTTTATACATAGGTTTTAGTCCAAACTTAACTTCAGGACAATCATACTTTTTAAATGCTTGATGAATAGAAAGAGACAAATCTTTTATACAAGTAAGACCAGCATAAATAGGTTTAGTGTTCTTATCAGGTTGGTTAGGTTGTAGTTGATCTTCATTTTCATTGATGGCTTTGTACCATAATATTTTATCGGCTCGCGAATCCCTAAAAACGCTACGGACCCCCAGGGGTCTGCAGACCACACTTAGCGTATCCCTGCACTAAACATTGGAATACAAAATAATAAGTCTTGCACACAAGTGCAGCGAGACCAAAGTCATACAACCTTGATCTCTTGATAATCATGGCATTCTAAGGTCTAGCGTAGCAATTCCGAAGTCACACAACTAGATTTTAAACTGCTTAAGCGTGATGATCACCTTAAGCTTGGGTGATCATGATATTCTGAGGACAAGCGAAGCGAATTCGAATCTGTACAGAAAATTACAAAGGTACCGAGTATCAATTTTTTAAACTATTCATACACGTACTAGTGATGTTACCATAAATATTTTATAATAATTGAGCCCCCTAGCTTAGATATTTCAATATCTAAGCTTAAATTTATAAATCGTAAATCAAACTGAGAACAATATAATGTCACTCATAAAAAGACTTATAAAATATACTTTAATTCAAAAAGATATAGAGTCTCTCCACAAATAACCAATTAAAAATAACTTATGTTTATTTACAAATCACGCAAAGCGCTTTCGACCTAACAAAAGGTCATCATAAGTGCCTGAGAAACAAATATGAAAAAACAAAATTGAAAAACTCAAACATCACTTGCAACTAACTATACAGGCCCCACCAGAAACTATGAAGGAAGTTTTTCTGAATTTTATTTATTTTTTTATTTTTTTTTACAATGTATGACGCATTACAATATGTACTCTTGTACTTATATATGTAAATAAAGATTTATTTATTTATTTAAGTAAGTCCTTAGTCTCATCGTCAATAAGAGGGGCCTGAATATAAGCTTAATAACAAGATGAAAAAAAAAATAAATAAATAAAAGATAGCTAGGAAGATAATAAAAATATTTTTATTATCTAATAAAATATAGAATATTTTTTATTATCTTCCAACCTATCTTTTATTTACTTATTGTTTTTATTTTTATTTTTCTATCTTTGAGTTAATTAATTTAAGACCTAAATACGTTGAAAGATTTTTGGGTAATTTATAAATAAACAAAGTTATCTGTGGAGTGACTATTTGTTTATCTTTATTTCTTAATGATATACTCCATTTTTCCTTATACTAAAACTTAATTCATTTCAATTTCGTAATAACACACAAATAAACAAGTAAATATACAATACTGTGGATACAATAAGAGGGCCTATGCCAATTTCATCACATAAATCAAGTAACTAATAAATTTATACCTTACATTTTTTTAAAATTATTTTAAGTAAAACATGTTTTTCAAATATTTTTTTAAAGTTTTTAAACTTCATATAATTATTGTAATTAACTTATACTTACAAGTTTTAAAATAAGTCAAAGCTTGTCGTCACCAGGGTGGTCCGAATACTTAACAAAATATAAATAGTTAGTTTAATTTTGGTAAGTAAGTCTCTGATTTAATTACTGGACGTATCGCAGTGAGTCTTGCCTAAGGCATTTTTACTACTGTTTAGACAGACTTGAGTTATGTAAATTTGTATTTATTAATACTCTGATTGTTTACGTGTGACGCCTACTTAACTAGCTTGACTTTTTACTCAACGAGATTCTTCAGTTAATTTGATTATTTTACAGTATTTATATAAAACTGTTAATAATTTTAAAAAATGTTAGTAATAATTAGTTATAGTACACAGGGTTTATATTTATATAAGTTGATGAAAGTTGTTGAAAGTTGATGAATTACCTGCTGTTTGTAGTTGATCTCGCTTTAAACATTAAAGGCGTTACTTCTAACGTCTTCAGTGTCAGAAGTAAACTAACATTAAAAAGGTCAACTAAAAACTACAGTTTAAATGTTTTACTATTAGGCAGTCAGGTAATTATGTTTTTATTAAGTGTAGATAACTGTTATTATTGTAAGTATATTTTAAACTATTCATACACGTACTAGTGATGTTACCATAAATATTTTATACTAATTGAGCCCCCTAGCTCAATAAATAAGTATTTATTTATTTATTTTTATTTGTTTATTTATTTAACCTACACAAGCAGCCAGGCTGATTAAAGCTCCATTTAAATTGTATTATAAAAGATTACATTAAGAAAAAAATATCGGGTGGGGGTACATTGGAACTTCTCCTTATCACATCAGATTCGCTACGCACATTCTCCATACTTCGATCACGCTTCGCTCGTCCTCAGATAATAAATACATTCGCTTCATTCCCAGCGGTCAACGATTCAGGTACTGACCACGCTCTATGTGAGTCAAGTTTCATGATCCAACAAAAATCATGAATATAGCAGTCGTATTAAAACGGAACTTATTTATTACGTAATGGTATAAACGTGTACTAAATTTTAACTCAATTGGATTAATATCCAAATTTTACTTTTCCTCATTGATACTTTAGGTATGTTACCGAAATTATCCGTTTTAGGTGTTCTTAAGGCATCCAAAGTGGTTTTCAAAAAGTTGTCTATCTGTATGTGTGTATGATTGAAATTTAGCACGAATGTAGTCATGAATAAGAGTAACATGTTGACATACATGTAGCCATATATAGGCGCTAATCTCATAATAATCTAATCTCATAATCAACATAGGTTCGATTATTATTAAATGACTTGAGAACGTATTTTAAAATTCGAAAAATAATTGAAACTTGTATGTCAATGGTCAGTTAAGTTTTGTGGTGCATTTTGGTTCATCCATAATTTTCTACATCCCTCGAGATGACAGGGATATATAGGGTATTATGGATAAATGCTCAGAATGCTGTACACTTTACAATAGCCAGTTAAGCTTTAGTAGAGCATAGTAATGTTTCATCCCTATAGGAGGTGAATCATTAGATTCAAAACAAATTGATTTTTTTCACTTTAGGCACTTATTCCCGCCATAAAAATACGCATGGAGTAAAATGTCATGTATTCATCAATAGAATCTAAAAAATCAAATAAAAGAATAGCTTGTAATTGGTTTTAATTTTCCGCAAAATCCGGTGTTGCAAGGGACAAAACGAAAATATGAACTACAACTCAAAAAAGAAGTTCCTATAGTTATAGGAAGGATCTAGTTATAGGGGGTTAGTACGATAGAGAACTTAAAAGTTTTATAAAATATTACTGGTCTCATGATCCGTACCTAAATGGATAGTTTAAATAATATTTTTTTTAAACAAAAGCAATATTAATATACATTAGTATTTTATAAATAAATTACTTTTTCTATGTAATTTATTTCTTTATTCAACAAAGTCTAAAGTCGTTAAGAAGCCTTTTAAACAATTAAAAAAGTCGGACTGTTTATTCTTGCTATAAATGATGGCTGTATAATTGTCATAAAAATAATAAAAGTCAAAACTTTTGTCATAAAATACTTGGCTACTGAAATAAAATTATTTTAACATAGAATTTTTATGACTGTTTATAATATTTTTTAGTAATAAAATAAATAATTTTATGGTGACACCGAAAGATCGAAACAATCATCTAATATTAACTTTTAGTGAATTTCTAAAGTCACTCTTCAATTTTTACTTATATATAAAACAATTAAATGTGGGAAAACAAGTCCGCTCCTAAAATAGAGCTTAGGATTATAAGGAGTTAAATAGGATTATAAAAAGTAATAATTTAAAATAAGGATTGTACATGGCAGTTTTACTGTGCAATTTGTTAATAATATGTACTAAAAATTAGGGTACAGAGTTCAATTTTCATCAAAATATCGGAAGGGCTACGATCATCCAAACCACTTCTTAGTCATTAGAACATGGAAATCACCAGGTACTATAGCATCGTTTCATCCTGGTCTACAGGATCTGAGAAATCGCAGTGATCCGACAACAACTGTAGACATTATTTTTATAATTTTTACTAACATAGTCTTTATTTATAAAATATCATGTATACAAAATTATTTTTTTAAATAATTTATAAGGATTAAATTCTCTACATAAGGGTGTACGTATCCATGTGTTGTAGGAGAGAAGTATGTTTTACTGTAATACTTAGAATCGCCATATGTTTTAATCTTAATAATTATATTTTTTATTATTAAAAAGTTTCTTATTTGTGGACTTGTAAAACAATATATAAATAAAACAGAATTAGTTACAACAAAAAGTCCTTTTTATTTTTTAATAATATAATAATAACTAAGCTTTCGACTAAAAATTAGTCATCATCAGAGTTTAACAAATATAAAATATAAATGAAAATACAATTATACAGACTACTTCATATTGCACCTTGGTATGTTTTGGTAAGCTATGTTTAAAAAACCGTTAAAAACTGTTACATTGAAGAATTTTAAAAAATATCAGTGTTACCAATAATATTAGTTGAAAAAACAATATTTTTAAACTAAATCAAGAATTACAAGATTTAAGAGTTCCTTATTAAATTTGAGTAAATGGAGCTTAATTTTTCTACATCTTTTTTAAAATTAACATTGTTATCAAATTTGACTATATTTATCATTTCTTTAACTTTCCTTTTTTGCCAATTAGGTTCATTTTGTAGAATTCGGGTATTGTCAAAATCAAAACTGTGTCCTGTATTATGTTTGTGGTTAGAAAGTCCAGTATTATTTTTATCTTTTTTGCAGTCATATTTATGTTGGGCCAGTCTTTTATTTAGATATTGTTTTGTTTCACCTATATAATATTGGGGGCATTGAGAACAGGCATTGAGAACAAACTTATAAAAAAAACAAAGAAAAAATGCAAAAATTTAAATAATTCTAATAATATAAATAATTCTAATAATTCAAATAATTCTAATAATATAAACATTCCAATAATTTCTAATAATAAAAATAATTCTAAAATTCAAATAATTCTAAATATATAACAATTCCAATAATTCTAATAATAAAATAATTCTAATAATTCAAATAATTCTAATAATATAAACAATTCCAATAATTCTAATAATATAAATAATTCAAATAATAATATTGACAATAATTATAATGCTAATAATGAAGATCCTATAATTCATAATCAATTCGTTGCAATCCCATATGTACCTAACTTATCTGAAAAAATAAAAGGACTTTATCAAAAAGTCTACCTAACTTTAAAATTGCTCAAAAAGTCAAAAATCAAACCGACCATTTTTTGAAAAACATAAAGAAAAAACCAAGAAAGAACAAAAATCCGGATTAGTATATAAAATTCCCTGTTCTCAATGCCCCAATATTATATAGGTGCAACAAAACAATATCTAAAATAAAAGACTGGCCCAACATAAATATGACTGCAAAAAAGATAAAAATAATACTGGACTTTCTAACCACAAACATAATACAGGACACAGTTTTGATTTTGACAATACCCAATTCTACAAAATGAACCTAATTGGCAAAAAAGGAAAGTTAAAGAAATGAATAAATATAGTCAAATTTGATAACAATGTTAATTTTAAAAAAGATGTAGAAAAATTAAGCTCCATTTACTCAAATTTAATAAGGAACTCTTAAATCTTGTAATTCTTGATTTAGTTTAAAATATTGTTTTTTCAACTAATATTATTGGTAACACTGATATTTTTAAAATTCTTCAATGTAACAGTTTTTAACGGTTTTTTAAACATAGCTTACCAAAACATACCAAGGTGCAATATGAAGTAGTCTGTATAATTGTATTTTCATTTTATATTTTATATTTGTTAAACTCTGATGATGACTAATTTTTAGTCGAAAGCTTAGTTATTATTATATATTAAAAAAAAAGGACTTTTTGTGTAACTAATTCTGTTTTTATTTATATATTTTTTATGTTTTATTTTCTTTAAATATACTCAAATGTTTTCCTTATCATATAAAGTTATTATTTTCAAATTATTAAGTATATCTTTTCTAATCTGTTAATATTCATCCCTATTTATGTTTTGTTTTGTGAGTTATCTGTTAAGTTTTTGTTCGCCTTTAAATCGTTTTTTAAGTAAAATTTGTTTAATTATATTCTTAAACATATTTCTCTTATCAGTCACCTCATTGTTGTGAGTCATTCCAAAGCATAGTTACTTGTTAAAACCACTGTCTTTGTGCTGTTGTAGTTTTATAATGAGGTAGTCTGTGGCCAAGTATTTTTTTTTTTTTTGGCATAGGTCGACTTGGACCATACAGCCATATAATAAATAAGTGCCCGAGTATTAATGCTGTCGTGATGGGTTAGTCGTTTTCCGTAGAATATTTTAATGAGACATTGCTGTCGAAATATATTGTCGGTCTTCAGAATAGTCAGTTTGTCAAATAGTGTCCCTGTATGTTCGTATTTATTTTGAAACGTAATGATCCTTAATACCTGTTGCTTTGTAGTTTCGTTAGCAGAGCCCCAAGCAAGAATACCATAGCTTATAATGGAATCTTTAAACTATAACACGCTGTTCTGGCTAAAGGAATTGTCTTATTTTTATAAAAATATATTTTAATTTCACAATGAGGTTGTCAGTCTGTTGATATTTTTTTCCATGTTATAAGTTTATCTGTTGTCATTCCAAGGTATTTAGTCAAGTCAACTCTTTATATATTAGGGCAGTTACATTTTAGCGAATTTCCTTTGGAAATTCGCCTAATGGGATAGGCGTCATGGCGGAATTCGAACCTCGGACCACGACACAAATCCGTTTCAGAGGTCCCTAATGACGAAAAAATACGTTTTGCGAGACTTTATATATATATATATATATATATATATATATATATATATATATATATATATATTATATATTTATACACTTTCTTGTAAACACTCTATCTTTCGAAACGGATTAATATTTTTTTAACCAAACTTGGTACAAAAATCAACCTTTGGGAGGACACGAACCCTATTGAAAACCAGGTTATTATGACGTCATTAACTCGGTTTGCAGAGTCAACGAAATTTTCAAAAAATCGGCAAAATTCAGGGTTAATATTTTTGCCGCGAAAAAGGATTATGTTTTTTGAGACGCTGAATCGAATGAAAACGGTCCGAAGTCGATACAACCACTCTAAAAGACCAAAAAACCATTGTAAATTACCAAAAACTAAAATTTAGGTCGATAAAAATAAATTTTGAGTAGGGTGTCGTTTTCTATGTATTTTTGGACGCTAAAAAGGAAATGCGCTAAAACCTTTAAAGATAACTAACTAAGCTTAAAGATAAGTAACTAAGCTTTAAACTAGTGCAAATAATAGTGCGTACTTCTAATTTTAGAGGCATAGTTTTGTGCAACCAACTGGATAATTATGCGCATTTCCTTTGGAAAATACAGACAAAATGAGTTACGAGCAGTGCTTGACAATTGAGTAACTGCTTAGGTTCTAAAGCATGAACCGGAACCACGCTATGGGCATGGTTCTTGCATAAGCAAGAAATGGGCTGTTTAGCACGGAAACACGCATTCTAAATGAAATTCGCTCGACAGCGGACCACCGCGCCGGAATTATTTGTTTAGTAGTTGTAAACTTATATAATGTAAAAAGCACGGAAACACGCATCCAAAGGAAATTCGCCCGACATGCGGACCACCGCGCCAGAATTATTTTAAATTAAACTCGCAAAGACCTTTTTAAGATACCTTTATTTAAATGGAATCCTTTATTTGATATAGCTTGAGAGGGGCGAGAACTGACCACCCCGTAGAGTTATTAAAATAAGACATTAAAATAAATATTGACATGAAATGACGTCAAAGAAATATAATTCCTGCGTGTATGTTCGCATGTCGGACGAATTTCCTTTATTATGCATGTTTTCGAGCGTCCATGTTATTATCCATTTCGTGCTTACATTTCCTAATTATGCTCAATTTCTATGAACATTTATTATGCTTATTTTTCGCAAGACATTTTTGTCCTGAAACCCTAGCTTTAGGAGCTCATATTGACTTTGGAGCGTTTTCAGTCAGTGAAAGACATTGTTGTTTACCTACCGTATTTTAAGTTTTCTTCTTATCGCTTATTTACCATATTTTTTTAATCTTTTTAATCACTTTAAGTAGACGTATCGACTTCAGACTGGTTTCATTCGATTCAATGCTATATTTTTCAGGATAGACACTCCACTCAACTTTTTATATTTACTGAGCATACATATTCTGGATTACAACCACGGTTTACTTAAATGACTGTTTATTTCGGATCGGTTTAATCAATTTAACGCCCCGCAAACGTAAACAAACATTTTCCTGTAATATTTTTATTTATTTAAAATAAATATTTAAAATTTATTTAATTTATTAAATAAATTGTTATTTAAAAAATATTTTTTATTTTTAAAACCCTTAATTCTACCGATTTATTGAAATTTCGTACTGACTTTGCAAACCGAGAAAACCCGGTTTTCAATAGGGGTCTTCTTCTTGATGAGGTTGATTTTTATACTAAGTTTCACTTAAGAGTGTTTATTCGCCCAGGGACCTTTGAAACAGATTTTTAAAAAGACATTCTCATGTCCAACTTTCACTAAGAAACCCCCTTCATTAGAGATTTTTCCCAGAGGAAATTCGCAATAAAAACATAAGAAGTACCTAAAACATTATACATTCAAATTATCAAATATAATTCTGAATTTTTTACTACTATACAAATAATATATTATATTTTAACTTTTATTGCAGTCAAACCAACAAAATATAAATTTATAACTTGATCAATTATGACTCCACATTCTGACAATAATTTAGAAGATACGGATGGATATATCATGATATTATGATATAACATTAAAACAACAAATAGCTTATGATTTGTGAAAAACAAATATATATACATATATTTTAATCATTATTTATTTATTATAATAAATATATTTTATAATTTAATTTTCAAAACTTTGTTCATATACAAGGATTTATTTGATATTTTATGATGCAGTTTTGTCTGTTTAACTTGTTTTACCAAAAGTTATGATTAATTTAATCTTGTTTGATTTTGAAGACCTCCCCGGGGAAAAATCAAAACTTTTTCTTAATAACAGTTTTGTAAAAAAAAATCAAAATTTGTCAAATATATTTCAAAGATTAAGAATTTATTAGTTTTTTTGTTAACGCTGTCCTGAAATTTAGGGTAATTTCATGCAATTTTTTAATTTAATATGACCAATAAAGGATATTTTGAGCAATAATTTATACAGGATAAAGATAAATTGTTGACTTTGAATTAATTAACAAGTTTTTTTGTGAATTTATGAAATTAATAAATGACAAAAGAATGGGAATAAATATTTTATAATTAAAAGAAAAGAAGTCTTTCCACAAATTATTGAGTCTGACTCTAATACCTAGTAAGAAAACATAGACTCACTTCTCTACTTCTTTAACATCTCAACTGTTTTGCACTGATGATGGCCTCTAGTTAGGTTGAAAGTGCTTTGCCAATAAATTTTTGTTTTGTAGAGAGACTTCTTTTCCATTATTTATGATGGACTCCATTCACGCTCATTCTACTGGTATAATTATTTTATGGTTAGCTCTAAACAAAATGATATTAAAGACCAAATGATAAAGAAACGAGTCGGGGGTAAGTCGAAACCTTTTAATGTCTTATCGGAAAACTCATTTCTTTAATTCGAACCTGCGACGCTTGTCATTCATACATGCTTCCGAATGCACAAGGCAATAATCAGTGGATGATCAATACTCGCTTTGGTCGCATTTAAAATATTATATGACATACCCAACGATGTGTTTAACACAACCGATTCAACAATACCCGCAAGTTAAGCGCCTCGAACTAACTTTGTAGATTTCGTTGTAAGAACAAGAACATTGGTAAGTATAAAATTAGTTGGACGTAAACCATTGTCAATATTATTTACAATTAACGGTGTTTCGAAAGGAGAAACTTTTTCTATCATCAAGTTCCTATTGAGAAGGACGGAGTGCGTTAAGTATAGGGTGTCAGAATTTTAAGCTTACTTAGTAGGCAAGTATCGATCACCTTAGTGTATCAACAACTGAACACACATCGTCTTTCTCAAGACGAATCTGATGATGGGAGAAGTACCTGCTCCCGAAACAACAATACGTGTAAATAACATTAACAATGGAACATTAACATTACATTTAATTTCGCTCATAATTCACCATTGTGTCAAACTTTCACGTCTAAGATACACAGGTACCAAATTTGAACAAGACTATTCAACACAACATCATAGTGCAAGAGACAACTAAGAATGTAAAAAGTAAAAAGGGCATAACTTTTCGCTCTTTTCATTCGACATTCGTCATTATTAGTGGCTCAACATAATGTCATGTCCTATTCTGTTTTGTTTTAAACTCACTCTGGGCAGAGTGAGTTTAAGCTTTAACTGTGTTCTGATAAGTTAGACGTAATGAAACAGAGAGGAACGTAATATTTTGTCGAGTCATGAAGAACGTCGAATAATGGAAGAGTTCCTAGGTATAGCACATCAGTTTCAGTTGTAAGAGGCAAACCACCACTTTAAACTTAGTTATAGTCACCACAACAGGACTTCATTCGAGATATGAAAGGAAGGAAGATAGATTCTAACTTTATTTTTTTAGCCCCTGGAAAATTTCTTCATTTTGTTAATTTAGTAAAAAACAAGGATCTTAGGCTCCTCGCTGCTCTTCCAACCTGTCAAACCTCACCAATATCTTGCCACATGCCAAGTTATAAAAAAGCCTTAGAGAGTGCGCCATACGCTAGGGTTGAAACTCCTTATGTATATATATATATATATATATATATATATATATATATATATATATATATATATATATATATATATATATATAATATATATATATATATATATATATATATATATATTAAATTATAATCTATATATATATTGAATATATATAAATATATATATGATATATATATATATATATATATATATATATATATATAATATATATATATATATATATAATATCCATATATAATATATATAATATATAATATGAAATATATTAGAATATATTGAAATATATATCTATATATTTCTTTATAATTAAGTATATATATATATATAATATATATATATATATATATATATATATATATATATATATATATATATATATATATATATATATATATATATTTATATTTGCAAAAAACTTTTTAATCTCACAACCGGATCCATTCCGCGCAATACAAATATTCTTATTAACTAATTTTTCCAAGAGTAATTCGCAATAAAATAAATATAATTAATACAATTAATTGATCAAGAAATTCAGAATTAAAACACTACCAATAAGTGAAATCAGTTCCTCAATCAAATCATGTTCACAAATTTTAGGTGAAGATTTCTCTAAAATTAGAAGATATTTAATTTGAGTCCTTGAGAGACAGGAAGATGATAGCTAGTTTGCCACCGTTGCTCAAGTGGGTACCACATATCAGTAAATTGAATTTATATTAATTTTTTCTCAAAGAGTTAGTAGATTTTTATCAAATGTTCAATCCGGACTAACAGGTAATTAATTCTGGCAAAATCCGGTCTATTTTTTGTTAAGATTTTGTGTCAGTTTAACTTCAGCCTGCATCTTTGATGTTTATGTTTGAAGTAAAATAAAAACTAACATTCTTGTATTCAAATACAAATTCTAATAAAATACGGCCCTTCGGCCCGTAGCCGCTACGCGCCTCGGCGCTTCGCGCCTCGTCCGCTCCACGGCGTCGGCCCACCGGGCCGCTTCGCGGCCCGGGGGCCTCCCTGTGGCCGCTTTGCGGCCACATTGTTGTTGTTTTGTATTATGTGTTGTTTCATTATTGTTCTTGTTACATGGCATTTTGCCATGTATCTAGCGAATTTTCACAGCCTCTCCACACAGGCCCGCTTCGCGGGCCTGAGTGGCTTTCTCACAAACTTGATTTTACTAATTGAGATTTTATTAATACTCTATTATTAATAGTATGCTATAAATATTAAAATTAAGAAGCATTATAAAACAAAATATATTATTCATGATTTTTGGTTTAAATAAAAATACCGTTTCCGTCACTAAAGATTGTCAGATTGAGCTGAACCGGTCGCAATGGTTTAGAATGACTTCGACCATATAAAGCAACTTCAACTCTTACTTACATTTATGATTGTTTATAGAATTTAAAGAAAAATGTCAAATTTTTTTTTTGTAAACAAATTGTTTATTTGAGTAAAATCTTAAGGTTGAAAAAAATATATTCATGATTATTTAAAATAAAAATACCGTTTGCGTCACTTAGGATTGTCCGATTGAGCTGAAACTGGTCGCATTCGTTTTAGAATAACTTCGACCATATAAAGACTACTTCGATGTTCTTCCTCTTTACGGGTCTGCTTTAGCTGGCGTGGTTCAGTGGAAGCCATTTTTGCCCTGTCTCTTGGGACAGTAGGCTTACCATGATGGAGCAAGAGGTAGAGGTATCTCTTTTATACTATATCCCCACCCTCTAACACTACTGAACCCAACAGATATCGTACGAGTCTTTGACCTAGACGTATACATATATACAAGATTATATATATATGTATACCAATTGCGCCATTTGTGATGGTTCGATTGAGCTGAAATTGGTCTTAATCGATTCAGCTAGCCATCTACCTAAATACTAGATACCTTGTTTTAAAGCCATTTTAAGTTTCAAAAAAATTTTTTTTTCATGACGTCATAACTTTGGTTGATGACGTCATAATGTTTTTATAAACAATAGGCCTCGTAACCTCCTCAACATCTCGCGATTTGCAAAGTTCGTTTCAATTTGAGAACGCCTTCGAGAGTTATCGTTCGCCATACGACAGGGTAGAAAACTCTTACATACATATATATATGTATATATACATATATATATATATATATATATTAATATATATATATATATATATATATATATATATATATATATATACATAATATATAAAACTTTTCGGACATATATTTTGTTATTCAGGAAGCAATAGGAACGATTCCACTCACTCCCACCCTCAACTTCCGTCATCCGAACAACCTCATAAGCGTCATTTTCATTATGAAAATTCGCTAAAAAATAACGAATAAAGCAACTGTTACATTTTTAATACTTTATTTAATAAAACATATAAGTTTAATATAAATATAAAAATAATAAACGGACTTCTATTTAATTTATCTAACTCGCTTTGCTGGTGCTCAGAATACTCAAACTTATTCGCAGTAAAACAAGAGGCCTTCGGTCCCTCCAGCCGCTCAGCGGCGCCAGCGCTTCGCGGATCCCGCGCTTCCATTTTGTTGTTGTCCTATATCAGATTGTCATATTACTAGTTTATATGAGTGACATACTCCTAAAATAAATGAAAATTTTTCCAACGCGGTGGTCCGCATGTCGGACAAATTTCCTTTATAATGCGTGTTTCCGTGCTTTAAAATCTATTTCTTGTATCTTTTGTTGTTATGTATCATTTGTTATGCAAAATTATGTCACTAATATTGGCATGCACACCATTATTTGCACCAGTTTGATACTCTGTTGGTTTCTTTGGGTGGTTTCTTTAAAGCGCATTTCCTTTGAAAAATAATGAACTGATCTAGCAAAAACGGCCATATATTTGAACACCCTATTTGGTGATCTAATCAAAATGACGAAAAAGAACTACTGTTACTCTAACCACTATGAAGCATAAACCAAAAACCTGGGCAAGAACTAGTTTGGTGAGCATGAAAGGAAGCAGTCAAAGGAAATTCGCCCGACTTGCAGGTCTCCGTTTAATAATTTCTGGGAATCACACAAAGCTTAGTTCATGCTAATCTCTTAAACATTTTGGCACTAGAATTATTACTTGGTTAATTTGTAATGTTAGAAATTTTTAGAAAGGAAAATTCAGTAACTTAACAACACGCAGTATAACACGAACGTAAAAATAATTCAAATAGATCGTACTTTAGTAAAAATATTATATCATATTAACTTACAACTTATGGAAACAGTAACATTAATATTCTCAACCAAGTTCTAAGAGATGGCATAGTATGACTTTTTAAATAAAAATATGAAAATTTTCATTATAAAAATGATCGCAGTTTGAATACAAGTTCTCTAATTTCGAAATATGTAAATATAAAATCAGATTATACCATTAGTGCATTTAGTTTATTCCACACTGCATTTTGGGAACTTCCCTTCTTTTTTTTACGTGTATATTGTAAAGAATCAAGAATTCTTGAAACGTTGCAACATAAAGATGCGACGTGATTTAAATCAAAAACAAATTCAAGCTGCTAGCAATTGGATTACTTTATTTTTATTTTTTTAAACAGATTTTTTTTAGTCCATTAGGTCGCGAACTTTCTTATTACTCAAGAATTGAAAGACTTTGCTTTGCATGATATTAAAAAGTAGCTCAAATAGTAAGTCTGACAACTAATCTACCATTGCGAATTGTTACCAGACTTCGTATGAGCGCATTTAGATGTTTTAATAATAATAGTTCCTGCAGCAAGCTATTCCTAATGACAAATTGAAACTTGATCGGACGAAACAAGAAAATGGAAGCGATTAGCAGAAGCCAGTTATTATACCACTAAATCTGGTTTTTAGTACTGACTTACCAATATTCCTATCCGTTAGGCATCAAAGGCTAGAATAAATATAGAACCCAAAAATACAATGTACGATATAAAAAGAAACTGGAAGGAACCAGGAAAGAAGATAAGGTAACGATAATGTAACGATCAAAACTCAATAAAAGGCTTTCAAGTAAACAGGTATATAATATTTTAGGCTGACTAATTTTTAAAAAACAATTTTGTACCAATCAGAATTTTATATAATCCTTATTCGTGTAACTTATAAATGCTTATAACTATAAAAATCTAAAAAAAATCGGGTTACGGGGTACCTCGGAACTTTTCCTTAACACATCAGATTCGCTACGCTTATCCTCCCTGCTTCGCACTCTGAATATACAATTTGCCAGATTTCAATTACAACACATCGTTGAACTCGCTTCGTCCTAAGATAGTTTGTCCCACTTGAAAATGATCTCTACTGCTGATACAGTAGAGATCATTTTTATCTGAGATCATTTTCAGTAGAGATCATTTTGCTGATACAAGCATACTAAGGTGATGTCTTAGATGATTGGTTGATGCGTGTTGATTCTTACTTTACTGGGCTTCTCCGTGTTATTATAGATCACTCTAAAACCTTTAGAATAGCTAGCTGCTCAGCTTGATTATTGGAGTAAAAATGTGAAAGCATAAATCCCGATTCATTTTATTTTACTGCATTGGTACAATATTGTTGATTTTTTGTTGCAATGTAACATCTACATTCATATAACATGTTACGTTTTCTTATATACTTACTCACCATAAGTTTTATCATTAAGTCACGAACTTTCTTCTTACTTAAATCTATTTACTGCGTTAATAGTATGTAATACGATATGTGAAGCATGCTGTACAACTAGCTAAAAACACACAATTATTGCGGGTTAATGACGTTATAAAAAAAATATCTTTCGAATAGCACAACTACAGTGGTAAATGTATTTTTGTACAAAGTTTCAACTCTCTAGCATAAATGATAACAGACAGACAACTCTGTGAACACCACTTAGGAGCCCTTGAAATGACCAGAAACGGATAATACCGGGTTTTATTCCAATTTCGGATTTTGCAAACACAATACTTTTCCTAAGTACTTACGGTATAAATGAGGAAAAGTAAAAATAAAGTATCTAGTGTATTTCTTATAATGAGTTAATGAAAACCTATACAATCTTATAATATATTCAGACGAAGTACCTTTGATTAAAAACATTCATATGAAATACTTAAAACGTAAAAGAGTGCGATCTTGAACTTACGAAACATCACATCAAACATAAGCACAAATTATCCTTATAAATAGAGCAGATGTGTAACAAACTTGATACGACAATTGAATCGACAACATGAAGAACCTGCGGTTTCGTTTTAACTTATAAGAATTTTATATTATCCGATATCTAAGTGTTCATTTTACAGAAACTGCACTAAAGCATCTATAAAATCTAATCAAGTCTGCAGATTCACCGACTTACACCAGGTGCATTAAGTCGCAAGCTGCAAAATTTCTACTTTTTATTTTAATAAAAAAGTAAGTGAAACAATTTAATAGAGTGGTTCTTTAACCCCGACTAGTAATATAATAGAACATAAAAATTTATTTGGTTCATAAAAAAACAATAAAATAAGAATATATGACAACCAATAGTTTTAATGAAGAATACAAAATTATAATTTTAAACAAACTTTTCAACACAAAACACAAAAACGTCATTAAAACAATATACAAAAGCTTACAACAAAATATAAAATCAAATATATTTAACATAAATATTAGCCTGACATAGTCAACTAATCAAATAAATAATAAAAACATGTACTTTAATGCTTAAAATTATTGATTCCTGTTTGAAGTAAATCTGTTGCATGCGTCCTTGAGATAATTTGATTTAACATAAAAATTTATATAAACTGATTAATATCTTTATTTAAAAAATAAGTTTTTGCTAAACAAATAATTTTTTTTCTGAGCTAGGGATGAGTTTGGGTTCGTTTTAATCCCTGTTGAAGAGAATGTAAAATGCAATACAATTTTTTCCACTGCAAAAAGAAGTTTTTTGAACAAAATACTTTATTTGTAATTAAAGGAACGAAGAAAAGAGTCTCACCACAAACAATAATTTATTTAAAGCGCTTTCAACTTAAATGAGGCCATCATCAGTTTCTATACAAAGAAATAGAAACCATAAAAAGTAATTATAAATAGTCAAAACTAAAACAATAAATAAATCAAATAAAATACAAATAAATAACAAAGTTAAGACAGTAAAACAACGCTACACATTTGCCGCGAGGAGCGCTTAAGAAAAATATGTTGTCTGAAATACAATATTGTTTATTTATTAAATCATTTTAATGATTTAATAAATAATTATAAGGAAAATAATTGAGTGAAACATCGAGTATGGAGCACCATGGTATTTTTCCATGGGTCTATATTTCACCAGGTGAAATATAGACCCTTATTTTAGGGTCTAGGTTGTCAATCGCTTCGCTTCGCACGTCCTCAGATGTGGTTAGAGGTGATTACCAAACAAGTTATGATCAAAGCAAAACAACACATTGATTTTAAAATTAAAATATTTTCAATTTCAAATTCAAATCCATCGAATGCAAATTAGCCATAAGTTATGGTTATGATTACTCCGGTGAAGAGGAAGGTAGCAGTTTTAACTTTTATTATGTTTTCAAAATAAATTTAGATTTGATTCCTCTATTTTATTTTCATCTTCCTTTAACGATAATAGTTATAATTTATATTAAAGGGATATTTGAAAGTCAAGGTCGAAGACCTTAAAGGAACAACAGGTACAACCAAAGGAAAAAACCTAAGACTGAACAAAAAACTGACAACTAAAATGGAAAGGATTATTAATTATATATTGCTTTAGTAGAGGAACAAATACATAAGGAATCACCAATTTCAATGTTTACCAGCTTCTCTTATAACTTCATTATTAATTTTTAATTTTCCTCATTTATTACCGTAAATATATAGGGAAAGTATTGTGTAAAAATCCGAAACCAGGATGAAACCGGAACTTTCCGTTTTAGGTGTTTTAAAGGCCTCCTGAGTAGTTTTCATATAGTTGTCTTTCTGTTTATGTGTGTGTCTGTATCATCGTGGCTCCTAGTGTAGTCATGATAGAGCCTTAAAAATTTCGAACAAAAATCTGTCTACCGCTGTCGAAAATGTTTTATATTTTCCCTGTCGCTGTTCGAAAAATATTTTTTACGACGTCAATAACCCGCAATAATGACTCAGCAAAAATTTCGAAAAATCATAAAACACGAAAAAATTATGCGATCAGAATTAGATTTTCGCACATATTTGGTTATGTATAAGACTGACATATATGCTTAGTTTCAACTCATTAGCACCATTAGTTAAATTTTATCAAATGACAAATGTACGTTTTTAAAAAACTTGTAAAACACAAAAAAAATGATTCAATTGAGTTTAAAATTGAGTTAAATTTGAGGATGAGCGTAGCGAATCCGATGTGATGAGAAAAAGTTCCAAGGTTTCCCTACCTGATTATTTTCTTTAGAATTTGTCTAAAATAATCTATAACACAAATTCAGCTTAAAGTACATTTGAATCAGAGCTAAAACAGCCATAATTTAAAAAATTGGGTACGGGGTACCCCGAAACGTTTCTTCGTCACATTGGATTCACTAAGCTCATCTAGCTCATCCTTCTACTTCAGACTCGTTTTCCTCATCCTTAGAAAATACATGTTAAATTTATACTGCAATTCGTCCTCGGACTAACTTAAAAAATTATAAATATACTAGTCCTATTAAAACAAAACTTAGAGTACTTTTTATCACGTAAAGGTATATCCTTCTAACAAATTTCAACTCAATCAGCTAATTTCCAATTTTTCGCATTTTTTTTAAACCCTACACAAGTCATTTTATTACATTTCAATTAATGCTGATAATGAGATGAAAGTTGGCAGATATTTAAGTCCCATACATAGCCACATGCTCCCCAAATCTCAAATTGATCACAACATTTTCCGCTTATCATGATTGTTCGAAATTTATGCTACGATATTTTTGTGAAATATTGACGTCATGAAAAATATTTTTCCAGATTGCACATCTATACCTATAGACTTATTTTTGTAAAAGTTTCTTGCTTAAAAGTTTAGTAAAAGTTAAATTTAGTAAACATTTAGTAAAAGTTAAAGTTAAAAGTTTAGTAAAAGTTTCTAAAACTCTAGCATAAATACACTGGGAGCTATGATGATAACAGACCCACACACAAGCTGACAGACAAGAAATTTACTCAGGAGGTCTTTGAAAGAGCTGAAACGGATAATTTCGGTAACATCCCAGTTTTGGATTTTTTTGCAAACACAATACTTTTTTTAAAAGAGCCTACAGTATAAATGAGGAAAAGTAAAAAGGACCTAGAAAGTTTTAAATCATTTAACATCTATTTGAAAAGCGAATACTATTTAATTATTAATCATGTAACCTATGAAAAAAAAAATAAATAAAAAGCTAAATTAAGATTAGAAAATCTAAAAACAATTAATTTAAAAGTAGACTTAAGTTTTATTTTAAAGTAACAAGATAATTAACGATAATTCGAAATGTCAGGTAGTTACTGATAGAAACGACTGTAAAATTGTTTTTTTTTAAACAAACCAAAGAACATGAAATTAAGATCTTTATTGATTTAAGCTTTAGAAGAGGGGCTTTAAGGATCTACAACAAAACACACAACAAAAGGGAACGCGGAGATGATGGATGGTGTTCGAAATTTAGAGAATTGAGAGAAAATATCTGTCTTTAACAAGAGGTTAAACGGCTTTTATTAATCTTAAACTACCTGTTAGCAGCAGGTATTGATTTGTAGGTTTTTTTAATTTTCCTCATTTATACTATAGGTATAAAGGAAAAATATTGTTTTTTTGTTATGTTAAGTATTATTAACTGACTGTAGTCTGTAGTATGCCGACATCTGAATAAAATTTTGTGAAATGGATGAATAATGATTTGTATACAACTTTGTTGCAGTCTTATGAGGTTTAGAGTTTAAATCCTTAATTGAGGTTGAAGATTGCATTTATGACGTTTCTGAAATTATAGTTGGATATAAAAGCTTCGAAATCATAGTATTTAAAAATTATAAAAGCAAAAGACCGCGATTTTATACGTATAGACCCGAGGAACCGAGAACTATTGAACGAAATATAACTCATTTAACTTATGAGGGCCTAATTTTACATAACTACATATAACCAACAACTTAAGGAAACCTTATTTTACGTATATAGAACTTCAAAGAACCAATACCTTAAAAAGACCTTATTTTACATCTAAAACTAATATCTTAAGAGGTTAAAAAAAATCCGTTGTCCCAATTTATTTTAATTATATATATGTATATATATGTCTCCAACTTAAAACTTTGTAGTACCAATATCTTAAGAGGGCCTATTTTAAACATAACTTCAGAATCTTAAGAGGCTCAAACTCCATAAGATCTCACTGCTCCATCTCCTCAAAATGGAGACAAGATCACGATTTCACTTATTAAACGTAACAAAGATTTAATTAAAATCAATTTAAATAAACTTTGTGATAAGTGATTATGAAATCTCCAATATACAATTTAAAATATAAATATATCAAACTCTTCCTTCATATATAATGTCAAAAACAAGTTAAATATTACAAAATTTAAGGGTAAATATTGTTTGTTTATACGGCTTTACAACAATGTAAAGCATAGAACATGGATGGCCTTTTTGGTTAGCTAGGAGCACTACCGTGTCTACTCTCAAATTGAAGGCATTCAATTCTCTAAAACTGCACAAACACTCCATTAGCCATAAGTTTTCCCAATGTAATTTCACGTATCAAGTTGTCTTATCAAGACATACTAAGAACATTAAACTAGAGGTTAACCTATCCATGCGGCACGAGGGCATATCAATCTCCCTTCTCATTGGCTAAAGATAAGTACAAAAATAGTTCATAAACGATTGTCTCGTTCAATAAGCAGGTGTCTAATAATACACGTTCAGGTGTTCAATAACAGAAAATCATGCGGGTAGCCAGTTCTACGCACGAGCCCAAAGCACACTACGGACGCGCGACCAGCACGGGCCATCCCCTCCACCTGCCATTATATACACCTTTATTTAAATTTTATTTAAAAATTATTAAAAATCAGGCGCCATAATTTAGATATTTATTAGTTTTATATATTCAACTTCCCGAAAATCAAAATACTATATCTCCTACGTCATTTCTTTAAGGTCTTCAATTTCTGATTTATTTTAATATTTTTTTAAATATTAAATAAAATGATAGCAGGGGCGGCAGGTGCGCGCTTGGCAAGGACGACTGCTCCTCAAACAATTTTTAAAGGAATCTGCACAAATAATTTCCTCCGTCAGATTTCAGTAAAAACAATTTTTTCCTCACTACATCCTTATAGCAATTATTTAAATTATTTAAATGTGTCGTGGATTTTGATAAAGTAAATATATATATAGCGTAATGCATTTGATAATAATATTAAAATTTTATTCTTATATTTTATATTTTATTCTTGATTAATTTTTATTCATTATCGATTTAATTATGAGTCAGAATTAAATTTATATTAGTTAATTCAATATTATGGGCATTATGTGGTCAATATTCTGACGAAGGATTTTCCGAAGTTGATAAAATTAATTTCAAGGTATCCCGGAATACAATCTTTCATAAGGAATTTCTTTTAAAACAAATACGCATTTTTATTAATAACACTTTTAATTACACCTATCACAGATTTAGAGGGCTATAAACTTTATACAGCCAAAAACTTATTATAAACTTGAAGTTACAATAATTAACTATCTGAAATTTTCAGTTAAACTCATGTTTTACAAAATTTTCAAACAGTAAAACAAAACATGTCAATCTCAAATGTTGACGAGTACTTTCATTTCTTGTCTACACAGTCACAACCGAAACATTTATAACTTACACGCTCTCATAATAACTACAAACATTTTAATGGTATTCGTAATAAGTAAGCTTTCAATCCCTTTTATGAAGAAAAAAAAATGGTCAGAATATCTTAAGAACCTATTTTGATGAGTCATCAAAAATTTGAAGAAATTGTAAAAACCGAAATTTATATTGATCGAATAGAAATTTAAATCAAAATGCACATATATAATAATAATATAATAATAAAAAGCCATTTATTTCCAATAAAATTATTTTTACAAAGTTAACATTTATTTATTTATTTTTTTTTTTTTTTTTTTTTTTTAACTAAGTTTAACATCAAAAGATAAATTTGTTTGCTTATTTTTAATTTTATAATTTTTTTATTTATTTTATACATTTTAATTTAATTATTTTATATTTTATTTTATTATTTTTTTTTTTTTACTTGTTATTATTTATTAATTTTAAATTTATTTATTTTTTGGAAATTAGGCCCATAACTGGGCAAAGGCCTCTCCCTTCCTTATCCATTCTTTCCTATCACATGTCATTCTCCACCATTTTATACCAGCAAATTCTCTAATTTCGTCTCTCACCTTCTTTTTTGCCTGCCTCTTTTCCTCTTTTTATCCATAGGACACCATTCTGTACATTTCTTGGCCCATCTGTCTCCAGACATTCTTCCGACATGACCGGCCCATCTCCATTTTGATTTTTTTGCCTCTACTACAAAGTCTTTGAAACCAGTTTTTTTCCTAAGATCTGTATTTCTCACCCGATCCTTTCTAGTTATACCAATGACACATCTTTCAATGGCTCTTTGTGCAACTCTAAGCCTATCCATATCTTTCCTCTTTAAAGACCATGTTTGGCTGCCATAGTTGAGACATGGTAGAAGACAACTGTCAAAAATTTTCTTTTTTTGAGTCGATATTTATTTCTTTATTTTTTAATATATATTTTTAAAGAATGGTATTTTTCCAAGTAAGTGTGATCCTTCTATTTACCTCTTTTTGTGTTCTATTTTGAAATGATACCAGCTGTCCTAGGTATATGGCATCAACTACCCATTCAACTTCTTTACCATTAACAAATATTTGTTGTTTTGTACCATTAGACAGTATTTTTGTTTTTGTAGGATTGATGATTAGCCCAGCTTCTTTACTATAAGTTTGAAGCTCGCTTAGCATATATGTAAGTTCGAGTAATGATTTGGCAAAAAAAATTAAGTCGTCACAGAAGCAAAGATGGAAAGTTGCTCACCATTTATTTTTATACCAGTTTGTTTCCAATTAATCTTCCGTATTACCCTTCCAAGGAGCATTTGAAGATATCTGTTGAGATTGGGTCACCTTGCCTTGTCCCACGTTTATTTTTAAAAGGTTTGCCTTTCTTATCAAGAGTAACTGTAGATTGAGAATTTTTATATATATATTTTAAGAGTCTTATTATTTTCGGGTTTATTCCTTCTTCCTCTAAGGTGTTGAAAATATAGTTGTGATCAATAGAATCGAACGCCTTTTCGAAATCTATTAGACAAATAAATATCTCGATTTCGTACTCTAAGGATTTTTCTATTACCTGATTTAAGGTTTGGAGGTGGTCTATGGTTGAAAATCCTCTACGGAACCCTGCCTGTTCTGGCTTTTGTCCTTCCTCTATGGATCTATGAATTCGTCCTTGTATTATCTTGATAAATACCTTGTATAGATTGGAGGAGAGGCTAATCGGGCGGTAGTTGTTCAAATCAAGATGGCTTCCTTTTTTATGAATAAGAATAATTTCTGAACATAACCACTGTCTAGGAACTATTTCTTTAGTAAGAATTTCATTAAAGAGCATTTTTAATATTTCTATAAAGTTCGGTAGTATATATTTTAAAGTTTCATTTGAAATCTTGTCAGGGCCTAGTGCCTTTTCATTTTTTAAACTGTTGACTGAATTAATAATTTCTGTATCTAAGATAAGGGGAACTACTTCTTCTCCTGGCTCTGGGAGAGTATCAACCAATTCTTTATCACTATTATATAAATTTTTAAAATACTTTGTTGCAGCTGATATTATCTCTACCCGGCTCCTAAGTTTAGTATTTGATCTATCATCCAATGCTGGCATCCATGCTTTCCCTTTAGACAAAGTTTTATTAATTTTTTTTTATACTACCAACTTCAAGATATTTGTTTATTATTTCTTGGTTATATATTTTTAAGTCGTTCCTAATATTATACTTAGCTTTCTTGCAGGATATATTATACTCAATTTTTTCTAGTGCGGACATCTTACTTTTATTTTTCAGTCTTTCTCTTTCAAGTATACTACTTTTAGTTTCTTCAGAGAACTTGTCTCTACTAGGTGATCTTATTGTGGCTGATTTGCTGATATTGAGAATTGATTTTTCAATGTTGTCGTAAGCTTCTTGTAAATTATCAAACACTGTATCTTTTAGATTTTTTAATTCATGGTCACTAGCTAGTTCTGCCATTTCTTTATGTATATAACATGAACTATTAGCTCCTACTGTTCTGAATGGTCTAAAGTTTTTCATTTTTAATTTTATTTGAACTGGTCGGTGATCAGAGTAAAAGGAGAAATTGTTTAATACCGTAACATCTTTAATTGCCTCTATGTTCTTTGTAATACAGAAGTCAATTTCATTTTTATATTCTCTGTTAGGAGAAATCCAAGTCCATTTTTTGCCATTACGCTTTTTAAAATAAGTATTACATATCTTTAGTTCATATTGTTGACAAAATCGGACCAGCATCCATCCTCTTTGATTTCTAGCTCCATAACCATAGGAACCTATGACTCCTTCTTCGTTAGGCTGTCTGGAGCCAACTTTGCTATTTACGTCACCCATTATGATAATATGATGATTTCTGTGAGTTTTTTCAAGCCCCATTGCACTTTGAATATCATTATAAAATTCATTTATTTCTTCGTCTGGTGCATCTTGTGTTGGAGCATATACTTGAATAAAACTAACAGAGGTATTATTAATTTTTATTTTTAAAATTATTATTCTATCACTGACTGGATAGAACCCAATAATATATTTTTTCATGTAATTCTTTATTAAAAATCCTACTCCTCTTATTCCCTGTTTCAGTCCATAGTGGTAGAAGATGTATCCACTTTTTCTTTCCACTATATGCTCATTATTTCTTCTTACTTCTGATAAACCAATAATATCAAGATTAGCTTTCCTCATTGCATCTTCAAGTTCGACCAACCTGTCCTCTGCAAATGCACATATAAAGATGGTCAAGTAATCCACAAAATTACAACATGATATTGGTCGCCATTATGAAAATATTGATTATCACATTTTGACATTTAAACGGCGTATAAATTTTAATTTTTTACAGCTTTAACGTTCGACATAAAATAAATAAATTAGTAGTGGATATTTCATAGCTAGCTTTTAGTTTTTATTATTGGCGAGCATATTTCAAGGGCCGGCGGGAAAAAGTGCATAAGTCGTTATTATAAGTATTAATTATTATTTTATTAAATTGATACAAATTTAGATTTTCATAATGTATTTTCACTCATTTATCTTATTTCACGGAAGTTTTGATTTAAGTGGTTTTCACGTTTGGTTAAGTAAGGTCTGAGAAATACTTTAATCGCATAAAAAAATTAAATAAAATTAATAGTAGCAATAATGCTAACTTGGGTATAACAAGTTAAATAACGTAGTGTATTTGATACAATAATGCTAACTGGGGTATAACAAGTTAAATAACGTAGTGTATAAAATTGATAGTAGCAATAATGCTAACTTGGGTATGACAAGTTAAATAACATAGTGTATAAATTGCATAATGCTAACTTGGGGTGTTAAATAACGTAGTGTATGAAGTAGCAATAATGCTAACTTGTAGTAATAACGTAGTGTATAAAATTGATAATAAAATTGGAGTAACAAGTAAATAACGTAGTGTATAAAATTGACATAATGCTAACTTGGGTATAACAAGTAAATAACAAGTGCAAGTAAACAAAATGCTGTATAACAAGTTAAATAACGTAGTGTATAAATTGCAATAATGCTAACTTGGGGTATAACAAGTAAAATAACGTAGTGTATAAAATTGATAGTAGCAAATGCTAACTTGTATAACAAGTTAAATAACGTAGTGTATAAAATTGATAGTAGCAATAATGCTAACTTGGAGTATAACAAGTTAAATAACGTAGTGTATAAAATTGATAGTAGCAATAATGCTAACTTGGTGTATAACAAGTTAAATAACGTAGTGTATAAAATTAATAGTAGCAAAAATGCTAAGTCGGAGTATAACAAGTTAAATAACGTAGTGTAAAATTGATAGTAGCAATAATGCTAACTTGGGGGTATAACAAGTTAAATAACGGTAGTGTATAAATTAATAGTAGCAAAATGCTAAGTTGGAGTATAACAAGTTAAATAACGTAGTGTATAAAATTGATAGTAGCAATAATGCTAACTTGGAGTATAACAAGTTAAATAACGTAGTGTATAAAATTAATAGTAGCAAAAAATGCTAAGGGGTATAACAAGTTAAATAACGTAGTGTATAAAATTGATAGTAGCAATAATGCTAACTTGAAGTATCACAAGTTAAATAACGTAGTGTATAAATTAATAGTAGCAATGCTAAGTCGGAGTATAACAAGTTAAATAACGTAGTGTATAAAATTGATAGTAGCAATAATGCTAACTTGGAGTATAAACAAGTTAAATAACGTAGTGTATAAAATTAATAGTAGCAAAAATGCTAAGTCGAGTATAACAAGTTAAATAACGTAGTGTATATAAAATTGATAGTAGCAATAATGCTTATTTATTGACTTGTTTATTTAACTTCTTTTACATTCTTTTGAGCAATTTAAATCTGAGTTATTTTTTAATGTAACCCAATATTATTTGGTATTCAAATGTATAATAAAATACAATCAAATTTATGTTCATTCATGATTTGTGAAAATTTGCATTTAATCTTATGCGTCTAAGTAATAATTAGTATATGTTCTAACGACGCAAGATAAATTATTGCCAAGGCGCCAAAAAAATTTAATCTGTGTTTTTAATTAAGCAGGCTTAAAATGTTTTATTCATTTTATAAAATTGAGAAATCAGTTTATGTGCTTCTGGACCTAGAAGCACTAAATCTGAATATCAATTAAGCATCATTTTATGCTCCAGGTTTGCCGAATAATATTTGGTTTCATTACTTTTTGATGGATGTATGCCTGGGTTATTCAGACTTCGAAATGTATCCACGTACTATTCCGCAGGTATAGTTTAATTTTCTACTCGTATTACTTCCCTAGTGAAAACTTAACATTGAATTTCTTTCGTTGACTTTTGGTACTATTTTATTTTTATTATAGTTTTCATGTCATTTTATTTATTTCATCCCTAGACATGGCTTTCTTGGTTTCAAATACAACCTGGGAAGCATTGTAAATAACAAACAATTGTTTGTTAAGTCAGCTATATGTAAAGTAACGGATCTAAATGAAATATAATTTTCTGTAAATACTTCTTCTTTTATAACTCAAAATTAGCTCTCTATTCATGTAAAACTTAAAATATGTATGATAAATAACAGCGGTTCGTCGATAATTTTTTTTTTAATTTCATTTCCTCATTGTACTGCAGGTATATAGGAAAAGTAATGTGTTTACAAAAATCTGTAACCAGAATTTACTTGAATTATTAGTTTCAGGCATTTATAAGACTCCTGAGAGGTTATAGGAAGCACAACTACACCTATGGACTGATTTTTGTACTAAGTTTCAACTCTTTATCATAAATACAATCCGGAAAATAATTATTAATGCCGTCATTGACCCTGAAATAAAGAGTCAGCAAAAATTTTTAAAATCATATAGAACGCCGAAAAATGTTGCAATCAATTAGAGATTTTGCACCCTATGTATAATAATAACATATATATATGTTATTTTTATTATTTAAAACTTAGCATATATGCTAAGTTTTATCATAATCGGCATATAACATAAGTTTATCTCATTCTCGGCATTAGTTCCGTTTTTATCAAATGCTTTTAAAAAACTTAAATTTCTAATTGAAATGACATTAGTTACAAGTAAGTTTTCTTTTTAATACGACAAGTATATCCATGATTTTTGTTGAATCATAAAAGTTAAAACAGCATCAAGCGTGGTCAGTGCTGGATAGGTGACCGGTGGGTATTAAACGGATGTATTTATTTATTACTTAAGGACGAGCGAAGCCAATCCGTAGATGAGTTGCAGAATAATTTTAACGACTTGTATATTCTGGGACGAGCAAAGCCAGTCCGAAGTAGGGAGGTTGAGCGAAGGGAATCCGATGTGATGAGAAAATGTTCTAAGGTACATATCCATATCCGATTTTTCATTTCTATAAATGAATCCCAAAAATGTTGCTACTAGTATGAAATGATATATTTTTACAATTTTATCGAAAACAGAGGCCTCAACCTGGCCGTACCGGAACTTTGGCCACATCACGGCCCTTGGGCCGCTCAGTAGAAGTCACTAGTGGATTGGTTGTTGTTTTGTAGTAATTGCTGTTTTATAATTATTTTTTTATATGATATTCTTCCATGAATTTACAGATGGTAAATTCAGCAAACATCCGCGAAAAGTGATTCCATATTTTATCATTAATAAAAAGCATGTCTATCGGTAATAGCACGTTTTGTTGCAATTTTTCACCAAGAGTATGATAAAAAACTAACAGCAGACAAACCAATGCTGAAAACAAGCATAAGTCACAGTCAACAAAACAAACAAACGCCCTTTGTAAAATAATAATAATCTTTATTTGTAAAAAACAAAGTTATTACAAAAAATAGTATAAGCAATAAAAATAAATATTAATCATTTTAAAATTACCTAACAGTAATAGTAAAAAAATAATGCGCACAGAAGGAACTAAAAATTAAGAAAAACGGAACCTGTTAACTTATTTTTGACTTAAGTTTTCAAATAAATATGTGTTTAAAAAAATGAAATAAAAAAAAACATTTTAAAATGCACTTAAAACCATTAAAATAGTAAATCAGGACTATCTGTTTAATTCCCTCGGGTGTGGACACATAACGGAACCCAGTAGCTACTAAGTCATTCGGCATTACCGACCCTTGATTAGAGGTCGGAGAGCTTTAGAGAAAAATTTAAAAGACATTAAAATATCGTCCTTTAGGTCCTTAAGAATTAAGATTAATCTACAGAAGATAAGTCCTTAGAAGAAATTGGATTTAAGCTAGAGATTAGACCAGAGAAAAGGATGATAACACGAATATTTTGATGTTAAGTTACATAACACTAGATTTAAGTTAAACATACAATTAAAATCTTATGAAGATAACGAATTAAGATAAAATCAAATATAAAGGAGACTAGAAACACACATACACTGCCATCATGATGAAAACCATTCAGGATGTCTTATAAAAGTCTAGAACTGATGATTCTTCCAGAACAAATTCGAGTAGGGATCTGTATGGTAAACATACATATAAATAAACATATGTAATGTAATGTAATGTAAACATAAACATACATGTAAATAAACATTTATTATGGACGTACGGAACTATGTAAAAAAATCAGGTACGGGGTATCCGGAAGTTTTCCTTATCACATCGGATTGGCTACGCTCATCCTTCCTACTTCGGACTCGCTTCGCTCGTCCTTAAAGTTAAAAACACCAAACTTATACGGCAGCATGTCTCGGGAGTTGCTTCATTCGACCTCAGATAGTAAATATGTCCTTTTCATTCAATCACCTATCCAGGCACTGACCAAGCTCAGTGCTGCTTAACTTTTATGATCCAACAAAAATCATGGATATACTTGTCGTATTGAAACGATACGTGTACTTATTTATTACGTAAAGGTATAAACTTATATTAAATTTCAACTCAATTGGATTAAATTCTACATAGATTAACGAACACTTTAATCCTTATAATTTTCTGCTTATTCATATTAACATTAATAACAGACGACATTAATAACAACAACAACAAAAGACAACATTAACAACAACGTTTTTAATGTTAACGTAAATAAACAAAAAATATTAAGGACTGAAGTCTTCGTTAATCTACCTAGAATTTAATTCCTAACAGTCCAATAATAAATTTGTTAATCAATTGGATTATTTTCCAATTTTTTTAAAAAACGAACACAAGTCATTTGAAATATATTAAACTAAAGCTGATAATGTAATGAAACTTGGCACATATATTGTCCTTTATAGGGCTAAATGCATACTAAATTTTAATCCGATAGCATATTAATTTCGCGTTTTATGATTTTTAAAAAATGTTGCTGAGTCAATATTGCGGGTTCATGACGATAAGAAAAATATTTCCCGGATAGTACAACTACATCTATAGACTGATTTTTGTTACACCCACACATAAAGATAGATAACTTTGTAAAAACCACTTAGTAGGCCTTCAAAACACCTCAAAAGGATAATTCAGGTATCGTTCCGGTTTCGGCTTTCTTTGAAAACACAATACTTTTCCTAAATACCTACGGTATAAATGAGGAAAAGTAAAAAGTGAAAATTATATGGAATAATCTGATAACCAATCAAATTACATGATCCTACAATATATCCTAATTTGAATGATAGAGATCGCACATGAATATGCAGCTCGTTAGTATCTGTAATTAATTACCATTAATTCAATTTAAAAAACCATTAATCAGACGAAACTCCTTGCAGTAAATCAAGGTTATAAATAATTATAAGCTACAAATATACTCTGTCAAAATTGGTGTTTACTTGAGTTAAATGGTTTAAAATTATTATTAGGATGAAATGCAATTTAGCTTAATGCATCCAGCAACCTGCAGGAAAAAAATATGCATTTTTAATTATTCAAAGCACTATAATTATACTCAATAGTTTGTATAAATATTTTTTCTCACACTTGAATAACAATGAATCCTAAATTTGAAAGTCGAATCCTGAATGAAAAGAGACCAATTTATGCCGTAAATATATACCAACATAAATACTAGATATGGCTTTACATGAATAAAATAATTACATCCCTATTATAATGACTAAAAAAATTGCCTATAGCAACCTAAACTTAACCAAGTTAGTAAATTAATTAATTTTAAGTTTTAATAGACGATTTAAGTAATGTTGTCAACACGACCGTATGTGTTTCTAGACGAATCTTGCAAGTACCTTATCTTTCAAACAGATCCTTGATAGAAACATCTTCCTTGGGTACTAACTATCCCCATTGAACACCAAGTCGTTGTGACGTCATTAACCCGGTTCGCTGCTAAAAAAAGGTTTAGCAATTTTTTGCCAAAAATATACTTATCATTTGTTTAGAGCGTTGAGTAAACCGGTCTAGAGTCAATTAAAAAAAAAACTAGATTTTACGCTATGTATGTTTATAATTACAATTAATTCTAGCGCAGAGGTCGCAGGCCGGGCGAATTTGCTTCGAAATGCATGCCTCCTTGCTTAACTATCCCTTTCTATTTATAGTTTATAACAAAAGCACTAGCATTAGACCGATTGTTACTCATTTTTGCCAGAAATTCTTAAAGAAAAAAGCACAAAAATAACAAAGATTAGTATAATCAAAGCTTAAATGAGTGCAAATAAATGATGTGGAAGAGCTGATTTTCGAAAATTATAATACGAGAATACAAAGAAGTTAATTAAAAAATAATTATATACTATAAAACGTTGACATCCATTCATACAAATACCTAGAAAGCTGTGCTAGCTATAGATGTGATTGAGTCTTTTTTGTGCCCAAATAACTTAAAACATCATTAAAAACACATTTTATTAAACAAAGTTTTTCTACGATTTTTTAAATTTTAAAAGTGACGTCATTGGAATATCCAATGCTTGATTAACCTCAAACTATTATTAGTTCTTCCTCTAAAAGGAAGCCATTGGATCAGCCATGTGAAACTACAGAGTGTTACAAGAATTGTGGACATCTATTTGTGTGTCTCGAGAACTGTTAGTGCAATGAATGAGATACAGGTCTCTTTATTTTCAGAAAACTTCATTAGAAACACTTTTTCACATATTAATAGGATTCTTTTCCAAATTTGAAAGCGACTCCATTTCGTTACGCCGTGTTGAATTAATTCCAATTCTCCTCTTCATAGCATTCTTAAGACTTGATTTTTGAGCTAAATTTCATTGAAATTTTATTAGCCTTTAGAGCGTTTAAAAATGTGCCACGCTTATAAGCTCACACGTACAAACTAACAGATACTCTGTCGATTTTTAGGCTCTGTAGGTACTAAAACGTCAACATTTTATGAAAAAAGCTGATGCAATGTTTAGCTAATGCAAACTTTCCTTTCTTTTAAGGGGTAAGATAGTAAATATTTCACGTTAAAAAAATGTTCACACATAGTTATCACCGCTACTGTCTATTAGTGTTCTCTCATTTTTTCATTTTTAAATTTAACTGATTGTTATAAACGAGTGTAAATGCACTTAACAGTTTGCATTATTGTGAACATAGATTTTTCTTTTTACTTCCACGTAAAAAGCGTAGGATTGTATGAGTTATCATATATTCAATTAATAGTTTTACGAAATATAGTTTTAGAAGAGAAAATACTCTATACGGGTAATTAGAATAATAGCTTCTGATATATGTAGATCAGTTTTAAAATTATTTTCGAATGTTTTACTAATTTCACCGAAGATTTGTGACATATAAAACACTGACAAGAGAAAACAATAGGATAAGAAGTGGTGGCAAGAGCAGACAATGTTTAAAACAAGATTATAGTGAAAACAAAAGAAGCTATAAATGTCAAAATATATAGAAGCGGATTATCATACTTGAATTACCTAAAAAATCAATTGTGGAAATCATCACCACATGCTTTGATTGTTACATATTAAATAAGTAATTATATATATTATAATATTGAAATGCTATATATTATATACATAATGTAATATTATTACTGTGACGTTTTTCTCTAAATGTTAATTCAAATTATGACCAATCACCAATGCCCTGTTGTATATCTAAATGTTTTTCTTCTAAATAGCTATGTTGTTCATTATTACTATGCTCCAAAAGTAGCATATGCAACACGACTAGGAATGGCTTTTTTATACCTTGGCTCCTTTTACTGTCTCGCTTCGCTCGACAGTAAAAATAGTCGACATGGTAAGAAAGACCTTCTACACAGTCTTGTAAATGATATACTATTTCTACTCGTTTATTTATTTAAGCTATAGTTCCTTAACTTAATAATTTAAGTTCATATCAGTGTTTTGTAATATTTTATTTTTTGATTTTTTTAAAGTAGAATAAATATATTTTTTTTGAGGTAGTACGTAATTTGAGCACTTTATTGGACCGTTTTAGGATGAGAAGCCAATCATTATTGTTAAGGAGTTATTTAGTACTTTTCACCTCGAGGACAATAATGAATGTAAAAAAAACTCCTAGGACTGAAAGTAATTATATGTTGCGCCATTACTGTAATGTAGCGTGTTCAAAAAACAATCTGTGTTAACCTTCATGAGTTTTCTTAAAAACGTTCATTTTGTTTCTGTTTTGTTCGTAGACTAATTTTTTTCGTTTTTAAAAGGTTTCTAATTGACAATTTTTGTGTGTTTATTGTAAAGCTTTTACATTTTTGAGTAAAAGTGTGAAGCTATGGATGAATTTAATGACGACGATAATATGAGTTAATTGGCAGTTTTTTTCAATTAGTATATAGCGCAGTTTAATGAGTGTATTTTTGATTTTTTTTAATGGTGCTTTATTTAATGATTGCTACCTCAAAAAAAAAAAAATAGTGTATGCATCCGCCGAGAATGTCTTTATGTCTTGGGCAATTTTTCCCGACTCGCTTCGCTCGTCGGTAAATCTAATTGCCGTGACATAAAGACACACTCTCACCTTATGCAATAAATAACTATTATTTTTATTTATTAAAGAAATTGTAATCTTATTTTTCGGTTGCAATCGATTAAAATTAAACGTAACGTTTTAAATAATAATTAAGTTTGATTTCCAGCTGTAGGTATATAAAATAGTATATACTGCTATGCAATAAAGGAAACATTGCCGACTTGTACCTGCATCGGCTCCTCCTAAGCAGGCAATTCGCCAGCGTTAATTACCAGCCTTGGCTTCAGCTTAGCCTCAGCTTGAAATTTCCATAGCATATCCTTACCTTCAGCTCGGGGTTAGTTTATCAAACATTGTCTGCAAAATTAAATTTTGCTGCCTAGTAGCATAATATACAAATCATGTTAAAAAAAAAAATATACAATAAATCAAAAATTGAAACGAAATTTTACAAATGGCTAAGCTCTATTTCTGCTATACTACGGCTGAGCTCTAGAGTCTACACAGAAACTGTCTGTCAAAATAATGATCGTAATGCAGCACTCATAATTGCAGTGTTTTCTGTTATTATATTATTTACGACGCTTAAACATATAATTCTGTAATATAAGCATTGTAGCATCATGAATACCACATTCTATGACATCAAGCCCCAGTAAAACACAAC
>JACMZG010001863.1:18715265-18767872 GCA_018340805.1 Microvelia longipes | reverse complement strand
ATTAAGTTTTTTTGACTGCTTATACTTGTCGATTCTAAAAAACCCTGGCACAGACAGTGACTAAATCTCATACTATATAAAATACTAGCCCGTAGATGCTAATAAGGCGTAGCCCGTGGGACATTGTCGCAGCCGAGAAACCTCCATGTGGCCAATTGGCGGAGGACCTTTCCGACTTAAAAAAATGTATATATTATATATATATATATATATATATATATATATATATATATATATTATATATATATATATATATATATATATATATATATATATTATATATATTATATATGTGTGGTGTGTGTGTGTGTGTGTGTGTGTGTGGTGTGTGTGTGTGTGATTAAGTGACACTAAAAAAAAATAATATTCCAAAAGTTATTTGATCAAAAACGGTAATATAAAAGTGAAATAAAAGTTCGACGAGAAGGTTATCCGTTAAATACGATCGTCTCTAAGGTACATACAGCGTATCGGGGATCCATTTAGATTCCATCTCCCTAGTTCTAGCGTATGCGATCGGATCCCCTCCGCATGGTTCATACAGCTAATATACCGTATTGAGAGATGTATTCTATAAGATCCGCGGATTTAAAAATGAGTGTGAACGTACTAAATATTTTCCTACAAGTAAGAGTGGGTGGAGCATTTATTCATGAACTAGAATAAAAAATCTTACCCAGTCAAGTAAATTTAAACTGTAATTTAATGAAAAACTGGCATGTTAATAAGGCAGCAAATAAATGTTTACAAGGATTCATACATGACAGTGGCCAAATCTAATGTAATAAAATTACATGTACCAAAATTAAATTTAATGAACTCTTGAAAATTAATTAAACATTTTCGGCATAAAAACTGCACTTAAGTATTAAACATGTTAAAAATTTACCAAACTGGATGCTAATTTAGTCTAATCAATTTATATTTCGCGTCAAATTATTTTTTAAAATTTACTTTATTTTATTTTACAGTAACTTTGATTTATAATTAATAATTTTGTTTAAAAGTGCATTTTGGATTTTTTTAAATTGGAATTCATACGATGGCAGAATAACTTGTTTTTAAAGCCCTACACTTATTGCATTTAAATAAAAAAACCTTTAAATTTTATACTTAATTGCATAATATATTTGAAAACATCGTAAAAAATATACTTTATTTTTATTAAAATATAAACATAGTAATTATCGCCAATTAAATTAATATTTAATTTTATTGTTCTTTAATACATTAATAATTCAGTTTTATTATTATAATAAAGGCAAGTAAACGACCATAAAACGTCATTAGAGTGTAATTTAAATACTTAACACAAATTTAAAACTCCTGGGTGATCCTTAAATAAAAACATCAAAACAAACGAAAAATCCCGGGAAAAGAACATTAATAAGAGAAAAATATTAATATAAAATTTTCACAAGTATCATAATTTCAAGTAAAGAGCATGAACAAGATAGAAGAAGATTCGTCGATAATACATACTTAATTTTCCAACAATTCCGTATCATTTAGGAAAATAAATTCATAAAAATTGTGTTTTAAAAAAGTTTATTTTACGGGAAAGTTATGATGTATAGTTAAATTCAAAATTGTTGAACGTTGAAGAGACAATATGAGTTGTTACTTTTCCTCAATATACAGCTATTGTTAAGTTAAGAAAATAAAATTCTGCCATTTTTTTGAAGTCATGGAAAATTATTGTGGGTAAATGACGTCACACATATTTCACAAACCATATGGAAAAATAATAAATAATCCTTTTAATGCCAAAACGCAAAATATTAACGAAAACTCAACAATTCAATTAAACTATGACCTCTATTGCACTAATTTGATTCAAAACTAAATTGTTAAATAACAATAAAAAATTAAGATTTTACTTACCACATCAATAAGTTTTACCGCTAAGTGATTCCCTCTATCAAATCTGCCAAGTCACTTAAAGCAGTATGAGCTCTATGTCAAATACATTTATTGTAGACAATAACCAATAAAATTAACACACAATTGGACACGGGGTATTCTCGGATTTTTCCTTATCACATCGGATCCGCTACGCTTAGCCTCTCAACGTTTCACTCGCTTCGCTCGACCTCAAAATATACAAGTTCCTAAGTTAATAATGCAGACAACTATGGACTCGCTTCGCTCATCCTAAGATTAGTAATACATAAGTTTCATTCTTAGCGGTTACCCATCCAGGCACTGACAAAGCCTCAATGTTGCTCTGACAACAGAAATCATAGATACACTAGTCATAATGAAACGAAACATTGATGTACTAATTTATTGCGTGATGGTATACACTTGTACTGAATTAAAATTTAATTAGATTATTTTCCGAATTTTTACAATTTTTTAAAAACGTATGGAAGTCATTTGGGAAGTCATGGGTTAGTGACGTCATAAAAAATATTTTCTGAATAGCAAAACTACAGCGGTATAGTCTGATTTTTAATCAACGTTTCAACTCATACAGCACAGACCACGATCAATGATGCTTAATTTTTAATGATCCTACTAAAATCAATGACATACTTGTCGTATTATAACGAAACTTAGTGTATTCATTTAATAAGTAAAGGTATACACTTGCACTAAATTTCAACTGAATCGAATCATTTTCTGATTTTTTACAATTTTTTAAAAAACGTACACAGGTGATTCATAACAATTGAATAATGCTGATAATAAAATACAATTAGCACATATGTTATTCTTATTCATGGCTACATGAGTGCAAAATCTCAATAGATCGTATCATTTTTTCGCGTTGTATGATTTTTCAAAACTTTTGCGTCATTATTGCTGGTAAATGACGACATAAAAAACATTTTCCGAAATAGCACAAACTACAGCGGTAGACTGATTTGTGTACAAAATTTCAGCACTCTCGCATAAATACACTAGGCGATGATAACAGACAGACAGCTTTGCAAAAACCACTCAGGAGGCCTTAAAACGGCCTTGAAACGGATATTTCCGGTTTCGGATTTTTTTGCAAACAAAATACTTTTCCTCTATACCTACTGTATAAATGAGGAAAAGTCAAAAAAAGAATTATTACAAAACCATAAAATAAGATTATCCCAGATTTCCTTTAAAAAAATACAGGAATTTCCATTAAAACGTTTTGTGAAAATACGCATAAACGGGGTTTTTTATACAATGCAAAATTAAATATGGTTTAAAACTTCTTAATAAGGTATATTGAAATTCTGTGGGGGATTTTCAATAAATAAGTTCTGCAGGGAGCTGGACTCAGTTTAAACTTATTTCTATTTGTTGACCACCAAAATTACTACAAACACACAGCGTATTTAACAAGTGATCGTACTCCATACACATTTAATACGATCCACTTCTCGGACCGTATTTGTTTAGTTCATCGAGTGAAATAATAGTTCGACGAGAAGGTTATCCGTTAAATACGATCTCCTCTCAAGGTACTAGCGTATCGAACTGGATTCCCTCCACATGGTTCTTACAGCGTATTTAACCGTCTCGAAATATCCTACTTAATAAGATCCGCAGATTTAGAATACTGTGCGAAGGTACTCAATGTGAGTTGTTTTCTTGTTGTAATAAGAGATATTCATCACTATATTTGATTCAAATACAATAATTTAATGGGAGTCATTCAATGATAAATAATACAAAAGTAAATAAAAACCAAAACATTCTAAACATTAACGAATATAGAGTCACAACACATCTAAGCAACACTGAAAAATAAACTATTAATAAAAAGCTATCAAAGCAGGATTACACGATACAAAACAAAATCCATGAAAATAAATATTTTAAGACAAAAACGAACCTAAAAAACTAATTTTCTATAAATATTTACATAAAAATGGTTTCTCTACAAGACTTAAAGTAGTTAAGGTACATATTAGGGTCCTAATACTCAATATTAACCAGTATTCACTAAGAGGCCACCCTTGAAGGTAGTTTGACCTTTTCTTAATGAGGGTTTCGTTTTGACTATAAGTATTTACATGAATTAAAACACTATAAAATTAGACTTGGTAAAGGAGTGGTTTAAAAAAGAGGCTTTGAGTCCATGGCTGCGTCGCGGCCACTGCTTTTAGGGCCTCAAGTTCGGTAAGAACACGTCCTTGTGTAAAGATTGTTGTTTTGTATAAGTAATAATAATAATAAGTAATAATTGTATAATAATAATAAGTAACATTGTTTTATTATTATTATTTATTGCATTTAGAGCGAATTTTCATCATGTGGGGTGACATTGCGACCACTTTGCCTCTCTTAGCAGTCCTTCTCCTCGCGTGCCACTTATTGTTAAAAATGTCAGGAATCGTATGTTAATCAAAGTAGAGGAAAAGGATAAACATTCCAACAATATAACTACTCTTTAGCACCATTGACCCCAAGAGATGTTGTAGAGGTTATCGACATATAACGAAAAATATAAATGGAAATATATTTAAATAAATGTACGCCATGTGCGCTTTACCAGATATCGCTGAACCAGCCTCAAACGATTTAGCTTGCCGTTTAACTTAAAATATGACGACTTTATAGCGAATTTCCTTAAAGTAAAATTCGCTAATGGAATAGGCGTCAATGGGAAAGAGCCAGACCTGGGAGTGCGCCGTCTTCCGGGTGGAACAAACAAAAATTGGGAGTCTTTATTATATATAAATACACACAAATATATATATATATATATATATATATATATATATATATATATATATATATATATATATATATATATATATATATATATATATATATATTAAAGAAAAGAGGTCGCAAAGCCACCCACATGATGAAAATTCGCTCTAAACACAATAATAATAAATTCTTTGGAAAAACGCTACTACGTCTCTCAACTACAAGAAATCTATATTAACAGAAGAACCTATAGTAAGGTCATCATTTATACGCGATGGATAGTAGAAAGAAGGAAGGTCCGAGTGAGCTTTTGCAAGATTACATTGTATTCGATTATATAATCTAGTAAATACTGAGGTTAGGATCAAGTTACCAAGGGGCCCTGATGATGGTCGTAAGGGTGAAGAATGGTTAAGTTTATTATAAAAATCTTCAGAGACTTCATTTTAGAATTACTGTAAATAAGAAGCGAAGAGACTGTTCTTGGCTACAATAACAGTTGTGACTGTTAAACAGAACAGGAGTGGACTGCTTCAGACCACCTAATCTAATGGTATTATCAAATCATAGCTGTCTATAAGCAGTTACTATATGTAGACAGCTATAACATTATAATGTTATATATCATAACTAAATATCTAAATAAAGACTAAATCATTAAATAGATAAAAAAGGATAAATCATTATAATATGATCAAGAAATAAAAAAAATCGAAAGTACATAAAAAATAAGAGCAGATGTGAATTCAATATCCGCATTCAATTATATTTTATACCATTTTTGAATTAATTTATAAAAGATATTACTATGAATGCAGTAAAACAGTAAATGAAAAAAATACTACAATAAAATACAATAAAACAAAAAAATTAAGACTCGTGCCTGATTTAAAAGAAACCCGCATCATGTATCATAAAAATATCTAAATCAAATCTAGATATTTTCCTTAATAAAAACTGAAAAAATTAACAGACCACACAAGCCATCTTTCTTTATTTTTTACCGTAACGGGAACCTTCTAAACAATGATCAACCCTTTAAACAGTACGGGGCTAAGATTAAGAAATCAGACGCGCAGACGGTTCCTCGTGATGGGAAATCTAAAAGGTGACATTTCTGACAATTGCTTATAAAATATGTTTTTACAGATAGCATACTTGCACCCTGTACGTACCTGTTTTTTTTTTGTATTTTTAAAAAGGGTAAATATTTTTTTTTGCTTTTGATATAAGGGTGGTCTGTTTAAGTTTTAAATTAAAATATTGTATAAAATGTTCATAAAATGTGTTTAATTTCAATAATTCTGTTTAATAATAACATAGAGATGTATACTAAAGTGGGCATAGCCTCTCTAAATATTTGAAACATCAAACATAAAAAGCCTATTGAGTCGCTTGAAACATCTTTTTGGGGCTCACAGGGAATCTGTGTAACCTCATTAAAACCTCCATCAAGAGTGAGTTAAGGTTATAATTAATCAATTTATTTCGGTGTCCCGAACATTGTTTTGTGTTTTGATTTGTATTTTTAATGTTTCACTATATAAGATATTTGTAATTTGTACTGATTATTTGATTTTATTTATAAGTGAAGGTGGTCAGGTTACTTTTCTGATGTTTCAAAATTTAACCTATAGGGCTTCTCTAGTAATAATATCTCTATGAATAACAATAATGATAAAGTGACTCTAATCTAATCAAATTTTTTTTTGGAAAAGATAAATACGATTTCATAAAAACACGTAGAACCTTAAAATCCGTAGGACTGTAAGATCGTTTTTTGCCCATTTTTTAATTCAATACCACTTCTATGCTGTAAAATTCCATCAACAAATGAATCTTGAACGAAATGTTAAGATAGGGATCAAGTTATAAAGGGTTAAACATTTTAATTGTTCAATAAAGCGTGCAGTCATTCTGTAAAGAAATAAACTTTTAGAAGTTAAAAACAAAAGTATTCGGAGGTGAAAAAACAAAAGAAATGGACTAAAATCTGTCGCGACACGGCTCGGGATGAAAATGAATTTGATACCAGTCGGCATGTGAAGTTCCATTTAAAACTTAACGCTTAGAAACAAGACCGCGGAGTCGATGACTAATAAGTAAGACGTTGACGAAGGTACAGATTGTGACTGAGGTACAGATTGCTGGCAAGACACGAGATGCTTATAGGTATATAGACGCAGAGCACAATGAGACGAAAGAGATTGGGTAATACCAAACAACACGGCTCAACAGGTGTTCATGGTAACTTAAGGAGAAGCAAAAAAGACAGTTTTTTATCATGCTTTGCGTAATAATAAGGCGACCTCATGTCGCCCTAGTATAGTCTTAAACAAAAAAGAAAAAATGTAAAAACAATGGTTTACAATAGATATCTATAACAATGATTTGGTTGTGTATGATAAAAAAATAGCATACTTACAAAAAGTCTTGATAAATTACATATAGTATTAAGATTTACAGGATCTTAAAATCTTAAATATTATGGCATGTCAGAAAGTAATGTATCATTTTATTACAGACACAATAAAGGATTTTATTTATGATACAAGTAAGTAAGAGAAATTTTAATTTAATATACTAAATATTGCTTCTTCGATTATAGTGAAAAATATTTAACATTTAATTTTATAATATTTCAAATGATGAAAAACAATTTAATAGTTAATTTTTGTAGTGAATATAACAGCAAAGAAAGTTTTAGTAAAGGTTATAACTAAGTTAAAATTATTAATAAAAGGCCCAAAACCTTTTCTGAAGAACCTTGTTAATAATTTGTCGAACGTGTCAAAATTTAGTATTTCCTGAGCTATAAAAAATATTTTTTTAGCTCCGCGACAAATAAAATGTTTTGGTCCATTTAATTGCCAATAATATTGTGAGAACAAATTAAACTCACAAAAAAGGTGACCCAATCTATTTAATTTTAATAAAAAATTGAAGGGAAATTTAATAAAAACTGACGAATCTGTAATTATCTTGTTTTATAATATAGAAGCTAAATTATAATAAAATTATAACTATTTATAAAAGTGTTAAATGGTCTATTTAGAACGTGTTTTTTAGAAGTGGATTTACTAAATTGAATTGATGAAATTGCCTCGGTTTAAAATTAAACCATTCATAAATTTAACTTGATTTAATCTATTTAATATTTTGAAAGAGAAATAGTTATTACTTGATTTAATATATAGTTCGTCTTATTACAAGAGGCCATGGGCCTCTTTGCCGCTTCGTCCCTCGGCCACTTCTCGGCGCCAGCGCTGGTCATATGGTTGCTGTACTTTATCAGTGTGACATATTACTGGCTTATATAAGTGGCATACTGCCACGATAGAAGCGAATTTTCTACAGGGCTAAATCAGTTCCCAGCGCGGGAAAATAGTGTTAAGGAAACAATAAGGTTGACCTAACTTGAAATTGAGGGCGTGGTTAAACATCCAGGACTAACCTCGTTGGCTCCCTCGCATTGTTATTCCCCGCTGTCAACTGATTTTAGCCATGTGTCGTATTATAGTAAAAAACGTGATTTGTTTACATTATGTCACTCAATGAATTAATGTTTTGTTTAACATATATATGTCAATCAATAAAACCGGTACCAATACTAATACAATGAAACTTCGTAAAGTTCATTGTATTAAACTTCGTAAAGGGGAGACTTCCTTTCTAAAAATCCACCTTTACTCCTCCCCCCCCCCTCCATGACCCCATTTGCTAAAATAGTAACTATACATCATAAAAATATTTATTATGTATTTCGTTTTATAAAATGTTATCGGGCCACATCTTTTTAAGTATTTAAAACTTATTTTATTCAATAGATAATAATTATAAACACCATACATCAATCAAAATATTTACAAACGAATTATTTGAATTTTGACTGAAATTACGAGTCCCTAGAGAAAATTAAAAGTTACCAAACTCCTATGACAAATTGTTATTTTATAATTCGTTAAATATAGAAAGTAAAAATTTGGTAATAATATGTTTTTGATTTTGATGTTTTGATTAGTCAACTATCATAACAGGTAATTAAAATATCCAAAATTAATATCAGAAAAGATTAATTTTATTGAGTTAAATATAAAAGTGGTTCAGTGTTCCTCAAACTTCTTTTACATCTTTATTAATTTATTTATTTACATACTTGAGGTTACTTTATAACAAAGTTTCCCAATAGTCAAAATTTTACAATGAAATGAAAAAAACAAGAAAAAAAACAAATAGATTGTAAATTATTACATAGACTGCATACACATAGACAGCATAACTTAAATAACAAACTTGATTAAAAAAATATATATATATATATACATGACATTCGATAAAATTTGACAAAGAATTTTATATTGTAATTTTGTTAATAATGTAATTTTTATATTAAGGCAAGATTTGTTTTTTGTTAAATAGTCAAAAAATTATCATAACGGCCTTATTATTCCTTATTATTAATAAGTATTACATAAAAAGGGGTTACTTCAACATTGTAGCAAATAAAATACTAAAATTAGTCATACCAAAATAACCTCGAGCATAAAAAATCAAAATATATTAGGACCACCAAGACATATTTCGTGAACAAAGTCTTGCAAGCTAATTGAATTAAATGTCATTTTAATATAAGTTGCCAAATATATGATTAGCCGGTTGAAATTACTGTTATGCGACCATAATCAGAGTTATTATACTAATTTAATTACAGTAATCATACCTAAATAATTGGTTATTATCTAACATTAACCAAAATTTTTCGGTAAATAATTACTGGCCTTAACTAATTAATCGTGGGAGGTCGAATATATTTAAAATTAGGTTAAACCAAAGCAAAATTTCGTTACCTTTATTTACTTAAAAAGTACATCTTTTTTACATACTTGTATGCAAAAATATGCACTATTATAATAACGATAAATATTAATGCTTTGGGTACAATGTTACAAGGTTAAATTTGTGCAAGGTACAAACGTTACTGCAACTGGTCTTAGTAATGTAGAATTTTAAAGTATTGATTTAATTATAGGTTTTTATTTTTACAAAAAAATATAATTTAATAATCTTTTCAGAAGTGGTTGAATAAAATTCGGAAATGGGTACTGTCAAAAAGTACTAGTTGTGTTCAATTTGAAAAAATTCAAAACTCTAATAAGAAGTCACAATTTACTATTCTCAAAAAAAGGTGGAAGGTAATTTGCCAAAAATATATATATTTGAAATCAAAGCTAAAAACATTGCTTAATTAATCCCTTAGAAAAATTTATCATCTAAAGTAAACTAAATTTTTTATTTTTTCAAAAATATAAGATATATAAGACGATTTTGGAACCAACTTTCATTTCATTCCGAAAAAGCTTTTGAAGGTTATAGGGTGCCATAGGGACGTTATGCAGAAAAATTAATTTAGCAGAAGATATGATAAAATAATGAAATAAATTGCTATAATTTATTCAACATTTATTGTCACTGTTTACATTTTTTCTTGGCTTTCGTTAAAATAGAAACGAAGTTTTTGTGTACTAAATGAATGAAGGCCATCTAGTACAATACTTTTCGATGCTTTAAAAGTAACCTGACGTTATAAAACACTCCATGGCCATGATCGTATAGGCACTCGATTTCGGCACCGGAGGTTCGGGGTTCGCAGCCCGGGCAATGCTCTAAGATTACATGAATAGTATTTGTATAAAAAAAATGTCGCCAACTTTAATTGATACTTAGAGGATAGTAGACGCAACCCACCTGACGTGGTTCCCGCAGAGTGAATATGAATATCCTGATGGGCCCAATTATTTTGTTATGCCTAAAACGGGCATTTTTATTTTATTTTTTATACAACACCTTTAAAATTTTGTCATGCGTAGGGAAACCTATTTAATACAACCTCTTAAGCTTGGAATTATCACGATATATGAAGACTAGCAGAGCGAGTCCGAACTCATAAAACCCAAGATCTATACTAAGGATTAAGGTCGAGCGTAGCCAGACCAAAGTAATACCACTTAAGACTTAGGATATTCATGAAATTTTAAGGAAAACCAAAACGAGTCCAAAATTTTATCTTACCAAATACCCGATTATTTTTTCTTTAGCGAACCTATAATCTATGAAGTGATTAGTAATGCCAAATCACTTATCGACAAAGCATTATTAATTTGTCTCTCACGACTTCCCTCTTAAAATACGACATTTATAAATGATCCAAAAAGCAATCTAAAAAGGGCGCGATTTGACTTCATCATTCAAATGCTAATTTTAAGTGTTTATTTTTCAATAGATAAACAATAAAAAGATTTATAGTTTATAGAGACAGAAAAACTATAAACTAATCTATATCACCCTTATAAAACATAATATATAGTTATTAAAACTTCTCCCGCCCTTAATTCATATTTTTTATGAATGGTTAAACAAATGAAAGTGTTTATATTGTTAGGTACAGTAATTTTGCTTCTGTGTGTGTGAGAGAGGCAGAGGGTGTTAGATGATGTCCTATTTGTAAAAAAAAACACTTATAATTTTTAGGGATGAAACTTGTAGTACTTATGTTTATAAAAAATAACCATAAAAAAATCTCTCACCCTTTAGGATTTTTTTTATAAAGTATCTTTTTATTAAAAGGGTATTAAGTGTCCATAAAAAGCTGCACGCTTCTCGAACCAACAAAAAACATATTGACTAAACCGTTTTCAACCAGTAACAGAAAAGGTTATATAATAGAACACGGAAAATTGCGGCGAATTATATAAACTCCCTTAAAGCCGTAAAAAATCTTTTTGTCAAATAAAGCTAATAAACTGTGTTTAAAAAAGGGATTTTTGACTGCAGTACAAAGGGTAGATAATTTTAAGGGTATTTTCGTATTTACTTCCTATTTAAGTTCCTTTTGTCAGTGTTGGTGATGCAGCCGGATATTAGGCCTGGTTATTATATTCTAAATCGGAGTTATACCAATTGACTGAAATACTTCAAGTTATTGTACCCAGTCAATTGTCAACTATTGATGTACTCATAGGAAATATTCTTTACGCTTCAAAGCATTTATGATTATTTTATATTAAAAATAGTTTTTGATATTACAGGAAACCCTAAAATTATTATCAACATTATCAAGCCCCCTCCCCAAAAAATTGATATTGGAACAATGACTCATAAAAATATGAAAGCTCATACCCCATCATACCTTTTAGTCTAGTCAACGAACGGTTTTTTTGCAAAAATTCAAATTTTTAAAATTGTATTTTGGGAATCTGTTTGATCATGTTATGGATACTCCAAAAAAGTCCCCCTAATTTGCCTCACAGCTGCGAACCAAGCGTAGTACACCAAAACTTATCCCGTTATTTATGTTTTCGTTAAATCTTGATAGGAATACACCATTTCAAAAATGTAGTTTAAAGCTAGGTAAATTGTTTAAAAATTAGTTACTATTGGTTAAATCTCTTTTCCAAACCTATAACAAAGGAATTTAAGTAAAAAATTAACCATATCTACATTTTTTACAACATAAACAAACTAAAAATTGTTCTCTGTATGCACTACCATAACTCAACGACAAATCGATTAAACATTATGATTTTTGGATATGATTTAGTCAACTATTAAAAAGTTACTATCCCATATTATAGCTTTCAGTTTATTATAGCTGCAGAGCACTGGCCTGGTAAAGTTTTCTTTTGACCGGAAAACAGAATTTCAAAATTGTATCCTTGAATCGGCCTGACACTGTCCCGACAGTTAATAAAGAGATCAAAAAGAAGGAAGACAATCTGCTCTACAAATGTTTCCTCTTCCATTTTCTTTTAAAACTAATAGAAAAAAAGTCCCCCTAGGAATGAAAATGAAAATTTGTCCAAAAAATTGACAGAGAATGTTTTATTAAATGCACATGTTTTCCTGTGAGATGGTCATTTTTTGTTATTATAAAAAGAGCAAAGCGGGTAAAGAGTACTCGATGTAACATCGAGTACTCTTTACATCGCAACTCCCAAAGAGTTTTACTAACAAAAAATAAAAACTATGAACTCTTTGGCATTCAAATAGTTTTAATAAAAAAACATCGGGTACGGGGTACCTCGGAACATTTCCTCATAACATCGGATTCCCTACGCTCATCCTGATGCTGCTATCATCCACCATCATGGATAGCCTTGTTGTATTATAACAAAACTTAGTACACTAATTTATTATGCCAAGGCATACTCTTGTACTAAATTTCAACTTAATTAGATTATTTCCTGATTTTTACAACTTTTTAAAAAATGTACCTTATCGACATATTTTGTATCGGCCGTATTTTAGGTCATCCGGTGATTTAACACGTTTTTAACAATTTTTTGGGTACTGACTACTCGTATCGACTTCGGACTAGTTTTGCTCGATATTCTATATTCATCATAACGGCCTTATAATAGGGTATAATCACATTAAAACAGGGTTTCTCTAACAGAATAGAAAATAAATTCTAAATTTTACTAATATTTTGATAACCAATAAATCAAAATTTCATAATAATTTATTAACCATAACCGATTCTTATTTGTTTTAAATTAAATTTAAATCCTTTATTTGTACCGATAATAAAAATCAAAGGTGGTCCACAAATGAGACGAAACATGCGTGACCATATCTTAAAAACTGACTTAATTAATGAAAAAACTATATAAAATACCTAAAACTTATCTTTAGGACTTGTAACTATGCTTACCTGGTTATGAGATTTAATTCAGTCATTCATGTACATATGTACTAATCAAACATAATTACAATCATAAATTTGATCTAAGTAAATACACAAAATCAATTCAAAGACCGAAAGTAACAAAAAATTGGAGTTGTTAAAATCATTCCATCGTTAAATTTAGATTATTGACGCACATATATAAAAACAATGAAGTATACAAAAAATAAGAAGCATAACATAGGGACAGTAAAAAATCAAGTTTTCATAAGATTAATAACAACTTATTAGGATAGGACTAGTTTTTAATATAATCAAAGGGAGTTTTGATACAATATTTGTCATACTTATAAATAGAGTTTTGAAACAAGTACTGTTATACGAAATAAAGATAAGATTTTTATTATAAATAAGTTTATTATAATTTTTTTATTTCTAAAAATATAATATAAAGCCGTTGTCTTTAAAATCTGACTAACTATTTTTTTTTTTAATTTTGGTGCATTAAGAACTCATAGAACGAGTTAAAAGGGCTCTGAACTACTGCATCGCATGGCACAGGGGATTCAAAAAAATATACTTATTAATAAAATAATGATAGATACATGATATTTAATTATTTTCCCACTGTACCGGACAGAATTTTAATTTAGTAGGCATTTCTGAAAATTAGATTAATAAATCTACGACTAAACGAAACAAAGCTTTTCTGACCATTAAATCGAACTACTTCATACAAAAACGTAACGCGAAGGCTCTTGACTTTTTTGTAATATAATTATATTCAATTATTTATTTTATAAAATATATTAATAATTTCTAACCCTATTCAAAGAAAAAAGTTCCATTCAAATCGGATAGTTTGTCTAATAATAAGTAATTATCCTTTAGTTTATACTTTAATTTCTTTTCACTTTTAGATTGTACTTTATTAAAAACGTAGAATGTTGTTACAACCTGTTCTTAGATTTTATAATGTTGTTACTACTTGTTTTAAGGTATGTAGTCTGTTATTACTACTTGTTTAAAAACGTAGAATGTTGTTTATACTTTTTTAGTTAGTATAATGTGTTACTACTTTTTTTTAGTTAGTTAATGTTCGTTACTACTTTTTTTTTATTAGTATAATGTTGTACTACTTTTAGGTAGAATGTTGTTACTACTTTTTTTTAGTTAGTATAATGTAGTTACTACTTGTTTTTAGTTAGTATAATGTTGTTACTACTTTTTTTTAGTTATATAATGTAGTTACTTACTTGTTTTTAGTCAGTATAATGTTGTTACTACTAGTATAATTAGTTATACTTGTTTTTAGTTAGTATAATGTTGTTACTACTTATTTTAAGAATTAAGTTTAATGGACTGTGAAATCTTAATACGGGATAAGACAGTAGTCCGAGCTTTTTTAGATTTAGTTTATTTCATATAACTTATTTTAAGGTTTGTATAATGTTCTTACTATTTTTCGTTGAAAACGTACATTGACCAAAGTTAGTTAGGATATTCTAAGTTGACGCAAGCCAATGTAACCTTATAGTCCGCCGGAAATGTGCTAATTGATATAAACATATTTATCCCCCTGGCTCCTCTCTCCCTCAACCCGGAAATAATCAGAGTTATAAAATAAAAAATTAAAAGATAATAAGGGCAAATGCCACAAAAAGCTGTTTAATAAGGTATTTACTGGCAAAACAAGACAAAACATTTTCTCACAAAGGTATCTTTATAGGTGAGCACTAGAATAGTCACTTCACGTTTTATAAACACTTGAAAAGTTTTTAAAACGCGGTAAAACGTTTCGATCGATTTAAACCAGCAACTAGCAATAGTAGTTATGGCATGAATGTATAGCGTCATCTCATTAACAGCAGTAGTTGTTTATCCAAAAACATGAAAACGTTTTTTTTAATGTTAAAAATCGAAAAATAATTTAATTAAAATTTAGTACAAGGCTATCTCTTTATATGTAATAAATAAGTTTAATTATATTCTATTGCGGCTATTATATCTACGGTTTTATTTGGATCACTAATGTTAAGCAGCATCGAGCGAGACAGTACATGGTGGGTGACCGATGGACTTAAAACTATCGCACTGATGATGGACGAAGCAACTGAAGATTTAATAAATTATATATTATAATGCTTTTATGCTTTGAGGACGAGCGAAGCGAGTCCGAATGAGTGTGGATAGGCGTAACGTTTTCGATAAGGTAAGAAAGAGCACCAAAGTACTTAATATCTTTTTAAAAAATAGCGATGTTAAGATCCTACAGAACGGTACATGAATACTTAATAAGGTGTAGATATTTAGATAAGTCTCTTATTCATATTTTATTTGTCATTTCTACAGATGTATTTATTATTTCATAAGGTGTTACATAAAAATAAAATATTACATCAAAATGTTTACCAGCATTAGAAGAAATGGCAATAATACGTATGCTATGATTAAAACCCTTTATTGAAGGAAAAACATAAATTATGTAACAATATATTTGAATTGTTATATTAATTTAATATTATAATGTGAAAAAAAACATTATTATAATAGGAACAAACCTTGACATATTTATTAAAATAATGCAAAGTACTGCTAGTAAATGTTATTATCTTATCTAAAACAAATAAATTAAGATAATCACTTAATAAACACACAAGGTGACAAAAACGAGAGCAGATATTATTCTGCAGTTAATTTATGATATAAGGATAATATGTCCAGCTTCCTTTAAAAACTTCCATAAAGACAGCGATAACCCCTTTCAAAAGAAATCTTTTTAAATACTTGTTCCTAATGGGAAACATCAGTTAGGAAAAGAAGAAAATAGAGTAGTTCTAATAAACTGGGAAGACTTCCGCGGATAATGTCATAAAGAATTAGGTCTTCCGGTGGTCACCGCTTCAAAGTAGATGAAGAATCCGACGTTTTCCTTCCACTGTAAGGCATCTTCACTTGTAGGACATCATGAATGAAAAAAAGAGCAGTTCTACATAACGAAGATCAAAGTTTTATCTGTCGCTAATATCTTATCTGTAAGATTTCATCTATCTCCCTCTTGACACAATATAATTATGCGTGTAATTCGACATTCGTCATCATTGATGGCTCGACATAATGTCATGTCCCACTCTGTTTCGTTACGTCTAACTCATCAGGGCGCCGACAGAGCCTGAAGTCACTCTGACCTTCAATTAATTCCGAAGAATATAATGTGAAGTACCTACCAGAGACAAGCGGTGCTCTCTTACCGCCATCATGCATGGCAAGCAAAACATATATCATTTGATACTACCGAGTTTTGCAAACATGAATAGTTGACACAATATATTGATAATTGATGGCGGTAAAAGAGCACCGCTTGTCTCTGGTAAGTACTTCACATTATATTCTTCGGAATTAATTGAAGGTCAGAGTGAGTTCAGGCTCTGTCGGCGCCTGATGAGTTAGACGTAACGAAACAGAGTGGGACATGACATTATGTCGAGCCATCAATGATGACGAATGTCGAATTGATGGAACAGTTCCCAGATGTAGCATTGCATTTTGCTTGTTACATTTCCTAGGTGTCTCTCGCACAATTATATTGTGTCAACTATTCATGTTTTGCAAAACTCGGTAGTATCAAATGATATATGTTTTGCTTGCCATGCATGATGGCGGTAAAGAGAGCCGCTTGTCTCTGGTAAGTACTTCACATTATTTCTTCGGAATTAATTGAAAGTCAGAGTGAGTTCAGGCTCTGTCGGCGCCTGATGAGTTAGACGTAACGAAACAGAGTGGGACATGACATTATGTCGAGCATCAATGATGACGAATGTCGAATGATGGAACAGTTCCAGATGTAGCATTGCATTTTGCTTGTTACATTTCCTAGGTGTCTCTCGCACAATTATATTGTGTCAACTATTCATGTTTTGCAAAAACTCGGTAGTATCAAATGATATGTTTTGCTTGCCATGCATGATGGCGGTAAGAGAGCACCGCTTGTCTCTGGTAAGTACTTCACATTATATTCTTCGGAATTAATTGAAGGTCAGAGTGAGTTCAGGCTCTGTCGGCGCCCTGATGAGTTAGACGTAACGAAACAGAGTGGGACATGACATTATGTCGAGCCATCAATGATGACGAATGTCGAATGATGGAACAGTTCCCAGATGTAGCATTGCATTTTGCTTGTTACATTTCCTAGGTGTCTCTCGCAATTATATTGTGTCAACTATTCATGTTTTTGCAAACTCGGTAGTATCAATGATATATCTCCCTCTTCTTAGTTCTACGGTAGTAAATTGGAAACACTTTGCTGTTTAAGAAATATAAATTAGTATCCACTGTATAAAAAACGGCGTAAAAAAACTTTTTTTGTACATTTGGGAGTTCATCTATTTGCCGCGAGGAACTCTGAAGGCTCCAATCTTGTTGTAGTTCAACTATAGTTCCGCCAGATGGCAACAATGTTTAACAGTATATTTTTCTTTCTTGTTTCTTTACAATTAAAATTACGTTTAAATTAATTACATAATTGTTTTTTTTATTAGAAATTATTATTAACAATGCTTGATAGTGATTTTGGCGACACTACACAATATTTTTTTAACTCCACCCGAGTTTAAAACTTTAGCGATGGAGGCAGAAAATAAAAGTGTTTTGGAAATATTATTTATTTTATTTCTCTGCTACGGAAGCAATATTGTCAGTCTGACTCGCTTCACTCGCCAGTAAATATACTCGCTTAGGTAAAAAAATTCATATCACAACCCAGTAGTTTAATATACTATTATCAAGCAAAAACCCTAGTATGTATACTCTAAATAGACAAATAGAAGAGTGGCAAATTCAACCATTTTTATATCTGACACAGAGTCCGATATTATTTATAAGTATCACCATATTTAATTCTAGCAAGTTATTCTAGTTACCAGTGTATAATTGTATCTTGTTTGTTTTAATTTTCGGTTAATTTTATTATTATATGGTTATTAATATATTTTGACAAGTTATCGCTTATTTAACTAATCTTTGATTTTGTGTGTAGGATGAGGACTCCTAAAACCCTAATCAAAAATATAATGAAGATTAATTAAGTTTTTTTCTTCTTCCACATTTGCACAAAGATACCTAAAATCCTAGTAAATAATTACAAAGAATAATATTTTAGCTTATCTTTTTCTAAGATTACATGAAGATGCCGGCATTTCCAATAAAAAGGTAGAATGCTTTAATTATTAAATAATAATTAAAAAACAAATTAAATAATTGGCCACAAGTATAATTTTATAATTTATAATTCATTGGGTAAAAGAAGCGCCTTGTTTTAAAATGAACTTTCATAAAACAATAAAATGGTGTTCATGTTGTGAAAAGTACGATACAACACTAAAAACGAAAGTAAAATACGAAACAATAGACGCGTCCTAAATATTTAAATGTGAAGGCGGTGACCAGGTGTAGGACAAGGTGACAGTTGCCAAGAAGGTAAGGCACAGTGCTAGGTTCGCACCTGCGTAAGACTACGATCAAACGGAACTATCCTTCTGCACCTGCTTGCTAAACAATATTGTTCTTCTTGTAGCTACGTTAGCATACAATGCACAATAACTGGATGTTGTTAACAAACCAGCTGATGGAGATGAGAATAAAAAAGCTTTTAATATAACCTAGAAAACTCTAAATCACATAATGGTTAAAGAATTAAAAACTTCAGCCATTGGTAAATTTAAGTTATGATATTTTTAAATTTTATTCCCTTCATGATTATTTATCGTAGTAAAAATGGAATACCGATAGTATTTCTTGTCTATAACACTCGTCTTATTTGCTGTCAAAGAAGATGATGAACGAAGGAAAATATTCAATAGAACATTATCAAACATAATTCAAAAGACAAGAAAAAGGAAAACTTAACACGAAAGCTAGAAATAAAGGTGAAAATAACAATACATTTGTGATGAGTGCAGAGGAATAGCTCTCATTATGTATTCCAATCTCTGAAACATCGAAAATCACGAATAACTTCGCACAGGATGGTACGCCAGTGACTTTTAAACTTGGCAGGGACACTATCGTGCCCCAGAATTTTTTCAGTTATAACGTTTATTACGACAGAAATAATATAACTATGGAAATGGAATTCATACAACCAATTTTTTATGTTAAGCTACCTGAATATGTCGATCGTCGAAAAACAATAAAAAAATTATAAGTTGTAGGCCAGTTTAAAAAAAAAAGCAAAAACAAGTGTGGAAATTCAAAAAAGTTTGAATCTTCAAATGCAGACATATATAATTATATACATACTGTGCACACACACTTATACATACATGTGCAACAATACTTACATACATGTGCACACACATTCATACTTATATACATACATGTTGCACACACATTCATATATATACATAATGTGCACAATTCATATTTGTATACATATTTTTTGTCCATTGAAATGACAACATTAAAAATTAACTTTATAACAGAACGTCAACTTCAGTTACTAAATCTTCTTTAGCTTTATTATTTCCAGAAAAAATAAATGAAATTAAAAAAAATACAAACTTAAAGGTCTATGAGCTATCTACAAAATTATAAAAAGAGAAAACCACCCAAGAAACGACAAAAGCATATTTTCTATATAACGCTTAGCTAAGATAAAAACGTACGATACTCGAACCATACACGTTTCAGCATGAGTAATTAAACTTATGATAACAAACATTAAGTTCTTTGTGACTTATAATTAGTAAAAGGGTGCGGAAAAACAAAAAATTAACTTTTTTAGAGGGAGGACTTTTTTGATGTTTTTTTTTTATTTTAAGAAAACATGCGCATTATCAACTTAAATATTATCGTACTTAATTCAACTGGATGTAATGAATACTCTCATTTACGGAGGAACAAAGCAGCAGTGTGTGCGAGCCACGCGACATATATGCGGGTAGTAGATTAACCTTTTTTAACACATTTTAAAAATGCAGGAAATCTTTATTACAATGTAAAACTACTTGAAAAAATTAACATTATGTTTTTTTTTAAATTTGAGCGAAAAGTTTAATTTGTTTACTCCACCTGGATTAACCTTTGGTGTCGGTTTCGACGGACCTTGGGCTGAACTTGGAATTTTAATAACTAGTAAAGATTGCAGTCAAAATTAGCGGGAATAGGGCTTATTTCAGATTAGAACGTAGTTACCTTTAGCTTTTAAGAGGAAGAGAAAAACCATTTGTTCCTTTTATTATGTTTGTCTCATTGCAGATTCAAACTGAGTTTAACTCAGAATGTTTTATACTTCAAGGAAGAGAGAAATAAAGTTCTTTTCATTTTTTGCTGAAAACTGATCAATGTAAATTTTAGGAAACACTATAAGGGTTGAATTAACCCTCTTTCTATCTCTATATATATACGCGTGTAATATATATATATATATATATATATATATATATATATATATATATATATATATATATATAGCTTCCGACCCAGGAAGCTTCCTGGCTGGGAAACGCAATAAAATAGAATGAAACTACTGCAAAATAGAGGCTATCAGGCAAGTAGAAGCTATGACGATTTAGAACTTCCAGTGGTGACCGCGTCAATGTAAATAATGTCAATGTAGATAATGCCAATGTAAAGAACGTCAATGTAGATAATGTCAATGAAGATAATGTCAATGTAGATAATGTAAATGTAGATAATGTAAATGTAGATCATGTTAGTGTAGATAATGTTAATGTAGATAATGTCAATGTAAATAATGTCAATGTAAAAATTGTCAATGTAGATAATGTCAATGTAGAAAATGTCAATGTAGATAATGGGCTTCTACCGTCATCGTGGATGAAAACATATTGCCCAAGAAAAAGTTTTTTTACCAAATTGTAATACAAATGTGGTAACGTTTTGCAAGAAAATACCAACATCTATCGCATAAAAGTGATCTATGAATTATAATTCTCATCAACAAAATCATATCGTAAATTTATATTTCTTAAACTTTTTACGTATAGTATAATCGAAAAATGCAGTAAGGATACTTGACAAGATCCCTAAAAATGCCAGGTTTCTCAAGACTACTTAACTCGAAATCTAATACGACAAATAATTTTAAGCGTTTAAACCGAAATAATTCATCGTTCGCTATGGGAACTTTTTAAAAGGATTATTAGAAAACTAAAACAAGACTAACAGAAGCTACAGAAGCTACTAACATTCAAAATATCGCTCTTATAAGACCGCAATTATCATTTGTCTTGTTTTTTTTTTAATTTCTTACACAGTAGGTGGTACAATATATTATTATGGATGCTTCTGAGTAAAGGATGTTAAACGGAAGTGAACAATTGTTGTTTAAAAGAAGGAAGGTTAGAGTTATGTCAAAAACTGTTTAACATAGATATCAAATCAGGAATTTGTCATTATTTAAATCATAACACTGCTTATATACAAGATGTTAGACATGTATAAGGCGATTCAATACGATGCGAACAAACCTAGCGCATTCGGAGGTTGTGGCAAGACTTTTTCATAAATGACATGTGACGTCATTGCAGGAATCGGTATAGGCGGTCAACATTGAAAAATCTCTATTTATTCCTCCAATGACGTCAATTCAGGAGAATAACCTAACATGAAAAATCATTAATAAAAAGCCCTCCAATTGAATCACCTTATAAACTCTATCAGCTTAGCTTTTATAGTGTTAATAAATAATTAAATCTAATAATTAAATAGGCAACTAAAATTTAATTTTCTATTAATTAATTTTTTTCTATTAATCTAAATTTTAGATTAATTAAATCTAATCAACTTTGTAAAAATATAGAAACAAAAAAACAAGAAAAAAATAATAGTAACAACACTAACTTCGTCTTTTGAGAAATGAGCTTTAATTATTTATTATTAAAGCTTTTATTATTCTCAGCTAAGTCATCTTTTGGGCTATAATACCATCTAAAGTGCCGGTGAGTCTTCCAATACTTAACACCTGACTACCTGACAACCTACCCTATCACCCTAATTAAGAAATGGCTATGTTTTCCAAGATGAATAAGAATTTTATTCTGAAGAATTACAAAGACCCTAAAAATCTTAGATATGTATACACGCATTTTTTCCACTAAAGCATTGTACCACCTTCTGCAACACGTTTGTCTCAAGATCTATTTAATTTAACATACAAAAGGGTATAACATTTTTGATTCCTGTAATCCTTTGGACTAGAATAAATCAGAATTATAAGGAATTTAAAAAATCCAAAGTATAAGTAGATATCATGAGAAAGATACATTTCAAGTGCTATAAAGTAAGTGTTGAGAGCTTGAGTCCGACTTTAACTAAAACAAATGATGTTTGAACAACATATATCACATATTTTAGTTGTTGTTTCATAAATTCCTTGTAAATAATTGTTATAATTATAAAACAGGTAGCATGAAGAAATATTGTTTTCTTTATGATATGAACTTACAATGGGGGTATAGTAAACAATAAACTCAACGATACTAAGATAAAAAGGTTGGCGAGAAGTTTTCCCCTTCCAACTAATTTTAAGCTACTTCCACTAAATTTTGAAGCTGCTTCCTACTAAATTTTGAAGCTACTTCCTACTAAGCTGCTTCCCACTAAGCTGCTCCCTACTAAGCTGCTACCTACTAAGCTGCTACCAACTAAGCTGCTACCTACTAAGCTGCTTCCTAATAAGCTGCTACCACTAAGCTGCTTCCTACTAAGCTAAGCTGCTCCTACTAAGCTGCTACCTACTACCTACTAAGCTGCTTATAAGCTTACCTACTAAGCTGCTTCCTACTAAGCTGTACCTACTAAGCTGCTTCCTACTAAGCTGTTACTTACTAACCTACTAAGCTGCTACTAAGCTGCTACCTACTAAGCTGCTACTAAGCTGCTAAGACTAATGCTACCTACTAAGCTGCTTCCTACTAAGCTGCTACCTACTAAGCTGCTACCTACTAAGCTGCTTCCTACTGAATTTTGAAGCTGCTTAACTAAAAACAACATAGGTTATACTTTTGTTGTAATGGGTATTTAATTTTAATAGCAAGATACACTCATGATTTTCTACAAAATTAAATTAAATTTCTACAAATTGTAACTTCGCAATATGAAATAAAATTAGTGGAAAAACTACCTTTTGACATTTTACTACAGCGTTTTTTGTACGACCCAAGAGGCTTCAAGCATGGTCTTTGGCTTAAAATTCGCAATAAAAAATGCAATTAAACTAATTATTGGCCATAGTTGCAAGAGTTGAAATTTGGCAACTGATTAGCTTTTCGCAAAAAATTACAATTTTTTATGTAAGATATTTGTATTTTTAAATTTTTTAAAAAGATTTTTGTATTTCTTGGCTTTTTTATGGACTGATGATGGCCGGAAGTGACAGAAGTTATCCTCGAGTAAAGTAATAAAAACACTATTTATTGGAGAGACTATTAATATATCTATTATTTACAACTAGTTTTATCATCGAATTTATACTTTTTATCCATAATTTTATACTCTATAAAAGTATAGGATGTCAGAAAAGAAAACAAACATTATCCAAAGATAAAAAAACAAACAAAAAAACAAGTAACAAAGATAAAAAACATGCAAAGATAAAAAAAACAAATCAGAAGACATAGATCAGTTAAAAGGACATTATTTTGAAAAAGGGATGAAATAAAGTAGAAAAAATATGGAAAAGGTTTAAGAATTGAATACGTCTAAATTGTCTTACGGTTAGCTTTAGGGGTCATTTAAATAATTGGGCAAAAAATTTACCCTTTTCAAGTGATCTATCATAATAAGATGACGATAATATCAAAAAGTTTTACCTCCTATGTATCCTTATGTAGTTTATCTCGATATCTCTTCATAAATAAGTATATTTGTCAAAGTAAGTTATAGAAAAAACTCGGGTACGAGGTACCTCGAAACATATTTTTATCGCATTGGCATCGCTACGCTCATCTTCCCTACTTCGTCCTCAAAATATACAAGTCGTTAAATTTATTTTTCAACAACTCCTCAAACTCGCTTCGCTCGTCTTCAGATAATAAGGGATTAATTCCTTGCATTCCCCGCGGTCACCCATCCAGGCACACAAAAAAATATGAAAGGGGGAAAATGTGTATTATTTATCGGTCAAACCTAAATAATTTATTACCTTGCTCTCTTTATAATGTATTTATAGTCTAATGCTATATAGACTATGCTAATATTTATAGACTAATGCTGCCAGATTCAGAGAAATTGGTAACCATGTTTTTTAAAAATGTACTCCATATAAGTTTATTTTCCAAGTCACTATTTTTTTAGCAAAATTAGTAGTTGCAACACCCGAATTTAACTACACCACTAAAAAGAAGTCTCCATTACACAAAAACCCCAAGTCATCAATGTATGTCTTATGGTTAACAAATTAAGAGACTTTTAGTCCACTGCGTATATTAACTTATTGTAAAACACAATGTTATTAATAAAATTGGCATTGTAAAATAAATATAAAATTATTAAAAATATAACTGGACAATTTAAGATATATTTGTCCTTGTATTGTAAAAACCATAAGTGAGGTAAATGAAACCGGGCCAAATAAAAATCAAAACCATTGATAACCTTAAGGATATGCGGGCCTGCAATAAGTTAATCATTTTTGTGTTCACGTTAATTAAATAACATTTAAGGGTAACTTTTTAGATTGAACGATAAATGAGTGTGATTTTTTATTTGATCTTAAAAATCGGATATAGGGTACCTCAGTAATTTACCTCACAACTATGGACTCGCTTGTGAATGTCATGATTATTTAACTTCTAAGTTGGCATTATCTCAGTATTGCTGCGTTTGACCTCAGAATATATATAATATATATATATATATATATTATATATATATATATATATTATATATATATATATATATATATATATATATATATGTGTGTTGTGTGTGTGTGTGTGTGTGTGTGTGTGTGTGTGTTTGTGTGATATATATATATATATATATATATTTTATTTCTTTCGATTGGCTATACACAAAAATCCTACGTAATAATTATATTTGGCAATTAAAGGAATCGGGTATATGCTACGCTCAAGCTCCCAGCTTCGGATTCACTTCGCTCGTCCGCAGAATATGCAAGTCATTAAATTTATACTGCAACACGTCTTCAGAGACGCTTTGCTCGTCCTCAGATAGTAACTACATTCCTTTCATTCTCAGTGGTCATCCATTCAGGAACTGACCACCCTCGATGCTGCTTACTAATACTGGATACTGATCCACCAAAAATCATGGATATACTTGTATTGAAACGAAATTTAGTGTACTTATTTATTACGTAAAGGTATACACTTAAAGTAAATTTAAACTCAATTGAATTATTTTCCGATTTTTACAATTTTATAAAAAACGCATACATAAGTCATTTGATAAAAATTGAACTAATGCTGATAATGAGATGAAACTACTTAGCACTAATATTTGTCTTATACATGGCTACATACGTGTCAAATTTCAATTGGATTGCATTATTGTTCCGTGTTTTATGATTTTTCTAAATTTATGCTGAGTCATTATTGCAGGTTAATGACGTCATAAAAATTATTTTCTGAATAGCACTGATTTTCGTACAAATTTTCAACTCTCTAGCATAAATACACTGGGAGATACGATTATATCAGACACACACACACACAGATAGACAACATTGCGAAAACCGCTAAGAACGCCTAAAACGGGTACTTGCGGTGACATCCCGGTTTTGGATTTTTCGAAAACACAATATTTTTCCTATATAACTACGTTATAAATATGGAAAAGTAAAAAATCAATATAAGGTTATAAAGTAAACATATAAATTTTAAAATTAAAAAGGTTTTGAGGGCGTGAGAGATGTCAGGTGCATTATAAGGATGGCATCCTGATTTTTGGGTGCATTTAAAGACGCTTCAAGTCAATTAATTTAAGTACAGGGTATATTGGGTGCAATTAAGAAGCTAAAGTAAACAACCTTTTAAGGTAAATAATTTAACCATCTTAATAATCTATTATAAATTTTAGTCTTGAAATATTTTTTGTAAGATTTTATCAGACACTAAGATTTTAAGGTCCAACCGAATGAAGTTTGATCTTAATTGAAAAGTTTGACATAGTGAAAGTGATAATTTTGTTATGGACCTCACGTAAGCTGTAACACGTATTTTATATTAAAATTCTTATTTTCCTCGGACAATAATTGCAATATTTTAAATTAATCTAAGTGGCCACGTCGGGTTTTTATTAAAAAAAAATCAATTAAGCAGTTATTTGAAGGAGGCCCAAAATACTTTCTAAAATTGTGGTTAGTCATTAACTATTTTAGACAAGGGTTTGTTTAAACATAGAAAATCATCTTATATTCCATATAATGAGAGAGATTAATCAACTCATCTTATAATCAACTTTATTTCAATTTATGAAATAAAGCTTAAAACAAAGACAAGGTGGAAAAATTAGTTATTTAACTTTTTTGTAAAATGATATCAGCAAAAATATGTATTTATTGAAGCAATGCTTAAATTATATTCTAAGTTTGATTACATTGGACAAAAATTGACTTTTTATTACAAAAAACAAAAAAGATACAGCACAATATGAAATATATTGCTAAGGATTTTAAGTGATAAAACTATTGGTTGCAACAGGTATCAAATACTTGTGGACATAGAAATAAGGTATCGTATAACATGTATTAAATAGTTTAAATTAATACTTTTCGTAGCTTTAAGTAATCTTAAGTAAGCTTCCTTGGCTATGTGGTTAAAGCGGTCACTCGGGATCACGGAGGTTATCGGTTCGAATCCCGGCCGGGGTACAACCTATTTTGACCAGAATATTAAAAAATATTACCCCGGTTTACACAAAATAATTATTGTATAAATTTGCCAATAAAGAACTTGTTTAAAAAAAGTAATCCTAACTAATAACTCCCTTGAAATTGGGTTACTTAATTTTTCTCGTATGGTTAAAATATGTGTGAACTAAGTTGGTATACCTGAGACATTGGTCAACTTTATCATTCTGAACGCGAGCAAACAGAGGCCAAATTTAAGGAATCACTGTTTTATTATGAGCAACGAAACAGAATTTAACACCGTAGACATTATTTTACTTCTATGTCCTGAGGTCGAGCGAAGCGAAAATGAAACGATTTTGACCTTGAAATTTGGTTAAACATCACAAGAGCGAAGGGAGTCCTAAGTAGTTTAGAAAATTACCATGGTAACATAGAAAGTGGCAAACGTATTTTAAACCGGAAATCATAACTAGCCGTAAATATAACCTCTAAAATTTTAAAATAAATTATTATATCGATTTTCCTATACCAATAAGACCGGGTTGAGCCTTGGCTCTACTATACCACCTATTGACTAGAATCATTTGCTTCTAGTCAATGATTTTTTAATTTTAGATTTTTAATTAAGAATTCATTAAAACAATAAATTTTGCAGATTATAAACGAATATAAACTTTATTTACATAATACGTAAGTAGATGATATATAAGATGTTTCTGTTAATTTTCTTGAGAGTTGAAAATTTCACATTCTACTAATTTTAGTTCTTATCGGGGTGTCCAACAAAAACGAATCGTCTGATTTCCTCTTACTCTGATATGATGGTCGTTTTTTCTTATAAAAATTCCATAAAATTAAGTCAAAATTAATTATAGGTAAGGACCTTTTATCAGTCAGAATAAACTCTTGAAAAGCAGGGAAAGGAGGTGGACAACGCGACATTCCTTCTTCGTAGCGCTTAAAATTTTCAGGATTTCGTACACCAAGTCCTTCAATGAAATCTTCAATAACAATGGGATTAAAACTCTCACAATAAAAATTTGACATCCTGTTAAAATTTGTTTTGTTTTAAACTATTATTTTGTCAATTTCGTCATAGATAATTAAAACGTAAAGTATTACGTTTATTTTACTTAATAATTTAATTTTTAATTTAATTTAAATTAAATTTTATTTAATTTTAAAAATTAAAACTAAACCTCCTACTGGGTATGACACTCAAAACTAATAAAGGCAGAACCGAAGGGCCAGATTATGATGAGATAACAATGGATAAACTGATTCCAAATAAGAAGCAAGTAAAACATAGTCTTCTTTCAAAATTTACTAGCTAACCAAGACTACCATTTTCAAACTTACACTTCAATATAACTATGAAACAAATTCAGTTATGAAAAAGTTTCAGATTAAAAATTACTATAGTTATAAGCATCTTCTATTAAAGGCTGCCTATAATATTTTATTTCATTACTGTAGCAAAGGCCTCTTTTAAAAAAAAATCACATATTTTGCAACCAAAAACCTGTCTTCAACTTAGAAATACGGAAGTAAAATTCTGAAAAATTGTTTTACAACAAAAACAATTATTCTTAAACGACGAAAAATGCTAATTCTGTTGTCATTAGTAGTAATAAAAGTGCTCATCTGTTTCAAATCGTTTTTCATATTTTCCATACTACAGAAAGTGACTAATAAAGTTTAATGGGCAAGACTTTAATAATACTAGATAGGGATGCAATTAAAATACAGTTTTAGATAAGAACAGGGTGATGGAGTGGCAAGCAACATGTTATCATGTTGCCAGATACATGTCGTAACCAATCATCCCTCTGTTGCAGCTAAACCATATGCTGCATGTTTAACTCTTAGCACTACAAATTAGATTATAATATAAGGTTACGCTGCCGTGAGCATATCAACACAACATGTGGTCAATTCATTTAAAAAACATTTTTTAAAGTTACTTTAGAAGCAATTTATAAAAGCGATAGGACTGTGTCATCGCAAGGGACCTTTAAACTTTGTAGACCTTATGCTTGTGCAAGACTTTTAAATTACTCACGCAGATAAGTTATAACACTTTCCATTTAATGATTTTAATTTCACTTTCAACATTCCGAAAATCTTTATCATACAACAACATGTTTGTAGGACTGGCTTCACGATGCTATAAAATATAAATAATTCTGGCGCAGTGGTCAGCATGCCGGGTGAATTTCTTTTGAAATGCATGATTCCGTGATTAAAAATCCATTTCTTGCTTAAGGTTTCTGCTTCATGCTTAATAACTTGAGCAGTACTTAATTATCAAAGCACTATTCGCAACTAATTTTTTCTGTATTTTTAAAGGAAATGCGCATAAATTTTTTGTTGATTAAACAAAACTATGCCTTTAAATTTGGCAGTGGACACGATTATTTGCACTAGTTTATTGCTCATTTGGTTTCTTGGTTGGTCTCTTGAAAGTTTTTAGCGCATTTCCTTTGAAAAATACAAAAAAAAATGAGTGACGAGTAGAGCTTGATAATTGAGTAACTGCTCAAGTTTTATCCATAAACCGGAACCTTAAGCAAGAAATGGATTGTTAAGCACGGAAACACGCATTCCAAACGAAATTCGACCGACATGCGGACCACCGCGCCAGAATTTTTAACTTTTTTACTGTATCTTCATAAAACAAATATTATGAGGTTGCTTTGATAAACAAAACCAAAGGGGGAGTGGGGATCAATTCCGCCCATCGTTGATATATATATATATATATATATATATATATATATATATATATATATATATATATATATATAATATATATATATATATAATATATATAATATATATATTATATATATATATATATATATATATATATATAATATAATATATATATATATATATATATATATATATATATATATATATATATATATATATATATATATATATATATATATATATATATATATATATATATATATATATATATATATATATAATAAACCATTTATTAGGTTCTTAATTTAACAAGACCTGATCAGCCGAAAGCTGTGGTTAAAGTTAAAGATATATAAACAACTTAGTTATCATTTATGACATATATTTTGAAATCAAGAAGACAACCAAATCGATCTCCCACTTACCCCGAGTAGTTCCCTCTCTACTTCCATCATCCAAAGACCCGAATATAATTTTCTAATGATAATCAAATTTTATATATATTTATATGATTTTTAATTGTTTTAATAAATAAAATCCATAAAAAGGTTCATTTTGGCAACCGCTGACAAAAATATTGTGAATTTTAAAGAAACTAACAAAAAATATTTAAATTAATAAAAAATAAAATTTTTTATTTTTTTTTTACAATAAATGATAAGCAATGACTATACAAAATCTTATGACTTAATAAAAATTACGAAAGAATGCACATGCGCGAAGAATTCCAGACATAAAATCTTTTCAAAGCTAATCTAATACGTTTTATTCAAGAATCCAAAAATGTTTATATTTATTGCTTGGGCGCACGCAAAAGTAATAAACGCACATCAAAACTTTATTTTATTGATCTTTAATCTTTTTATTAAACTTGTTTTTAATATGCATTTGTTTAGGAAAAATACTATTAAACAAAGAAAATAAACGATACACAAGCGTGACTGGAAAATCAGATTAAGTGGTATAATGAGATGTGTCAGAGTAACTAGTGTATATTTATGAAAATTTATTTCTATTTAAATTTAGAATGATTTATCATGTTTAAATTAAGTCTTATTTTTACCTGTTGCATTTATAAAACATGTGAAAATATGCATTTCGATTTCAGTCAATGATTTATTAGTTTTTATTAATACGTGTCTCTGGTGTGAGGTATAATTTGTGATTTCTTCAAAATGCTAATACCTGGTATGTATCATTCTTGTTTTTGTTTGTTTGGGTTTATAGCTAATTGGTTTTGGTTGAGTTTAAATTGTAGCAGTGAATTTTACTGGTGATGCCAATACAGGAATCACCACGGTAAAAGTAACAATGATTGTACTGAGATGCCAATACAGGAATCACCACGGTAAAAGTAACAGTGGATTGTACTGGAGATGCCAATACAGGAATCACCACGGTAAAAGTAACAGTGGATTGTACTGGAGATGCCAATACAGGAATCACACGGTAAAAGTAACAGTGGATTGTACTGGAGATGCCAATACAGGAATCACCACGGTAAAAGTAACAGTGGATTGTACTGGAGATGCCAATACAGGAATCACCACGGTAAAAGTAACAGTGGATTGTACTGGTGATGCCAATACAGAAATCACCACGGTAAAAGTAACAGTAAATTTTACTGGTGATATCAGGTACAGGAATCACCATAGTAAAAGATACTTGAAGAAATACATTTGTTTAAAACACTGCTATCTTCAACAATTGTGTTGCCCCTGCTTAACACTTCTATTTCCCATAAACTATAACTACAGCCCATAAACTTATAATACACTATAGTTTTCTCAATAGATAATAAGATTAAACTCTTTCAAACTTCTCCTCATAAATACTGTTTGGTATATAGGAATGTATTGTGTTTGCAAAAAAATCTAAACCAAGATTTCAACTAAATTATCAGTTTTAGGTGTTTTTAAGACCTCCTGAGTGGTTTCGAAAATGTTCTCTGCCTGATTGTGTGTAAGAGTGAGTGTGTCTGTAATCATCGTACTTAGGTCTAATTGTTATTCAGAAAATAATTTGTTTATGGCGTCACTAAATGCGGACCCATAATTTGATTAAGTTGGGATTTGGCACGCATGTGGACTTATATATGATCAACATATGAGCCACATTTCATATCATTATCAGCATTAGTTTAATTTTTATCGAATGGCTTGTATACTTTTTTTATAAATTATTAAAAAATCAAAAAATATTCTCATTGAGTTGAAATTAGGTACAAGTATATCCCTACATTTAATAAATAAGTGTACTAAGTTTCGTTTCAATATCATATATCCACATTTTTGTTGGATTAGAAAACTAAGCATCATCGAGCGAGGTGTCGATGAGATCGGAGAATGGGGTGTCCACTATGATAAAATGAACTTACTGTATTCCTGTATTCTTACTACTCGGATCAAACAAAACCTGTAGATATATTAGCCGTATTACAATGAACAAAGTATACTTTTTTAGTGTATTTCCTCTTAAAAAATCGCTAATAGCATAAGCATCATGACGGAAATCGTATCTTACTCACTAAAATTCGTTTCAAAGGTCCCTGATCACGAAAAATATGGTATTAATAGCCCTTAATTTTTTCGTTTCCTGTATAGTGTAAAACGTATTTACTGTTTGAGGACGTGCGAAGCGAGCCCGAAGATGTATTGCAGTACATTTAATGATTTTTATATTTTAAGGACGATAATACACCTGTGTACTGCAAATACAAGATGTACTGCAAAACATCTTCGGACTCCTTGTATACAGCTTCGCTCGTCCTTAAGACGAGCAAAGCGGTTACGAAGAAGTAGAATGAGCTTCTAAAATAGCAACATACTTAGAACACATTTAACATATTCAAAGTTATTTTTTATTAAAAAAAATTTATATAATTAATTGATTTTATACAAAGCAAAGCCGCTATAAAAAGTTTTCTGTAAAAAATATCTATGCCGATTCATAAACTAATGTCTCTATTAATTTCAACAAAATCACCTTTATTGCTTCGCTTCAGCTTATATCATACAAAAATTATATAAATTCAAAAAAGATGTTTTTATCTTGTTAGTTTAAAACACAAAAATGCCTATAAACACTAAATTTTTAACGTTTAAACTTTTCAAGAATTTATAATGTTTTAGTTTTGTATTTTAAACTGGTAGCAAGTAGTCAAATTCTTTCGTCTTTATTTTTGAACACAATCAAACATTTTTAAAGGCGCCTACGAATTCTTCACAAAACAATATTTTTGTAGATAATACACATATTTATATACAATTTTCTTGCTTTATTGTATTAATTTAAAATTGGTTTTTAATAAAAAATATTTTTAATTTTAAAACAACAGGTTATTAGAAAAAAATGAGATTAAAAGTTATAGATTAGAATACCGACAAAAATACCATTTTTCCAAAAAAAAAAAATCCTGTCCCATTAGTAATTAAAAAGATCAATTTAAAAGTTGACAGACAAGCTTAATATTTAATTCATTTGACTAAAGAAAGGAAGTGTTTCATCAGATTCTAAAGGATACAGTGATATTTTTATTATTTATTGATATCCTGTTAAATAATATAAATTTGTCAATCATTAACAAGATTTGATAATTGGTTAAGTCCTTGGAGTTTTAAGGTTACAATTTTTTATCATTATTTAATCAATCAAATGTCAACGACAACAAGTAGTTAAGGAATCTAAAAGCCAGGTCAGGTAATGCTAAATAATATTTTTGGTCTCTTATGACGATACAAATTTAAGCTTAAGGTTGTAATACTTCAGTCTCGACCCCAGAATAAAAATACTGAAATTACGTCTAGTGCGTTATGACTTCGAACACTCTTCGCTCGTCTTAAAACTTTTATGGTTGTCCACAGCGTAAGGTGGTATTTGTCTCGCTAAGCTTGACCACAAAGATATAAAATAATTAGATTTCGAGGGTGTTATGACTTACGGTAATAAAGCTTCGAAAAAGTTAATTGTAGAAAGCCATTTATTCGTACTATACGAATACTACGTTTCAAATACGAGCGGTCATATTTGGCAGCCTACTTTTTATTAATTTCAATCCTTTAATTAAATAATATACATAAAATTTAAAAAAGTTGGTAGTATCAAATCATACTTATGCTTTCACATGAAAGCATAAAGTTTTGCAAAAACAAGAATGGCAATATATTTCATTATTGTATTATATGAGTATTTAGTTTTTATTTTTAGTTGTAAAAACGTTTAGACACATGTATAAAGTTTCAAAAAATCATGAAATCATAACTTGAGTTGACGACTTAAATTTTTCACAATTTTCAAAATTTTGAGCAATAAACAACACTAACAACTACGTCTCACCACTAATGTCATAATTATTTTGCTGTGTTCTTTATTTTGCAGAACTCCAAGGCACTTTTAAAATTTAATGTCAATAATTTTACTTGAATTTGTTAAAACTAATTAAAATACCCTTTTTGGATAAATAATTTACAGAGTTATTTCGATTATGACCTGATTCGTTTAACAAACGAAGTGTTAAAATATCTTACAAATCACAAAAAAATATTTAACAACATGTTAAAAATTTTACCAAATCATATAAATATTTAAATCTGATAATAAACTAAAATAACAAATTTCTTTATTAAATTATCTTTGTATTATTATTTTTTTTAACATTTAATAAATACGCTACTTTAAAGGACTACCTAATTTAATTTTCATTCTTTAAATTAAAAACCCAACATGGCTATGTTCGTAGACACTTATTACAGGAAAATAAATAAATAAACAATTTAAATTGTACACATCATATTAAATTTTTTCTTATTATTCATTTTTTAAAAGTAATATGACATATTTTGTACGAAATTTGTTAAAGATTTGTTTTTATTTATTTTAATTTGATATTGTTTATGATTAATAAAAAACTGTATTTTATTTCTGCGGTTTATCATACTATTTTATTTTCCTAAGATATTTTTTTTCTTAATTTTGTTTACCTATTGTTATTTTGTTGCCTTTAATTTTTTTTTAGTAAATCGTTAAATGAATTCATTCTTTTTAATTCATATTTTATTATAATTCTATGAAAATTAATTTAATTTTGATTCAGCTACTATAACTAGGGAAATATTATAAAATGATTCTTTCGCATTTATCTTCGTGTCAAATCAGTATAATGTAGGGTCTTCGATGTTTGACTGATGTACATTAAAAGCTTCAGGTCTTGTTTTGCATTTAATTAACGAACAATAATACCATAAAACTACTGGAAGATGCAACTTGAATATTAATAAAAAATTTTAAAAACATTTTTGGAATTATTGATATTAGTTGACATACACTAAATGTCCATTAGATAAAAACTTATATATTCTTTTAAGTACGATACCCTTTTATGTTACTCTTAATTTATTTTCAGTTTTTTATGGTCAAAATTTTGGTAAAGTTAATGAAAATAGATATTAATTTTATTTCTCTCAAAAAATTCATCTTTTTAGTAACCATATAAGGTGACATAGGTTAAAAGGTTATATTCCAAGAATATATGGTAGGTTGTAACGCACATAAGAAAGGTAGGCGTAAAAATATAGCTTATTAAGCTCAAAGATATCCCGACTGTTAAAATTATATTATTAATCATATTACAACTAAGTTTGTATAAATAACGGCCTGTTAAAATTGGTTTGCATTTATTTGATTTGCTTTTTTACAGTTTAGTTCAGCATAATTTAATATGTTCTGGAGACTGCTTTACTTTAGTTTAATAATGAAGTTGGGTTTTGCTTTAATAAGTCACGGTCTGTCTTATTAGAGAGCCATTTTTTATAATTTTATTTTATTATTTACTTTTATTAGGACAGAAATAAATGTTTTTTATTTTTATTATACTTAAATACTACTTATTTAATTCTCTAGAGTTGGCAAGGAAAACAATTGATTTCTTGTTTCAGCTCTTTCTTTGCAGAGTTTGTAAGATAAATTATATTTGTTAATAATTTTCTAAAGAAATGAATCAATTTGGGAGCAGACAAATAGATGGTTAACAATAATGACAAGCATGTATTTCAAACACGATGAAGTACTAAACAGGTGGCCTTTGGCCTCTTTGCCGCTTCGCAGATCGGCGCTTCGCGCCTCGGTCGCTACGAGTTGTCGGCGCGGGGGGCCGCCTCGCGGCAGCATGGTCGTTGTACTTTGTCAGTACACCATTCAACAAATGCTTGTTGGTGGCATGGGTCATCCCCAAAAAACGATCACTTTATACAGTGACAATCAGGCAGCTAAACACTTAGCAATGAGCCTATTGCTAAGCTCCAAGTCAAAACACATTTCAGGGAGCATTTCACTAGAGACGCAGTTGCCGAAAAAATCATAAGTATTAAATTTAAGCCAACGGAGAGCATTGGATGCGGACATATTGACAGTCACTCAACAGCCCAAAACATGCCACCATTAGATCCAGATAGATAGATTGATCCAAATCGCAAAGACACCTTCATGATGAGGATTGATGGGATGAAGCTTCAGGTGTGTCATTTTTTGTTTAGTAAATAATAATAATATCATTCCTGGTCCGCAGGAAAAATAAATATAATAATTTAATAATATATTTTACAACAGTTACGAATTTCTCCCAATAGGTGTTATTATAGGCACATTATTCATAAAGAAATCTCTATTTTTCCTCTTTTAGAAGAAAAACTATCAGATCATTAACAAACAATCATAAGAGTTCCTCAGTAATTTGAACTTTAAAGACAGCAAAATCAAGAAGAAAGTAGATGACGAACAAGGAAAAAAATACTGAATATAAAAGAAAAAGATGTATACTTCAATTCTTTAATCGAAAAAATCTAATAAAAACAATAGTAGTAACAATAGACTACGCATAATAAAAAGAGTTATCGTCAATTAAGTTAACTGAAAGTAATATTTTTATTCATACAAGAACAGTATTGTTTGTACAACGATTTAGTGGTATTAATGCAAGGGTGAAGTATGTAGATACAAGGGAGTAGATAATACAAAGGAAGGTATTAGGTTACACCTATAGATGCAATATTAAGGGCACAAAGTACGTTATATCCGTGAGATAACCACGATTATAGATAACCAATAGCACGTGTTGGCTTTACATCATTTAGTCAATGTGTTGAACGACAACACTGCAAATAGTACTTAATTAGTCTATGGTTTGTTTATGACTTAATAGGGTATTGTAACTTACATATTAAGATATCAAATAAATTTAATAAATCAAATAAATTTAAATAAATAAAATAAAATAAAATAAATTAAATAAATTAAATAAATTTAAGAAATCGCTTCGCACGTCTTCAGAAAATACAAGTCGTTATATTTATAATGTAACACGTCTTCAGACTCGCTTTGCTCGTCGTCATATAGTAATACGTCAGTTTCATTCCCAGCGGTCACTGGCCACGCTCGATGCACTCAACTGTTTTGATACAACAAAAATTATGAATATACTTGGCGTATTAAAAAACAAAACTTAGTGGGCTTACGTAAAGATATACACTTGTACCAAATGTCAAATAAATTAGATTATTATACGATATTTTACAAAATTTTAAATAACGTACACAAGTCATTAGATAAAATAAAACTAATGCTGATAATGAGATAAAACATGACTCATATGATAGTCATAGTACAAAGTTACAAATCTCTAACATAAATACAATGGGAGGTACGATTATAAGACACAGACAATTTTGGGAAAACCACTTAGGAGGTCTAAAATACCACTTATATATATTATTATAATATAATTAATAAATATGATATGATATATATATATATATATATATATATATATATATATATATATATATATATGTATATATGTATATATATATATATATATATATATATATATTATATATATATATATATATAATATATATATATATATATATATATATATATATATATGTATGTATATATATGTATATAATTAAAACAAAGACTTAACATATTATTCAAATATTGTAATACCTATTATTGTTTAAAAAAAACTGTAATGTATATTAAGCAAATAAATGATTATTATTATTATTATTATTATTATTATTATTATATATATATATTAAAGTTTCGCTAACCATATTTTTTTTTTGGTGGGGACCTCTAAAACGGATTTGGATCTACTCCAGGGTGCCCCCCACCCCCCACAATACGAGCCATCTCATTAGCAAATTTTGTTTAAACAAAATTTGCAAAAAGTTAAGTGGAAATATGAATATCGATGGATCATATCCATCATCCTATCATATCTATCATCCTCCGGATAAATAGAAGAATGCATTGAATTTAATAAATATAAATAGTATATATGTATTTAAACAGGTTAAATACTAAAAACATAAATACTTAGAATCATATAAATAATAAGTATAATAAAAAACAACAGGATAATCTGGTGATTGAACTCAGAACTCATAGAAGCCAGGAGCCAATTATGTAATCATTTGATTATAATCTCAATGTATTAAATTTACACACAGATAAATATTAAGTAAAGAAAAAAAACATTTAATATAAAAAATACTTGGAATAATATCTGAACGCACGACTAAATGCTTGACAATCAAATATCGTTATATAACAAAGATATGATAAATAGAACTCCTTTTTAAACGAATCTCTTTAAAAAATAAAATAAGTAAAAAAACGTTGAATAAGTATCAAATAAAACCAGCAACATAAAAATATTAAAATAAAAGAAAATAAAAATTAAATCAGTAGCGGACTTAAATAATATTAATAAAATTTTATGTAAATATAAATTTTACAAGGTCAATTTAATGCGACGTCATGAAAAATCAAGAAAGAGGCAAATATAATTCAACTTTCATAAAATTATAATTTTTTCTTGATTATGTACTTACAAAAGGCATTTTTTAAACGCGATATTAAAATTACGGATGTCCAGTTACAACTAAAAAGGTAAAAGTTGCATGTCGCTTGTCGCTACATTAACTTTTATACAAAATCAAGACCAAACTTAAAAAAAGATATATGTTTGAGTGTAAGTAATATTGCAGGTTATAAGAAAGGTTTTTCCTCTGCAATTATGGCATAACTGTTAGTATTCGACAATCGGCGTATGATTAAAAAAAAGCAGCATTGCCAACATCATTTCTCAGATAGTCCAAGAGCCGGACCTGAAAAATAGTGACTCATTTTGTACTAAATTTTTTCCAAAAATATACCTCAAATGATGAAGAAAAATCATAGTCTGCCTAACCAGAGTGGAGCTCTTCATATGATTGCGCATGCTCAAAATTTTATGAAATCGCACAAATTTCAGTTTTTTTTTTAAAATTAGCTTTTCGTTTATTTTTCGGCCATTTAACGAATACCATAACATTAGTTTGATTTATCCTATTTTGACGGAAAAACACTCGTTGAATAAGAAAGTTTACCAGTATTAAAAAATGTTCTCGTCATGTTTTGCACACGACTAACAGGGGACCACTTATTGTGTGCGATTTTCTAATATTTTGAGCAAGCGTATTCATAAAAAGGGCTACTCTGGATAGGCAGACTATGGTTTTCCTTCGTAATTTAAGGTAAATTTTCCAAAATATTTTGTTTGAAGTAGTTCAAAATGAGTCACATTTTTCAGACCAGGCTCTTGGATTAAGATAAAAGTTCCCTAGAACTAAAAATTTGGCAACAGTACTCATACTTACTCGGCTGAATACTGTATAACTTTATTCTATAACTTAAATCCGTTTATAGATTTTTTTCATTGTTCCAATTATTTTTTTTTTTGTGAAATTAATTTTTTTTTGTTATCTTGATTAACCTCATAAAAAAAACTTTGATTAAAATGTAGGCATCTTCGTCATTCATTTAATCAATATCAATAACACGTCTTCCTTTTTTTGCTACGCTACAATAAACCATTCAGGTAGAACTGACTATAAACTTCTCTGCCATAGCCCTTAAATAAATAGATTTTTGCAATACTTTAATTCAGGGTTACGTAAAAAAAATATTACCCTGAATAAATAAAAGTTAAAAAAACATATACACTGAAATACTTATAAAACATAGTTTCTAATAATAAATATTCATAAAACAACCCTTTTTCTTAAATTATTTACCCCTTTTCATCATAAAACTCAACTAACAAAATAAACATTATCATATTTAAACCCTTTATGCGTATGAATGTCTTAATTAGTTAAAAAATAATGTTTTCTTTTAGATTATGTCGTGTCCTGATATGCAAAATAAGGGATGGCATTAAAAATTAAGTCATTTTAAATTAATATATTTATAAAAATTAAGTTATTAATATTGTAATTGTGCTTAGATCGTTACGCTTCTGTAATTTTTAATAAGTACCCTTAAAAATTAATTTTCCTTGGAGGTTTGAGACTCATGGCTAGAGAAGTTTAATATAAAGTGTCCTACAATCTAGAAAATAACTATAAGAATAATGATAACAAAAGTAATATTTTATTTGCCTTCAACAATTGCTTTTCAACGTCCTAAAACGAGGGGAAAGCACTGCATTAGCAAAAAACTCATTACTTTTCCTTATTTATACCGTAGGTGTCAACGAAAAGTAGTGTTTTAGCAAAAAACAAATCCGAAACTGGGTTTTTACCTGAATTATTTGTTTTATGTTCGTAGCCTTATAAGTGGTTTTTTCACAATGTTGTCTGTCTGTATGTGTTTGTGTGAGTGTGTGTGTGTGTGAGTTATCATCGTATCCCCCAATGTATTTATGCTAAACAGTTGATCCTTGGTACAAAAATAAATCTTCGGGACTAGTTGTTCTATCCGGAAACTATTTTTTGACGTAATAATAAAACAACAAAAATTTCGATAGTTCATAAAACATTAAGTTATAGATAAGACCAGTTTTCATTTTGAATAATGTAATTACTATCTGAGAACGAGCGAAGCGAGTCCGAGTCGACCCCTGTAGACTGTAAATAATTTTTTAATGACATTATTACCCACAATCGCAATAATAACTCAGCGGAAATTTCGAAACATCATAAAACGCGGAAAAATGATGCGATCGGATTAAAATTTAATAAGCATGTAGCTATATATAACACTAACATATGTACCAAGTTTTATCTAATTGTCAGCATTTGTTCAATTTTAATCAAATGACTTGTGTACATTTTTTAAATTGTAGAAAATCGGAAAAAATCAATTGAGTTGAAATTTGGTACTAGTATATATCTTGACGTAATAAGTACACGACGTTTCGTTTTAATACAAGTATGTATCCATGATTATTGTTGGATCATAAAAGTTAAGCAGCATTGAGCGTGGTTAATTTTGTATAGGTAACCGCTGAGAATGAAACGGATGCATTTACTATGTGAGAAGGAGCGAAGTGAGCCCGAGGACATGCTGCAAGGCTTGTCCTCCCTGCCCGAAGCAGGGATGATGAGCGTAGCGAATCTGGTGTAATGAGGTCAAATTCCGCATTACCCCGTACCCGAGTCTTTAAAGTTTTAGCTAAGAAATATTGTATTTCTCAAATACAACTATTGGACAGCTATAGTAATACTGTAAAATATTTGCTAATAATATTTAATAGGTATCGGTATCAGAAATCTAAAATAAGTTTAAGACTGGTTACGCGCTGATTTTATGACACTAATATACCAAAGAGAATTCAAACACGTACTATAAAAGATAATCGTCGATCCTGGACACAAATAAAGTTGAGTGGCAATAGATTACAGCCACCATCTGGTAAAAACAATAAAGAATATCTTATCTGTAACATCAGATCTACCGACCCCATCCTCATGTTCATGTCGAGGGGGTGAGCAGATGACGTATACTTTACATCCAGAACCTTTATAATCGAGTCAACACATGTGAAGGTGTAAAACACAACTTACCGCAATAATCGTCCAATTGAGTTGAATTTTAAATTGATTATAAAATCTCAGTTCTTTTTACCTTTCCTTATTTATATGTAGGTATATAGGAAAAGTATTATGTATGCGAAAAAAATCCAAAATCGGGATGTCACCACACTTTTTTGTTTTAGGAGCTTTTATGATCTGCTGGGTGGTTTTTACAAAGTTTTCTGTCTGTCTGAGTGTGTGTATGCGTGAGTCAGTTATCATTGTACCTCCCAGTGTATTTATACTATAGAGTTGAAACTTAAGTAAAAAATCAGGCATAAGGCCAAGTTGTGCTTTCCGGAAGATCTTATTTTTAGAACACAACAGCCAATTTAGCTGTCATCAAAAATTTTAAAAATCGGATATAGGGTACCTCGGAACTTTTTCTCATCACATCGGATTCACTACGCTCATACTTCCTATTCAAACTCGCTTCGCTCGTCCTCAGAATATAAAATTAGCCAAATTTATACTGCAACACGTTTTCGGACTAGCCTCGCTCGCCCTCAGATAGTAAATAAATCCGTTTCATTCTCAGCTGTCACCCATACAACACTGACCATGCTAATTGCTGCCTAAATTTTATGATCCCACAAAAACCATAGAAGTACTTGATGTATTGGAACGACACTTAGTATACTTTTAATACGTCATGATAAACACTTGAACCAAATTTTAACTCAATTTGAGTATTTCCCGATTTTTACAATTTTTTAAAAAAGGTACACAAGTCATTTGATAAAAATTTAACTAATGCTGATAATGAGATGAATTTTATCACATATGTTAGCCATAAACATGGCTACATGTATGCCAAATCTCAATTCAATCGCATCATTTTTCTGCGTTTAATTATTTTGAAATTTTTGCTGAATCGTTATTGCGGGTTAATAAGGATATAAAAAATATATATAGTATAATAGCACAACTATAGCGGTAGACTGATTTTTGTAGCATAAATACACTGAGAGTTTCAACAAAAACAGACACACAACAATACAGACAGTTAGGTACTTGGGTAGTAGTCTTGTCTCTATGCCGTAGTCCTCTAGCAGCCTTATTTCCGAAGTAGCGTACTGAATTTTCCAACAAGGTGATTTTTTACCATTTCTTTGACAGTAAAAATGGCTATATTTAAAATTCAGCGTTGAGTAAGATTTTTATTTTGTTGTCGTTTGAAAGCTTGGCCCTTTAAGCGCTGCTGTTTCCAATCCTATGGCGGACCTAAAATGAAACTTGTTAAATGAACAAGAAATTAAACAGTTTAAGCTTTTTTTAAAGAAATATTTAAAAATAGGCTTTTGAGATATTAGCATTTTTATTTTATATTTGCGTATAATAAAAACTTGTAAATAATTATCTAAAAGTATGTAGAATCTATTCTAAAGGGCCAATTTTAAGTTTTCAAACGCCAACAAAATAAAAAATCATACCCTATGCAGAATTATAGATACAGCCAATTTTTTAAAGTCAAATACATATTGAAAAATCACATTTTTTTTTGGAAAATTTACCACCCTACTGCGTCAATAAGGCAGCACCAAATGAGCCGAAAATCTGGATTTTCCAGCCAAATTTTATTAAAATTGAGGATATCACGAGTTTTTACCTGTGTTGATTTGATAAGAAATGACCAAGAGGCTATTTAGAAATTCATTATTTTTTAACACTAACTATAACAACAGCCTGCTTAGGAAAACTAGGCAGAGTTTCTACTAAACCAAATACCTCGAAACTCAATTTATATTAGAACCATATATATTTGATTGAATAATTTAAGCGGCGGGATAAGTTTTATTAATTACTTTCTTTAAAGAATTCCCAAGTCCAGCCCAAATTTGATTAAAATCACTCCTCCGCTGTAACCGACGGAAGAAATAGATCAAGGGAAACTTTTTTAAAAACTTCAACATAACTATAAGTAAGAAGTTCAAACCACTTCCTTCGCTTTTAACATTTCAAATCCACTTCCAAACCTCATTGGAAAACATAAAAATGTTCTCATTTATAAAGATCTGAAACTATTACACTTATTTTCACACCTACACACATATAATGAAACTTTTAAAAATGCTTTAACTATCTCAATAACCAAGAATGTGAGCACATTCGTTATTTTCTTGTAAATAATTTTAGTAAGTGAAATTCCGTTGTTGATCACACTAGATAGAGAATAACAAAAAATAATAATATTCAATTACGAGAACCTCTAAGTGTCTCGGGTAGGAAAGGAATGCCACGTATAATTGACAGAATTGTAAAGAAGATAAACAACGAGGAAATAAAGCTAGTTTTTAAAATTGAAAGATTTAGTAACGATCGCGACAGTTTAGGTGCAATGCAAACTTCATTAATTGTTAATTTTAATAATGATTCTGGGTCATGAACAATTTTTTTGGTAACCCTAATAACAAAGTGGATACAAAATAAAAAACACCAGCGCCGTTAAAATAGAAACTTCAAAGGTCGATATATATTAAAGAACTAAAGGAAATTATTTAGAATTTTGGAAGACCAAAGATACACACACATACTCCGGTAGCGTCAGTGACTACAATGTGAAAAATGATGGTTCCATGATAGCCAACGCCGGGACATCAGCACGCTCTAGTTGTGAATATTATAAACAAAAATATACATTAATTTAATGGAAGTTAAAAAAAATCGGGTACGGGATACCTCGAATCTATCATTACAACGGATTCGTTACGCTCTTCCTTACTACTTCAAACTCACTTCGCTCGTCCTTAAAATATAAAAATCATCAAATTAATACTGAAACAAGACTTCAGACTCGCTTTCCTCGTCCTTAGTAAATAAATTTATTTTATTTCTACCAGTCACCCATCCAGGCACTGACCTCGCTAGATGCTGCTTAATTCAATGACCCAACAAAAACCGTAGATATACTTGCCGTATTGAAACGAAACTTTGTCAACTTGTTTATTACAAAAAGGGATATACTTGAACCAATTCCATATTTTCCAATTTTTTACATTTTTTAATAAAACAAGTCAATAAATAAAAATTGAATTCACTATAAGAATTATTTAAAAAACAAGGTTGACTTTAGTTCTACAATGATTTAGAAAGAAAGCTATATATTTCTACCCCTTTGGTTTTATTTATAATGTTTCGTTTTTGTAATGTTTTTGTCAAATGTTTTGTACTTTTTATTTTTATTTGTTGTTTTGGCCTGAAGATGACCAAAGAGGTTGAAATATATAGCTTTCTTTTTAAATCATTGTAAAACTAAAGTGAGCCTTGTTTTAAATAATTATGGAGTTCTACAAAAAAGATGTTTCGCTAATTAACTTGATAAGAAATTCACTAATTAACCTAATAAATGTGGTTTATTAAAATATTTAAGGCCACAAATATTGATAATAAAAGTTTTGGCGATTGCTTATATCCACCAAAAACCACGATTTAAATGAAATAACAGGTTTCGTGGAAAATTTAACATGCAATAGAAATAAATTTATTATTTATGACATTTATTGTAGACACGTGAAATAATTGATGCCGTAAATATTAATATATTATTTTGAGATGTGATTCAGAAATTTCAAATCATTATATCTTCAATGATTTTAACGGGAAATCAATTTATTAAATTAGCTGTGTTTGGGTTATAATAATTGCTAAAATCAATTTAAGTTAAAATAAAATTAAGAAATTCAAAAAACAATAAGGAGAAGAATTCGTGGCGTTATGACAAAAGTTGTATGCTTTAATTCAAAATGCAAATACTTGTCAAATTCATATTTTATATTTTAAAAATAAAGCTCAGCTGGTTTAAAATTCTATCACGGTGGTCCGCAAGCCAGGCGAATTTCTTATAAATGCATCCTTTCTACTCCTCAATCAGCTTCTTGCTGCTGTTTGCGGCATTTGCTTTAACCTGAACAGTAGCGTCACAACTTTTCGTTATTTAGTCTGTTCGAATTTTTCTAGGAAAATGCGTACAGCATTGGCAATAATTTTAAGGTCAGTTTATGCTAATTTGTAGCGCATATTTTTTAAAAAATTCAGATGGATTTAAAAAAGTAGTGACGCCACTATTTAAGTTATTAAGTAAAATATACTGGAAACTTAAAAAGAAATGGATTGATGAGCAAAAAAGCACATTTCAAAGAGAATTCGCCCGCTTTGCGTATCACCCGACGAAATTATTTTGATGATAAACAAATACTATAAAATATGATGATAAAAAATTATCGCCAGTGCCACGATTCGAACATAAGTACCCTGGCTTTGAGTAGTCGTATTAACCGGTCCGGTTTATTCGACTCAGCGCCCCAAAAACAGGGAAAACGGCACTTTAATTAAAATTATGTGTTAACCAACCGTAACTTTTTCGGTAATTTACACGGTTTTTTCAACTTTCGGGGTTCACAACCAAAGCTATACTCTAAGTTATATGAAAGTATTTGTATTAAAAAGATTTCGCCAACCTTAGTTAATTCTTAGAGGATAGCGGATGCATACGACCTACAAGAGATAGTTCCCGGAGGTTGAATACCCTAATGGGCTGAAAGACCCTAAAACGGATATTTTATTTAATAAGCGAGTTTTCAAAGAAAAAATGAGCTTACGAGGTTGGGGTCATGGAGGAGGGTTAGGAGTGGGGGATGGATTTTTTTGAAAGAAGGGACTCACTGATAAAGAATATTATATATATACAGGTGTACAAAATAAACTCCTTCCCGAAAGGAGGTGGTACTACAGCTAATTTCCAAACAAAAAACTTCATATTAACTATAGTCCGATTTTCAACCGTTCTCTCCACAAGGTCAAATTTTATGATTTTAAAAACCGCGTTGACTTAACTTTATAAAATGACCAATTGTGGCTAAACTATAACTGCTAGCTTCAAAATATTGGTTTCGTTAGAAAGCTGAGAAAATTTGCTATAAGACCATTCACTTGTATTTTCAAAAACAATTTAACATAACAGCCAAAAATTTGCATAAAATCAAAAATTAGCAAAATTTTATGATTTTCCAAAAATTTTGAAGTTACATTGATGAGAAACTAGCAAACTTGAGAACCTCTTGGTTTCAGGAAAACTACTTTGTTTACTCCTCTTTAAGTCAATACTCATATCATTATACGTTGATACGTTGATTTTTTCAGAAAAGCAAAAATAGGCTCAAAAAACACGCTAAAAATGACTCTTACAGAAGTGATTTTGTATATAGTCCAAGAGCAGACGCAAAAAACGTGACGTCTAGCCCCAAAGGTTTAACCCACTAGATCGACTTATTCTGGCTCCCTGATAATGAATCAGGTGGTCTGCCGTTTCAGATAAGGGAATTTTAGCCCCGTGGCCCCTTTAAAATCCGAGAAATGACCCCAAATTCTGTTTTCGCCCAATAACGGTGTTCCTATTGATTTTATCTAAAAACTTAAAGGGTTGTTTTTTAAAGTTTATTAAATTTGTGATAAATCCATTTTTTAACTATCAAAATCGGTCCAGTAAAACCGGAGATACAAATGTTGAAAGATCACCGAAAAAACATGTAAAAAGCATACATTTTTGTCCAAAACCTTAAAATGTCATGTTTTTTCCATATTAACATGTTTAAGATTCAGCAGACTTAAAATCATTCATATTCTGTTAAACTGCAGGTAATTAGAGTTGTTCTAGAGAAAGAAGTCAGCACAGCTCTAATATGTGATGACTTACTGACCGACATATAATGCTGAAAGATAGGTTAAAACTTGAATTTTAGAAAAATACACTTTTTTCAGCATTATATGTCGGTCATTAAGTCATCACATATTAGAGCTGTGCTGACTTCTTTCTCTAGAACAACTCTAATTACCTGCAGTTTAACAGAATATGCATGATTTTAAGTCTGCCTAATTCTTAAACATGTTAATACGGAAAAACATGACATTTTAAGGTATTTGTGGCGTTTTTGGACAAAATGTATGCTTTTTTAGATGTTTTTTCGGTAATCTTTCAACATTTGTATCTCCGGTTTTACAGAACCGATTTTGATGGTTAAAAAATGGATTTATCACAAATTTAATAAACTTTAAAAAACAACCCTTTAACTTTTTAGATAAAATCAATAGGAACACCGTTATTGGGCGAAAACAGAATTTGGGGTCATTTTTCGGATTTTAAAGAGGCCCCGGGGCTAAAATTCCCTTATCTGAAACGGCAGACCACCTGATTCATTATCAGGGAGCCAGATAAGTCGATCTAGTGGGTAACCTTGGGGCTAGAACGGTCACGTTTTTTGCGTCTGGCTCTTGGACTATTATACAGAAAATCACTTCTGTAAGAAGTCATTTTTTAGCGTGTTTTTTGAGCCTATTTTGCTTTTTCTGAAAAAATCACGTATCAACGTATAATGATATGGGTATGACTTAAAGAGAGTAAACAAGGTAGTTTTCTGAAACCAAGAGGTTCTCAAGTTTGCTAGTTTCTCATCAAAGTAACTTCAAAATTTTTGGAAATCAAAATTTGCTAATATTTTGATTTCATACAAAATTTTGGCTTATGTTAAATTGTTTTTGAAAATACAAGTGAGTGGTCTTATAGCAAATTTCTCAGCTTTCTAACGAAACCAAATATTTTGAAGCTAGCAGTTATAGTTTAGCCACAATTGGTCATTTTATGAAGTTAAGTCAACGCATTTTTTAAAATCATAAAATATGACCTTGTGGGAAACGGTTGAAAAATCGGACTATAGTTAATATGAAGTTTTTTGTTGGAAATTAGCTGTAGTGCCACCTCCTTTCGGAAGGGAGTTTTATTTTGTACCCTGTATATATATATATATATATATATATATATATATATATATATATATATATATATATATATATAATATTATATATATATATATATGATACTTTCAAACGTTTTCTTGGTCATAATAAACTTGATAGAAAAATCGACCTTGAAATTCTGAACCCTTTTATTCATGAAATCTGTGTGACGTCATTAACCCACAATAAAAACCCAACAAATATTTCTAAAATTACAAATCTTCAAATATTGTTCAGATGAGGATGCAATTTTTAACATAGTACTAGTACAATGTATGGTAAACAAAAATAGAAATACAATTTTATTGTTAGTATTAGTTCCGTTGTTAATGTAATGTAAATAAATTACGTTTTAGATGAATACATTTAAAAATTCGCTTATATCGTGGCAATATACCACTAATTAAAACTATTAATACGATGAAGGGGTAGAGGACAACTAATAGGCGTTATGGGCTGCGATGCGGCCCATAACGCTAACACCGTAGCGGCCAAATACCTGAAGGCCTCTTGTTATTGTTTTTTTAAGGTGGTTTGTAGGGCACAAATTACAGCATTGCTAAGTGAAGAGTCGTAAGATTTTAAAAGATGTAGAGGAAACAAGAAAAAGAACAAAAATAAAAACAAGAGATTTTAACAGTAGATATCAAGGCAATGAGGAATTCAAAACAAGCCGTCATCTGCAGAACCACTTAAGACAATGATTCAACAATTAACTGACTAGACAAGTAAGGGGAATAAGTTAGGCATGCGCGAGTATGGCTGGATATCAAGAGAAAGGGCATAATTGATGCAAGTCGCGTGCCTTATTAACAGTATTTCCTACCCGACAGACTTACACATAACCCCTCACAACTTATCTATTTCGCTTTATCTTATCTGACAGTCCACTGAGGGAACAAAGAAAACATAATTAAACTGAACTCATCTTTAATTATTCTTAATTTTTAATTCTAAGCAATGACATTACCCAATTTAAATAAATTAATTTAAATATATAATTAAATTGTTTTTAAATAAAGCCGGGTTTATTTAAGAACAAAATTACTTATAAGAAATTTGGACAAATTTAATTTGTGCTGAACATTCTAAAACTAAATAGTTCAAGAGCCAGGCCTTAACATTAAAAAGGAAAAGCGCTAAAACCATTAAAGATTTACCATTAAAGACTTAGCTTAAAGATAAGTAACTGAGCTTTAAACTAGTGCAAATAATGGTGCGTACTTCTAATTTTAGAGGCATAGTTTTGTATAACCAACTGGATAATTATTATGCATTTCCTTTGAAAAATACAGACAAAATTAGTTACATGCAGTCCTTGAAAATTGAGTAATTGCTTAGGTTCTTAAACATGAACCGGAACCTTAAGCAAGAAATGAGTTGTTAAGCATGCGGAAACACGCATACTAAATGAAATTCGCCCGACAGCGGACCACCGCGCCGGAATTATTTTGAAGTTAAACGTTTTTTGAAATTTCAATTCTCTAGCATAAATACACAGGGAGTAACGAAGAAAACAGACACACATGAAGACATACAACTTTTTTGAAAACCAATCAGGAGGTCTTAAAGTCACTTCAGCTGATTATGCATCTGTAGTCTGTAAAATTTCATATGATAATAATAACTTTGTTGCGAATACAATACTTTTTCTATATATCTACGGTATAAATGAGGAAAGTAAAAAAAGGTAAAGTAAAGTAGAGATTTTTAGAATTTGACCAATTTTAAAAGTCACTCAGCTTGTTGGAGAATAAGATGTAGCTTATGTTGTAGAGTTAAAATCCGTCCTTATAATATACATATAATTAATTCTTCGTGGACTAAGAAAAATCATATCCAAAAATATTAAATGTTTATTTAATATTAAATTAAAGGAAAAACATTTATTTTTGTTTAATTTAAAAGGACAAATCTCACACTATAAACACAAATATGATTTAAGGAGATTCAACTCCACAACCATAAAATAAGTCCCACAATTTTGAATTATTCAAACAAAACCCGAATCCTAAATATGCATTCTAAATCGAAATCCGGACAAACAAAAGGACCTCATGACAATATACTAAATCAATAGAGACCTTTTCATCCTAAGCCATATAAAATATTTTGGCGACAGGTCGCTTAAGTTTTTTCCTTACCTACCTATAAAAGTATTTTGATTAATAGACAAGACATATATTAGCATGTTTATAAGGAATTTAGGTTTGTTTGTATTGTTGGGGATTCCCACGTATCAATACGATGACAAGATATCAATAAAGAATGCAGTCAACCTTTCTAATTAATAATAATATGTAAATCATATGTTGTTGATATTTTAACATGATATTAATGTATGGAGACAAATGTTTTAAACTTCAAAATGAACAAAGTGTTTTTGTTATAAACATTTTGTTCATCTTTATAAAAATACAAAAAGATCAAAAAATTTTCAATCAATACAATATTATTATTATTATTTATTTTTTAATAACTTTCCTGTTGTGAGTGTGACTGTGATTATCGAATCTCCCGGTTATATAGACTAGACAGTTGAAACTTGTACAAAACAAAAAAAAATCTTTTAGGTCTAGTTTTAGTATTGGAAAATTTTTATGACGTAATTAACCCGCAATAATGATTAAGCAAAAATTTGAAACATGGAAAATGTTTCGATAGTAAAAATAGGATTACGAGTTTTTTTAACATTTTTGATAATTGTCTACAAAAAATGTATTTGACATAGTTCTCATGCAGGTTAAAGTGACTTGGCATATACTATAGGAAATCACCCAGTGGTGAAACTCCTCGGCGGTGTTAGTCAAATAAGTGATAAGTTTTTTTTTTAATTTAATAAATTTTAATGAGCCCCTTAAAGAATAATCCACAAGCATGCGCTAAGTACAAAATTACAAAAAGAATAAAACAAGGCAATAAAAATACACTTAAAAATTACAAAACAAGATAATTACCAATTTTAACGTTAAATTTAGACAGCAGTACATACTTTCTTAATAAATAAAAAGAGGAAGTAAAGAAATTAAAAACAGAAATAGAAATAACAGCATGGATATGATTAGAATAAGAGATATGAAATAAAAACAAATATAGTAAATTAAATCACTGAGTAACAATTTAATAAATATGAGGTAAAAAAATCATAACAAATAAAATTACAAACAAAAAAGTTAAGAATGCAGAAAAAAAAAATAATTGGGACAACAAAGGTATGACAAGATTGAGTAAGTTTAAGTTTTTTTAACTTACAATAGCGTCACAAATAACATCAAAACTTTTTTTAATTTTTTTTTTAAAAAAATTTTGAAAAATGCGCTAAACTTGGGACAAACTGAACTTCAAGTAAGTGAAAATAATTGAAAATAATGCAGTGCCGTGTAATGCGTAATCTATAGGTAATGCGCATTTTCTTAGAAAAATTAAATAATAAGTTGGAACGCCGCTGCTCAGATTGTTAAACAAATACCGAAAACTTAAGCACAGATTGATAAGCAAAAAAAGCATGCATCTCTAAGAAAATTCACCTGGTTCGACCTCCGCGCCACATTCTTTTCATTACTTATTTATACTTTTGAATTCAAAAACAACATCAGTTTACTGATTTTAAATATAGAACGAATAAAATACGAAAACACTCACCTAAATGTAAGAATGTTTAAAACAGTCCATATTGGACTAACCTGAAATGAAAAAGAAAAAAATCATCAATAATTATGAAGTAACAGTAATATAATGTACAGTATAAGAAAATAAATAATTAATTTTTAGACCTAGGAAATGTAATAAGCAAAATACAATGTTACATCTGGGAACTGTTTTATCACTAAACATTCAGTCATCATTGATGGCTTCGAACATAAATCATGTTCCACTTTGTTTCGTTACGTTTAACTCACCAGGCCGGCCAACAGAACCTGAATCAGTCAACCTTAATTTAATTTTAATTTAATATTTTAAAATTAAATATTAAGTGTGACTAATTTACATTTTTTGAAAAAACTCGGTAGTATCATAATGATAAAACCTAAATTTTATA
>JACMZG010001863.1:18674161-18714381 GCA_018340805.1 Microvelia longipes | reverse complement strand
ATATTTTTAAGAATTCGACGTATTTTCAAAATGTTGTGATAGTCAGCCGAAAGAAAGAAAATTAGTAAATCTAGGTATCACAGCACATTTGCTTTGCCAGTATTTTTTTAAACACCTTCTTGGCAAATGAGACAAAATTTGAATATTAGTATACAACTTATACAAAATATTAACAAATTTACAATAGTTTAATAATTTACAATTATTTAATACTATTAAATCAATTTAAAAAATCTTCTTCCACTTTTAAGCAGGTATAAAATAAAATAAAATTACATGTTCATAATTTAAACTTAAACTTGAAACTTCACTTAATAATTTAACTTACATTAAATAAAAAAAATGTACAATGATATGGTTAATAACAAGGAATAAATCTAAATATGTTATTGTAAAACAATAATTATCATTAATGGATCTACTTAAATATTCAAGTCACATAACGTAATATTAATTGGTCGTAAAGAATAAAATAACAAAAAAATAACGAAGTATGAAAAATAATAGAAAATAATAAAATTCTAGTGCGTGTTTACAAGGGGGGCGAATTTCCTTTGGAATGCTGCTTTTTTGCGTACTGATCCAGTTTTTACTCGGGTGTATGGTTTAGGATTCATAGTGTGTAAATTTGCATGGATTTTTTTTTAAGGAAATGCACATTTCTTTGTAAAATAGGTGGGGTAAAACTATGCTCCCCATAATCATAACCGAGCTACATATTAGGCAGTCATAGAATAACTCAGTTTATGCTACAAAATGTTTTAGCACATTTCCTTTGAAAAGTCGATGCGAATTGACAGACAAGTAAAAGTGCTTCAGTTCCGACTAGGAAGCATGAACCGAAAACCTGAGCAAGAACAGGATCGTTGAGAAAGAAAGCCAACATTTCAAAGGCAATTCGCCAGGCTGTGGACCACTGTTGATTTTTGTACCAGTAAAAACGAACCAATACGTAAAAAAAAACGGTTTACAAAAAAATTGTCTAGAATATTATATATATATATATTATATATATATATATATAATATATAATATATATAATTATATATATATATATATATATATATATTATATATACATATCTGTATTAAACAGAACAGAATCAGCCTCAGAATGTAACTGACGATGATAAGGCTAATCAGGATAAGTCTCGAAGGTTATATATATTACACAAGTATATTATTACACATATATATTATACATGTGTATGTATGTATTAAGTTTAAACAAATTAAAGTAGTAATTTTTAAAACTGATTTTGGCCTCACTCCTAATTTCGACTACCGCCATGACGGTAGTCGAAATATCCCATTTGTAAATTTTTACAAAAGGAAATTCGCTAAAACAAAACAATAATGTTAACCGAATATAAAACTCCATGCATCGTACATTTATAAAATTAAATTAAAGAGTAAATGCATATTGCACTTTGTATAAGTGCCTAAATATTTATAAACAACACAATACTTGATGACCTATGACCCAAAAAAGGTGTGAATTTATTAATAAAATACAATAAAGGAATGATAAACAACATTAAGGCCTCAAATAAACCGCCTGACCATATTTAGCATTGACATTTCTTTTGTCTCTAACTCTTAAATAATTCATAACTTATGCATTTAATTTTTTTAATAAATTTTTGATATTTTCCCACAATGAAAAAAACGCAATAAATTATTAGATGGTTAAAATGAGACATAAAATAGAAAAAAACTGTTTTTTTAAAGAACTTACTTAATAAAAATAAATAAATAAAACCATAACTATAGCTGATTCAAGAAATAAATGAAAAGATTTGTAATGTCATTTCATAAAATTAAGGTTGAACAAGGTTGATGAAAATCATGAATCTTTAAAAACTATGTAGTTAATATTGCGCACTAAAATAACAACTGATATTCAAAACATTTTACGCACTAAAATAAAATTTACTGATATTCAAAAACATTTTACGCATATAAATTTACACTTCATTTTATAAGCACTAAATTTTACTGATATTCAAAAACATTTTAATCATACATATATAAAGTATTTTGAACCAATGTCTATACACCAATTTTATAGCAGAAGATAAGCCTGACTGGACCCACCTCAGGCAGGGATGGTAATATCTAAGAGTTCTTAGATAGAAGTGCGAAGTATACTCTTAACTAAGCATTGGAACTTTTATCTTAGCAAAGCTTATCAAATTAAGCTATCCTAGAAACAGAATATTATTAATTTTTCTAAAGAACTAATAGTACAGCAGTAAAATACTGTTCCATTTTTACTGCTTACTGACGCATAACAGAACCTATTAAAATTGGTCGCTATATTGGCCGTCATTTTAAAACTATCGGTTATTTTACGCATGTTATATTATATATATATATATATATATATATATATATATATATATATATATATATATATATATATATATATATATATATATATATATATATATATATATACATATAATATATATATATATTACAAAATCCTATTGCGAATTCCCTTCAGAACGCTTGCTTCTTGCGCGCTAATTCAGTTCTTGCTCGGGTTTTCTGTTAATGCTTCACAGACGGAAACGACTCTTTTATTAGTCTGTCAAACTATTTTAACATGTTTACAATGAATAGTGCAAGTAAAAATGCTAGAAAACATGCCAGTTTTATTTTAAAGCAATTAAAACTAAAATTGACCAAAAAATTTGAATTCTGAGCTAACTGCTCAACCAGGGGGGGGGGATGGTGCACAATGCAGGAGCAAAGTAGGAAATAGAAGCTTATTCAGTCATATTTCCCAAATTTCCCAAGTATGTCAGGCATCGATTACAACGCAATATATACTTTATTAATCTATGCATACATAAACCTATGTACATAATATAAATACATGCTCAAATACACACAACTATGCATAAATAAAAAATATACATTTTCATACATCTAACAACATTTAAAAACTATCAAAAACAATTATCATAGTTATCAATTATTTTGACCAGCGGACTAGATATAAACAGTTGTTTACATTTTGTTGAAAATTAAGTTTAACATTTCTATAGTATTAAAAGGATATAACATTAAGTCTTATTAAGTTTAGGATGAAGTTTCAAACGTTAGGTAAGGTCTAAAGTAAACAAAGAGGGGTCGATGTAGAGCGGTAGTCTTCTAAATAGCGTAATAATAACAGAGGTTGATTGTCCGATTGTGTACGGCAAGAGAGGGCGTCCCTAAAGGAGTAGGACAAGAACAAGCTGTTCCACGGTTCAGGGACCTCCCTAAACCAAACCCTAGAATTTCATGGAGATTAACAGAATCTGATTTAGCACCCCGCTAATAGCAGGATTTAACGAATCTACTAAAAACACCCTAGGGTATTTAAAAGCTGTGATAATCACAACATAAACATTTGATCTTATTTTTTATCATGTGACCACAAGGGAGAACAATCGAGTCAATTAACAGTTAATAGCAAATGACATTTATAGCACCGTTATCAGCTGCGGTAAAACTTTCCGTTGGAGTATAAGTGAAAAAAAGAATAAAAATTTATATTATCATAAAGTTTATGGTAAATAAATTAATAGTTCCGGTTTTTATTTAAGACTTGCTTTTATTATCACTCCAAAAACATAAATTAAGGAGTTCTTCTCAAATAAGGCGGAAGGACTTTATTTTAAAGAAAATGTATGAGTATGACTTGTATCACTATGACTATGTATGTACTATGACATGTATCACAATGACTTGAAGATTTGCATTGATACCGTAATCCTCAGTCCCATGCAGACCCGTAGCCAGATGACGTCATATCAGATCCTGCCAAAACATCACCTTTTATTGCGAAGGTTCACTCAAGTTATGAGGAAATTAAAAATAGTTATTTATGCAACAAGGGATGAAAGTAAGTTTTACAGCTCAAGTTAAAGTTTCGTCCTAAGGCAGCGCCGAAGAAGGAACTTCATTAGCTCACGAGGCCGGTAGGCCAAGGGAGATAAACTAGTTAGCTCCGAGGCTTGCCGAGGGAGATCATACGAGAGCTGAAAACTTGCATCCCTTGTTGCATATTAAATTTTATCTACGACTAGAGAACTAATACTAACAACTATTAATATATTCTTCAGCTCCTTAATTGTTATTGTGTTAGTTTAGTTTATTCTTACCATGTCAATTACTCTGATGAAGAGAGAATAAAGCCACTATCTTCACATTATTTTATTCTAAGCTGTCAATAAAATAATGTGTAATACAATATTTGTAATTTAAACATTAGCGTGTGTATATTGTATATTCTTCTACCGTAGTACCAACATAACACCGAAAAAAATCCTAAAAATTGCCTAAAATTCCTAAAATTTTACTAAAAATTCTGTCAAGTTGGCAACACTTTCACTTTTCCTCCCTAGGGAGTAAAAGTACATTTACATTGTGAGATAACAAGACTGTATGTAGAACTTACAATACAAGGAGTAGATAAAATATATTTTTCATTGATTTGTATTTCTTTATATAGTAATAAGTTACACAAAAAAAATATTTGAAACGTTATCTGGCGAAAAACGGTAATATTTAAGTGAAATAAGAGTTTGTCGAAATAGTCCAAGAGCCAGGCCTAAAAATGTGACTCATCTTGAACTACTTCAAACCAAATTTTTCTGAAAATATACCTTTAATAATGAAGGAAAAGCATAGTCTGCCTATCCAGAGTGGAGCCTTCATATAAATGCGCTCGCTCAAATAATAAAAAATCGAACGAATTCCAGTTTTCTTGCAATAAGTGGTTCCCTGTAGGTCGTGTGCACAACAAGAAGAAAACTTTTTTAAAAGCTTATAAAATTCCCAATAAAAAGAGTGTTTTTCGTTAAATGGCCTAAAAAATGCACAAAAAGCCAAATATTTTTCCAAATAAATTCGCTGACTTCGCATAAATTAACCATTTTTTTAGTGTCATTGAAAGAGCCATAACTTTGGTTTCAGTTATCCGATTTTGACGATTAAACACTCGTTTTATAGAACATTTCAGCGCCTTTAAAAATGTTCTCTTCATGTTTTGCACACGACCCACAGGGAACTACTTATTTCAAGAAAACTGAAAATTGTGCGTATTTCTAAAATTTTGAGCGTGCGCAATCATATGAAGGGCTCCACTCTGGGACTATGTTTTTTCTTCATAATTTAAAATATATTTTTAGAAATATTTGGTTTGAAGTAGTACAAAATGAGTCACATTTTTTCAGATACGGTTCTTGGACTAAAAAGGTTATGCGTTAAATACGATCGATGGAAATACTAGCGTATTTCCACAATTTAACAAGCTTACTTAATATGACCCACAGGATGCTGAGTACGTAGTATTTGTTCAATAAACTTAAAATAATGTTGATATTCATTTATTAACGGAACAATAAATTTGATATACAATAATTCAATAAAAGATATAATGATCATATTAATAATTATATTTTTGTTTTACTTACATCAGCTCTGCTCGTTAGCTGTGGGTAATTACTGTTAAAATTAAATAGAAATAATAATTCTGCAACCTCTTCCCAAATACTTAGACAATGATATTTTTTTTAATGATAGTTTTCTAATCTCTTCAAATATTGTTGTATTATGCTACTAGTCAGCAAAATGAAATTTTGCAGACGAGCATTATAAATTAGCACCTAAGCCGAAGGCTATATAGCAATAAGAGGAAATTTCCAGCCGAGGATGGTAATTAAAACATTAATTAGAGGTAATGGAAAGTTTATACAAATGTTTCATATTCAATAATATATCGTATTTTTAAGTCATAATAATACTAATAATTGTTTATAATAATAATTATTAACAATGATCATGTTTACCAGACGAAAAACACCTAAATTAACTCCATAACCTCCAACATAAGTAACCTCAAAAGAGTTATAACTTTTCCTCATTTATACCGTAGAGGTAAAGTATTTTATTGGTAAAAAATTCGAAACCGGGATGAAACCGGAATTATCCGTTTCAGATGTTTTTAAGATCTCTTGAGTGGTTTTCGCAAAATTGTCTCTGGATGTGTGTGTGTCTGTTTTCATCGTAGCGCCCAGTATATTTATGCCAGAAAGTTGAAATTTTGTACAAAAATCAGTCTACCGAAGTAGTTGTGGTATTGATTTGGCAAGCATGTGACTATATATACGACCAACATATGTGCCCAGTTTCATCTTATTATCAGTATTAGTTCAATTTTTATTGAATGACTTGTGTACGTTTTTTAAAAAATTGGAAAATTGTCCAATTAAGTTGAAATTCGGTACAAGTGTATATTATTACCTAATAAATAAGTACACTAAAATCATTTTAATACGACAAATATATCCATAATTTTGGTTGGATCATAAAAATTAAGGATCATTGAGCGTGGTCAGTGCTGTATGGGTGACCGCTTAGAATGATACGGATGCATTTACTATCTGAAGACGAGCGAAGCGAGTCCAAAGAAGGAGAACGGGTGTAGCGAATACGATGTAATGAGGAAAATTTCCGAAGTACCCCGTACCCGATTTTTTACTATTTTGTTTCATTGTACCATAACTCCCAAGGAGGTAGAGTATTACCAAGAAAATTTCCTGTACCCTTTTTAAATATTTTGTCGACAGTTTTGGTGAGTTTACATTTTGCAGCTTATAAAAAGTTTAATGAATAATTTTGCAGCCGTAAATAGGTAAAATTTATTATTACCATATTTCCAAATAAAAAATGAATGAATTAACATCACGTTTTTTATTACCAGGAATGAAAGTCTTAAAAAATAAATATGAATGAATCCAAAAATTACGGAATTAAAATTCGGAGATTACAAGATAAAGGCGGTATAAAGATGACATTTTTTAGCAAATTCTTTAAATGGAATTCGACATAACATGTCAGTTTTTTCGTATTATAGCTTTTTTCCAATAGTGTACATGTTATACGTTTTAAAATTAAAATAAAATTTAAAATGCATGATAGCATTATTAGTTGGAAACAACTAAATAAATTTACAATTTATGCAGTCCCTGTATATCAAAAAATATTTGTAACATCTTTTTAGCTATATTAAAAAAGATAAATATAAATAACATCTTTCAAAATTAAATAAAATTAAAACAAGGAATGTTATAAAAGAAAAAAATTGTACGGAACAATATTTCGAGCAAACCTTAATAAACACTTTAACATTGAGACTTTTTAGTACAATATACGTATATACACTACATTTTATTCACCTAAGATGACACAAGGGTAGTTCAAAATATGTGTTATACAAAAATATGAGCAAACTCTAAAAAAAGTAACAAGTATGAATGAAAAATATAAACACCAAAACTGAAGTATTATTTAAAAATAAATAAATAGAGTAATGGAACAAAGATACTTATTTTTTATAGCGAATTTCCTCGGGAAAAATTCCGCGGATGAGAAAAACATCAGGGCGGGAGTTGACTTCGGAATGTGGACAAAATTCATTTCGCGAAACTTCGTTTATATATATATATATATATATATATATATATATATATATATATATATATATACATATATATATATATATATATATATATATATATATATATATATATATATATATATATATATATATATATATATATATATATATATATAAGTAAAAAATAAGGGAGGAAGGGCTTTACTAGTTATAAAGCATAAAACAAGAAATGGGTGGAAACTTACATTTCAAAGAAAATTCGCTAGTCATGCAGACCATAGGACCTGATTTTTTTTCAAAATAATTTTACTTTAAAAAATATGTCCTTATATGGAAAGAATGGCCAAGTTTTCTGGAAGAGACAGAATTTACATTATACATTGTTACAAGAAGGATGGATTTTTGATGAACTTTTACGACTACGAATGTAGCAATAAAGAGGATACTTTTGATAAAGATCAAATGTTACAAAAAGTTTTATACATGGAAATAGATAAAGCTTATACTTTTTGATTTTTTATTGCACCCACATACAAAGCTAAAAATCATTTATTATTATGGTTAATAAAAACATCTTTAAAATAATATATTAAAGTAATCTTATAATATTGACTTAAAACACGGCATATAAAACTAGTATCGTAAATAGAAAAATGTGTATTAGGTTATTCTATAATCTTTTTTAAAAGTTGAAAAATACATAAGAATAATAGATAAGAGCTTTACTCGAAATTCTATTAACTATCTATACTTTTAAATATCTCTACAATATTAACCATTCTTATATTTATTTATATATTAACCATTCTTATATTTATTTATATTTACTTATTAGAAAAATAAGAACATCAATTTTAAAATGTTTAAATAAGTAGAAACTATAAATATTTTAATCCATTTGGATCATCTTCAGGTCAAACTAGAAAAAAGTACATGTAAATATGTATTTATATGTTTAACAAAATTGTATATGTTTTATATGAAAATATGTAAAAGGCGTTAAAAAGTTATTGTGTCTCATAGAAAGTCTCGTTTATATGTATGTATATAAGTAATACATACGTACATAAATTTACATACATACATACATATATATCCTTAATAATACATTTTTTAAATATTTTTTAAATGTAATAATAATATTACATTTTCAGAAATAGCCCCTCTCCTAAATTCCCCTTAATAACCTAAATTTCATAAGCTCATTTTTCCTCTAGAAATTCGCTGAATTTGAATATGGTAAAGTACTTAAAATCCTTAAATGATTTTATTCTTCATTGCACAAAAAGAGAAATTGATTGATCGTATACTTGTAGTGTACTTGAGCTTTAACAGCCTTAATTTATTTATATCAACTCAAGATAGATGATATTTGTCTCTCCTATTTATTTGAGTTAATAATACTGATATTAGTCCTTGTTGTATTTATTGAAGGGACAGCGAGAGGGACTATTAGATTTAGGGTTACTTCTTAAAGGGCGTTGATTTCTTTAAACAAGACAAGTAAAGAAACAAACAGAGATTCATGATTGTTATTAAAAAGTTTAATATCATTTTGATTTTTTCCCTCTTAAAAATATTTTTACTAAAAATTAATAATATATAATATGAAAATAAACATAATTAATAAACATGAAGCAATGAAAAAAAAAAAAATAAATGAAAAAATGTATCCTGAGTAAACAACTTCTAAATTAACTACTTCATTTGTCACTAAGTCCAGCTATTGTATTTGAAATCTAAATCTAAATGTACATAAAAATACCTAATAAGCTAATTTAAATTCACTTTTTAACCTAGAGAGCCAAGCCAGCCCTTTTAAGCATTATTTAATATAATTAATTTTTCAAATAAATGCATATATTCATTCCATAAATTATACACTAATGGCACAGCATTATTCACAGCCATTAGAATCCTAGTTTATGCTGACTATCAACGATTTTTTTTTGAAAAATTCCAGAAAAGTAAAAAAAGAAGTTCTGACGCTACTGCTCAGATTATTAAATATAGAACGAAAAATTATGCGAAAATTAGATTGATAAGCAAGTAAGCGCGTATATCCAGAAAAGTTTTTCCGGCTTGCGGACCGTCGCGCTAGAATTATTTTACATTAAGTTATAAACTTATATACTGTAAAAAAGAAGATAAAAACATAGCGCTGATACCAAGTTTCGAACCCGGAAACCCTAGCTTTAAGACGTCATATGGACTCCGGACTTGTTTTATTGAATTAGCACCTTACTCTAAAATTATTTTTTTACAAGCCGTAATGTTTTTTACTTATTGGTCTCTTAGAGCCATCACTTTAAGTATCAACTTCTGACCCAGTATTGGATCCAGTGCCCCAATGTTTTGAAAATTTTGTTGTCTCAGCATACCAGGTTGATGACATCACAACAACCCCTGGTTGTAATAGGGTTCGTTCAAGTAATAGCGGGTTTACAAAAATCCGCAAGAAATAAATACATACATACATACATATATATATATATATATATATATATATATATATATATATATATATATATATATAGCCACACACACACACATGAAGTTTCACAAAACGTATTTTTTCGTGATCAGGAACCTCTGAAACGAATTTCGGAAACAAACATTTTGGTGGCCCTCATCTGCCATTTTAGGATCCTTAGATTCTAATGATGTGATATTTAATGAAAACGTTAGTGTTTATTTTAACTTAAACATTTCTCCTTTTCTCGCCATATCAGGAAAGGAAAGAAAAATCATTTAAATTAAAAATCCTAAAATTAAAAAAAAAATTATTATTGAGTTACTAACAATTAACGCTGAACAGTTGATTGAATAAATTGGACCACACCTAAAAATCTGTGTAAAAAATTATGTGTAAACACGAATGATTTAAAAAAATTACCTACCATAAAATTATACGGACTTATAAATGTTAAATTTTCAAGTAAAATTATGAAGTTAACGAGATATTGAATTTTGAAACTTGGCTTTTTAAGTAAACAGGGCCTGATTTTTTTAAAAAAGGATAAATTAAAGCATTTATTTTTAACTAAGTGTTAACAACACCAAGATTGGCATTTTAAGATTAAATTAAGTTTATTATAATTAAAGATTAAGTTTTTAACAACATTCAAAAAATATAAAATTAAGTTCTTTATTTATTAATAATTGATCAAGTGCAAAGCATACAAATTGTCTTTTTTTAACAAAAACAAGGCCGAACCTTTAACAACTTTAATTCCAAGAAAAACTTCAATAAACTTAACATCAATCTCTAAGGAACGATCCTGGTTTCAATGTTTCATTTATCCTTTAGATCCATCTCTAAGGCCAGGTTTAACTGTTTCATTTACCCTCATAGGGAATCCTAAGGGGAGGCTAAAAGGGCTAAAGAAGCCTCCCCTTATTTAAAATTAGCCCCCCCCCAATATATATATATATATATATAATATATATATATATATATATATATATATATATATATATATATTTGTGTGTGTGTGTTTCTAGCCTATTCCTTATAAACACGCTATCCTTTAAACACAAAAATATGTTTTTCATACTTGGCACAAAATTCAACCTTGGGAAGGACACGAAGCATAATTAAGTTACAATTAGTGACGTCATTAACCCGGTTTAATGGGTCGGAGGAAAAGTCTTTTGGGACACTGAACCGAATAAAAATGGTCTGGAGCCAATACGACTATTTAATGTGACTAAAAAGTCAAAAAACATTGGTTATCTTTTGGCAACCGCCAAAAGATGCGGCCGATAACACAACATATTTCAAATGGGGAGTTGTTTTCGATGTTTTTTAGAGCCTGTAAGTTGAATGAAAAAGATGCGGAGTCGATTCAAGCCATCAAAGTACTGAAAGCCAGTGTACCAATATTCGAATCCAGGTAATTGCGGCTATTTTTTATCGTTTATTTACATTCTACGGGAAAATAATTCTGGCATGGTATTCCGCTTGTCGGGCGAATTTCCTTTGTAATGCGTGTTTCCATGCTTAGCAATTCATTTCTTGCATAAGATTCTGGTTTATGCTTTATAACTTGAACAATTACTCAATTATCAAGCATTAATCGTAACTCATTTTTCTGTATTTTTTAAAGAAAATGCACTAAACCCCTGAAACACTAACTGAGCTTAAACTAGTACAAACAATGATATGCATTGCCAATTTTAGTGGCATAGTTTTGTATAACCAACAGGATAATCGCATTTTCTTTTAAAAATGCAGATAAATGAGTTAAGAAGAGTAATTCTTGATAATTACGTAACTGTTTAAGTTATAAAGAATAAAACGGAACCTTAAGCAAGAAAAAGAACGTTAAGCACGGAACACGCATTCCAAAGGAAATTCGTCCGGCATGCGGACCGCTACGCCAGAATTTTACAATTATTCATAGCTAGTAGTATGAATTAAAAAAATGTTCTATGAACAAATCGGGTACAGGGTACCCCGGAACGTTTCCTAAAACTTCTAAACTTCCTAAAAGGACTCACTTCGCTTATCACTTTAAACTTAAGATAGCATTATAACGGTCTGGCTATGCTCGACCTCAGAAAAAATAATTTTGCTGCGGAGGCCTACAAGTCGTGCGAATTTCCTATTTATGGTGTTTTATAATAATACACTTTTTTAAGTTTTTAGTTTGTTCTCCACAACTATGCAATAATTTTAATCCGTACAAAAACAAAAAGTGTTTTTAAAAAATTACAGCTGTAAACTAAATGGTTCGTAAATTTGTTTAATGGGACGATCAATGTGAGAAAATCGTCACCTAGTTTTAATATAAAACATTTATATAAATGATACAAAACAAAACATAAAACTGATTAGCATATACAGATACTCAGAACAAACAATGCATTATCCGTTTAAACGGGTATAAATGTACACGGCGTGAGATAGAGGGGTGTCCCGTTTGAGATATAAAGGGTTGCGTCCCGTATAAGGATGTACAGAGTGGGACGTTGGGTACAGGATGGGACGATGAGTACAGAGCGTAACGAGGGTGGACCTGTCCAAGATATGACGGATGAGCTAAACCCGACCTACTGATGAATACATTGTATTAGATCATGAGGACGGTGAAAAGAAGGCGTGCGAATCAAAACATATTCATACAACCGTGACTTACACACCGAGTTATTGTTGTAATAACAAATCTGAAACATTGGAGAAGAAGTTAAAAAACCACTAAACCCAAATATAAGATATTGACTGTTTAAAAATTGAATTATATTTTAAATTCAACATCAGAAATTAGATGTCAAATAAAATAAACTTATGTAGAGTTGCAGCGAAATAAAATTTATAATTTTGTGTTTAACCCTAAGCTAGCCTAAAGCCTGTATGAAGTTACATACAATCAAAAATCCAATGCTAGTAAAAAACTAATTGTCAATCTAATGACGACCTGGTGAAAGTTTATTTCCACGGCCCTTAATAACTTTAAACAAATAAAGCATGGAAGGTGTTTTTTAATGCCGAGTATGACTGGATAAATAGCAAACCAATAATTAGTACGATCTCTGGCTTCTTTAGAAGACAAATTCTTATTTAAAACCCAGCACCAAAAATTAATAAACGACAATTAAAGTTAAAAGTCAGCCGCATGACAATCACAAGAAAGACGTAATCAACACTACTCAACATCAGGATCTATCAAGATTTCAATTACATCGAACATATAAAAGCGGCTTAGATCGATGAGGCCTCACAATTTTTCATTTTAATTTAGAATATACAAACTTAAGGCCTAAAAGTATTATTTTTATATTTTCAAAGATATTTTGTAGTGGTGGCTTTATTTCTAAAATACTAATATAGATGGTTAATACAAAATTAACCATGTCTAATTTTTCTCATCCAAGTATACCATTTACATTTCTGTCTTCTTTGATCCTTTTATTATGGATACACATACTCATATTATCTAGATTTCATGTTTTATCAAGATCTCTACAGTGCTTATGTAGAAATTTTTAATTATTATATCAGCTTTGATATGGTAAGTATGAACAAGTTTTTATTTTAGAGCCGCCTCTGTTTGTTTTCCTTGCCTTTCTACTTTGTTTTGGTCCATGTACTGGTAAGAGCGTCCATATTTTTATTTTTAAAAGTCGCATTCCTGCCTTTTTTAATTTGTTTTGGTCTTTGTACTTGTAAAAGCGTCCATATTTTTATTTTTAACTACAGCCTCTGTGGTCTTTCTACTTTGTTTTGGTCTTTGTACTTGTAAAAGCGTCCATATTTTTATTTTTAACTACAGCCTCTGTGGTCTTTCTACTTTGTTTTGGTCTTTGTACTTGTAAAAGCGTCCATATTTTTATTTTTAACTTCAGCCTCTGTGGTCTTTCTACTTTGTTTTGGTCTTTGTACTGATAAAGACGTCTATATTTTTATTTTTAAGAGCAGCGTCCGTGGTATTTCTACTTTGTTTTGGTCCTTGAACTGTTAAGAGCGTCCATATACTGCGTTTTATTTAGTTTATTTAATTTATTTATAGATACTGTGTTGATATGTTTAAAGTTTCTATAAATACTAACTAGTAAGTTTCCTAAATCTTTAAAAAAAAATAAAAGATCGTATGTTGTAGAAAAAAAATTAAAACAAAAGAAAACACAACAAAGGCTTTGTTTACCAAGTAGCCTGTGATTGTGATGTTCTATAATGTAATTAAAAGGTTATAAATAATATAATGTAAAGGGTGGTCAATAATAGAGAAGTGCTTCCTCTCAAGTGGGTGTCAAAGAAAGAAAAGTGTATAAATACGTGGGAGCAAAGCTGTGATTTACTGTGGGTACCTACATCGCTCAGTCCATTTCATACTCGACAAAAAACTAAAACTGTTATATAAACAAAGAGCTTTTAAACAGCAACAAACATTACAACCCTTTCGTGTTAAGAGCTGACCAATTGAGAGTGAGGGAAAACAATGATACTTAAAAACAACGAGAGGGTGGCGGGAAAATTTGCATGACAAAAGAAGAAGGGTAGTTCTCCACCCCTGGAGAGGGGTTCAGAACTACTAAGTCATCAGAAGCGGTCATTTAGGAGACACCGTGTCATTTATGATATCAGGGTCACACGACTAGCAATATGCTTCTATTAGAGCAATTTAAAGATATAATAAACAGCACTAAGTGTCTGATAAATGAAGAGGGAAGACCCACAGCTTCAACAAGTATTTCTCTGATGATCATTAAGTTACATCATGATTTCTAGTGAGAATCAGTACAAAGAATCAACACATGAGAAAGTATAAATTATGGCATATTAACTGTGTATAACTCAAAGAAATGGTGACTACAGAACTATAAAAAATTCTTACTTTGTAAAAAAGCTGTAAACAGGGTCACAAAAAGAACCTAACTATGAGGTTAAGAAGAACTAGTAACTCTAAACTCTTTCATCCATTCAAGAAATATTGTTTTACGTGAATGTAAAAGTAAAGCAACGTTGAAATGAAAATTATAATAATCGATTAATACGACAAATCAATCAATATGAACAATTAGGAACATAAACAGCCAAATCTAAAGAAACAAGTAAGACAACTATTTTTTTTGGACAATTTTGAGCAAGGAAAAAGTTTCACTTAAAAAACCCAAATCAAAAATTTAAAATTATATCCAGTAAAAATCAAATTTAAGACTTGTGTTATAAAGAGATAAAGTCGTAACCTTAAAAATATTACTAATAAAAGATATTTACTCATTTGTAAATAATTCCTAAATCTCATGTAATAGGATTTAAAAGTCAAAATATTAATAAGAAGAGAAAAGCGAGGAGTTTATAACTCTATCCGTCGTGTCTCGTCAAACCCAACACGAAATACAACCGTAATGAGCTTAAGTTAAAATTTAGAAGATCATAAAAACAAGTCTATTACGTCAGATTTGCCGACGTTATGCCTAGAACCCCAACGTCGAAAATAATATGGGATGAATTTACCATGATTATATATCATTGTGAAATGTAATAAATTGTTACAAATTGTAAGTATTAATTTTGATGTTTTTCTTTCAATAATGATAATATAATTATTATCTTTTGAAAAAGTCATATTAAGGAATAAGTATATTCCTACTAACTCGAAAACAACTCATATCACTACTGGGACCTTCATATTAATTCAGGGTTTGCTAATCTTACTTTGCTTAAAAGTTTAATTATACCTAATAAACCCAATAAAATACAAATAAATCGTGTACAGGGTACCTCGGAATTTCCGCATTACATCGGATTCACTAGGCTCATCCTCCCTACTCCAGACTTGCTTTGAACGTCCTCAGAATATGATACATGTAATTAAATTTTAATCCAACACACTTCGGACACGCATCGCTCGTCCTTAGATAGTAAATACAACAGTTTCATACCCAGCGGTCACCCATCCCTGGCAGTGTCCACGCTCGATGTAGCCTAACTTTGATGACTTTATCTTGATTTTAGGAGATTTGACGTCTTGAAACGAAGAAACTAGATGTACTTGTACTTATTAATAACGTAAAGGTATACACTCTGTCGCTGCCAACTCTTGCAGCGTGCTTCTAGTTACTAAATCTTTTACTGAAATACTAATTACTTTTGTAACTCTTTTATTACTCTTTATTACAATTACTTAATTACTCATTATTACTTCATTACGTAAAAGAATTAAAGTAACAGCTTAAACTATGAAAACTAAACTAAAATATATAAAATTGTGTGACAGATAAACATATATCTGTCATCACGACAGTGACATGGCTCCCCTAAATTCGGGGCTCGAATTTACCTCATTGGCTCTCCAATTAGAGAACTCAAACTGTCCTCGGCGGGGATGAACCCTTAACCGGTACTTTTAAATAAGATTGCACATTGACCGTTTCCTAGCATTATTATAGGCCATTTTGATTGCTACGCAAAGGCTCCGCAAAATTATTATGAACAATGAACTGTAAAAAGAATTTAGATGCTCTGATACAGCTCCAATGATCCAGACACCAAGACTACTGATTCTGTATCCTGTCATTCCTCGATTCTCGTAATGAACTCTTTCGTGGTAGTAATTAATTATTAAGTTGTTATATGCCTTCCTTTAGATAATTTTAACAGTAGTTGTTTACTGTTGCCTAACCAACTGGCATGCCATACTCTCCCTCCAAAGCACATTATCCCTACATTGTCTAAATGGACTAAGCGGGCCAAGATTGAATGCATGCGATAAATTATTATTGGATTCAATAAGTTTTAACTTTTTCTTAAATGTTTGGTTTTGCTCCGATCTAAATACAAACTCAGCTTCATTCAACTTATTTTTATTTATTTCCAAATCTAATTTTGATTTTATTGAAGGTTTTAACCCACTCTCTATTCTTTTAATAAAATGTTTATCATCAATAGACTGCCCTAACCCTAAATTTAATTTCTCAATCGGTTGGTTTGATACATTTAGTTCTTTAACGGTAACTCTACATGACCGTCTTACATATTCATCGGTTTTAAACTTATGCAACGAAGTTGGGTGTTTCTTTCCACATCCTTCAATTAAACAACTTAACCTATCGTTACAATACCTAGCGATGTGGTTAGCTCTTTTTAAGCAAGAATAGCAAATCTTATTACTCTCTATAAACTTCTTTTTCTCTTCCCAAATTAAACTAATAAACTTTTTACAAACATTAAGCTCATAAGACGCTTTGCAAAATTCACATGAAATCTCAAATTTGGTTTGCTCGGTTTCGGTTTTTACTTGACTGCTATTATTATAACTAGAACTATTAATTGCCAAACTTTTCGCCGGTGCACCAGAAAAGTTTCGAGTAGGGGTATAATCATCACTATAAACGGGATGACTGTATTGCACGATAATTTTATTTAAATAATTTGATAGATCTTTAATTGTTTCATTGTCCTCTTTATCGGCAATATACATGATCCACCCTGATCGAAACTTTGATGGCAATTTTTTAACTATATTCTTTAGGCATAGCTTAGAATTTATCTCATCATACTGCTTCCCCCTTAAGTACATTGGTGGCTGTAGTGACTAAATCAGTAAAATCTAGCATAGCTTTTTTATCATTACATAGAATTTGTGGACCTCCAGTCAATTTTTTAATCCACGCTTCTACTATTGCAGTACTTGAGCCTAAACGTTTTTCTAATAACTCTATGCTTTGATCAAAAGTCAACCCCATATTAGATCTGTAAACACGTAAGGCTTCCCCATCTAAAAATTTTGACAGAAACATTTTTTTCTCGTGATCGGAAAGAATTCCGTCCTCTAGATGATTCCTAACCTCTTCTCTAAACAAAGGGATAACTCTCACTATTACCATTAAACAACATTGGTTGGAAAGCATTTAACAGATTAATTTCAGCTACCACTACCATCGAAGAAGTTTCATTAACAGAAGATCGAGGTCTAACAGGAGCAGAATCAGTGCCATCGTTTAGTCTCATTGCTAACTCTGGCTCCGTCTCTCGAGATGTCGGCTCTGTGAATCTGATGGTCGGCAATGATGGAGGTTCAAGCTTTCTTTCCATATCTTGGTTGTCATCACTCACGTATTTTTCTATCTCTTCCGGCGTTATCTCAGGATTTTTCAACGCTTCAGAAATTAATTTATTATTTTCAAGCTCTTGAGCTAACTCGAGTGCGTATCTAGCACTTTGCTGCTCGAGTTCGAGCTGCTGCCGTTGAATCTCTTGATGTCTTTTTTGAAGTTTTAATTGCGCCTTAAGTATGTTGCTCGCGCTGGCGCTTGAACTGTTTGATCGAACTGATCTAGATTTTATTAATGCTGATGGACTCGTCTCTAAGTTCTCAATCTCGAGCTGTCTTTCATTTATGAACCATTCAACATTAAACAAAGTTTGTTCCATATCTTTAACGCCTTTAACTGTACTTATTAATTCGACCATTTCACTCAGAGAAGTCCTGGCTACCGCTAAAACTCCATGATTGCCAGGTCTTCCTTTAGCTTGGTTGATAACTTCCTCTCTCTTATGTTTTAACTCGCTCAAAAACTCGTTCAAGTTAAACTCTTTACCAACCTTATCCTCATTGGTCTCAGAATCAGACATTTTTATGTTGAAAGGTTTTAAACTAGTATTAGAATATCTACTTACAGATAGATCAAAATTTTAGTTCAAATTTTCAAAAAATTCTAAATTGACAGATGTTTTCTTTTAAGTTGTCAAAACTTTGCATAAATTTCCTATCTTGAGTTTTAATTCTTTTACTGTCGCTGCCAACTCTTGCAGCGTGCTTCTAGTTACTAAATCTTTTACTGAAATACTAATTACTTTTGTAACTCTTTTATTACTCTTTATTACAATTACTTAATTACTCATTATTACTTCATTACGTAAAAGAATTAAAGTAACAGCTTAAACCAGAGACTATAGATACTTAAATAGGCTTAAACTATGAAAACTAAACTAAAATATATAAAATTGTGTGACAGATAAACATATATCTGTCATCACGACAGTGACACACTCGATTTGATACTACCGAGTTTTGTAAAACATGAACAGTTGACATAATATAATTGTGCGAGAAACACCTAGGAAATGTAGCAAGCAAAATGCCATAAGAAGGTCAGAGAGAGTTTAGGCTCTGTCGGCGCCCTGATGAGTTAGACGAAACGAAACAGAGTGGGACATGACGTAATGCCGAGCCATCAATGATAACGAATTTTGAATGATGGAACAGTTCCCAGATGTAGCATTACATTATGCTTGTTAAATTTCCTAGGTGTTCCTAGCACAACTATATTGTGTATACACTTGTACCGAATTTAATGTCAATTGGATTAGTTTCCAATTTTTTAAAAACATACATGTCATTCGATAAAAATTGAACTCATACTGATAATGAGATGAAACTGGGCACATATGTTAGAATTATACATGGCTACATGTGTGTTAAATTTCAAATTGAGAGCAAAATGTTTTTGCGGTTTTGATTTTTCAAAATATATGCTGATTCATTATTTCAGGTTAATGACATCATAAAAAATTGTTTTCAAGATAGCACAACTTCACCTATAGACTGATTTTTGTACAAAGTTTCAACAGGTAACAGACACACAGAATTGTTTTTTTTTAAAAACTCACTTAGAAGGCCCTAAAACGTCTGAAACGGAGAATTCAGTTGAAATCTTGATATCGGATTTTTTTGGAAACAGTGAAAAAACAAATTTCACTTGGGGGTAGAAAAAGATCTGAGCAGATTTCAGTAAAGCGCGATAGGTGTACCCTCACTACTTCTAACTCGCCTCGCTCTTCTTTAAAATATTTATTTATTTATTTATAAAATTTTTAAAATGAGCCCTCAACAGATAATTCCAAAACAAGGTGCTCAGGTATAATAGAAATTACATAGTTAAACATAACAAAAGAACATTAAAATGATTTGTATTATATAAAAATAATACAATATTTTAAAATAAATACAAAATTCATCCATTGATTAATTAAACATATATTAATTTAAAAACCAGACGGATTAGGCAGACAACGGGAGGCAATGTTTACTATGAGTTCACACAGTTTTAACACCAAGCTCATGTTTAAAAGCATTAAAACAAAAATAATATTTATAACTCATAAAAGAATTACATGGTTTACAATTGTAAGAAAACAAATCTTTAACACCACATCATTCGATCTTGATAACTTGAGTAAATTTAACAACACGACACCTAAATCCTAATTTTATTCTCCTTTTAAACATCAATGAATCTTATAAAACAATAATTCCGAACCGAGAAGTTACGATGTAATAAATTTAAAAACACTTTTGTTCACACGTTAAACTTGACCACCAACAAGAGTAGAACATTGATGCTTGAAAAGCGCACTAGAAAGGGTCTTATAAATTTATAAGAAAATATCCAGGTTGGTTCGTCGAATAAACATTTACGTACAATTTACATAAAGTACATTTAGTATATACATTTATTTATGTATCCATCTTTTTGGAGGGCCATTCATAATTTCAACACTATTGATTTGTTAAGAATATTTTTACTCTTCCTCGCCGACTATCAAAGTTATAAGGAAAACTATTGTGATCACTCTAAAAATTTAAAATTAAGTTTCATCATAATTATTTGTTTCAGGCATTTTAATAAGGATGTGAGGGGTATGCATCATGTTGTCTGCGTGTGAAGTTAAACTACCTTAGTCTTGGGTTAATCCCGACGTTCTGAGGATGAGCGATGCGAGTCTGAAATCGTTAGAAGTACCGAGGAACCCTCAACCCGATTTTTACTTTTCTTCATTTATACCGTAGGTATATAGGAAAAGTATTGTGTTTGCAAAAAAAATTCCTGGATAACACCGAAAATTATCCGTTTCAGGTGTTTTTAAAGACCTCCTGAGTAGTTTTCGCAAAGTCTGTCTGTATGTGTGTGTGTGTGTGTGTGTTATCAAGGTAGCTCCCACTTTATTTATGCTAGGGAGTTGAAACATTCTACAAAAATCAATATATACATGAAGTTGTGCTACTTGGAAAATTACATTTTTATGACGTCATTACCCCGCAATAATGACTCAGCAAAAACTATGAAAAGTCATAAAACACGGAAAAATTACGCTATCGGATTGAGATTTGGCACACATGTAGCTAGCTATGTGTAAGACTAACATATGTGCCAAGTTTCATCTCATTATCAGCATTAGTTCAATTTGTATCAAATGACTTGTGTACTTTTTTTTAAAAACTTTGAAACATCAGAAAAACAATCTAATTAAAGTTGAAATGCCGTTAGAACTTCATGTGATAAATAGGCGCACTATGTTTCATTTCAATGCGACAAGTATATCTATGATTTTTGTTAGTCATAGAAGTTAAGCAGCGTCGTGGTCAGTGCATAGATGGGTGATCACTGGAAATGAAACGAACGTGTTTACTATCTGAGGACGAGCGAAGCGAGTCCGAAAACGTATTGCACTATAAATGTGGTGTTTTTATATTCTGATGACGAGCGAACCGAGTCCGAAGTAAGGAGGATAAGCGTAGCGAATACGATGTGACGTGAAAAAATTAAAAGGTACCCCGCATCCAATTCTTTAATTTTGACTCTGTCCAATTTAACCACGAACAAAATTTTAGGTCTTTAAATCAGAGAAATACGATTTTGAACTTTATCTCCTCTATTTAGCTTTTATTAAAATAAAGTGCAAGTTTAATATTTATGATGCTATAAATGTCTTTTTAATTTACAAAGGACACTATTTGACGTAGACTATGGTAACTAATAATTATATATTAGGATAATTTAGTGGATTTTACACACAACAAGGCAGTTACACTAATATCTTTGGATTAATACCTCTATAAACGAGATGAGTTCGTACTTTTTACGAAGATATAAAAGCATTACAACAAAACAGTGCTCTGATTAACGATAAAACCTTATATTAACAGAGCCTCCTTTACTAAAAGTTATAAATTTTATGATGAGTACAATTAGATAATAGCACGTCAAATAATTATAGCTTACAACCTCATAAAATACCGGTTTCTGTGATTATGGATAATTTTATGGATGCTTTTACAATCAGTATGCCACAAATTTTATACTTGAAAGAAATTATGGACTAATAAATTTTTGCATTTTTTTTAAAATAAGTTTTAGAGTTTTTGCGTCCAATAAATATCCTAGTTTACAAACATAAAAAATACTCCATTACTAGTAAGAAAAAAACAAGATTATACTTAAATAAAAGTTAGAAATAAATGCAAGTGAATATGTATACTTCGCAGTTTTCTGTCTGTATGTGTTTGTGTGTGTGAGTGTGTGTCTGTTATCATCGTAGCTCCTCATGTATTTATGCAAGAGAGTTGAAACTTTGTGCAAAAGTCAGTCTAAAGTGTAGTTGTGCTATTCAGAAATATTTTTTATGTCGTCACTAACCCGCAATAATGACTCATCAAAATATTTTTATAATTAAATAAAACGCGGAAAAATTATGCTGATCAGATTTACTCTATCTATATACATAATAATAATAATTATTATTATGTATATAGATAGAGAGATATACACACATACACACACAAACACATACAGACAAAAAACTGCGAAAACTACTCGGGAGGCCTTAAAAAACCTGTAACATCCCGGTTTCGGATCTTTATGCAAAAACAATTTTTTTCCTACATATCTAAGGAGGAAAAGTAAATAAATGGTCTCTACTCCCACCCCCCCCCAGTAAATTGACCCTTGTGGTGAATAACCCAAATATGGTATTTTTCTTACCACTTTCGGCAACTTAGAGAAAAGTTAAAGTGGAGCATACCGTAACATTGTTTTTCTAAAAACTGAAGTAAAAACCTAAAAAATTCCATACTAATATTACTACTATATATTTCATACTAATATATTCCGGTAATTTTTAACCAAGTTATTGTTTGACATATATAATAAATATTTGTAAAAAATATTTCTTGTAGTTTTGAAAAAAAAAACTATGATATATGTCAATAACAGCTTGATTAAAATACCGGATCAACTGCCATAATATTTATTACTGTTTCCAATACAAGTAAGAGGGCGGGATGCTGTGTTTCAACTTTTCAAAGCTATCAAAAGTGGTAACAAAAATTTCCATATTTGGGTAATCTTGTATAAAAATATTACAATATTAATTTCCATATTTAGGTAATCGCTTTCTTGTAATCGAAATTAAACTTGGTACAAAAAAATCAACCTTAGGTAAATGTCCCGAACCCCTTCTTTCTGCCACGCGCCTCGCGGAGCGGCAAAAGTGCCAAAGGCCCTCTTTGTTTTAATGTTAGTCATCTGAAGATTTCATATATAATTGTTTGAACGAACGTAAGTGATTCTTACATTTCAGAAGATTGGGACGGCGCGTTTGTTTGGTGTGTTTGTGTGTTTGTGTGTTTGTGTGTTTGTTTGTTACGTGTCGCGATAACTGCCGTAAAAATTGACCGATTTTGATAAAAATTTTGTATACAGGTAAAACTAATTATGTGTCAAGCGCTGTATAGTTTTTGGTAAATATCCCGAAAAATATTTTCAAAATGGCAGCCAAAATGGCGGACCGGATAAAAAAAAATTTCGAGCGAAAAAATCGTGTTGTATATCGTTTGAAAGCTCTTAAGAGTAGAAAAAGAAAATATATGTTTCATGGTCAAAATTTAAAAATTTTTTGAAAATTTAAAAAAATGGCGGCTAAAATAATGAACCCAAAAAAATTAAAATTGAAGGAATAACTCGAGTAATATATCGTTGTAAAGCTTCTTTATTAGTAGAACAAAAATGTTATATACTAAATTCCGAAAAATTCAACATGGCGGCCATAATTAATATAATAATTAGTTTTTACTAAATTATATAAGAATTTACAAGATAAAGATCTATTGTAATATACTTTAGATACTTTATACAAGTAAATTAACTATATGTCAGAGCGTATAGGTTTTGGTAATATTCCGAAAAATATATTCAAAATGGCGGCCAATATGGCGGACCGGATAAAACATTTTTGAGCAAAAAATCGTGTTTGTATTCGTTTAAAGAGCTCTTTAAAGAGTAGAAAAGAAAATGTTCAACATTCATGGTCAACATTTCAAATTTTTTATTAATTAAAAATGGCGGCTAAAATAATAAACTCAAAAAAATAAAATTTAAAGCGAGCCTTCTTTACCATTTATTATTTATAAATATACGCGAGCCTTTTTTAATATGCATTAATATTAAATATCAAGTAATCTAGCGAGCGAAGCGAGCCTATTTTTAACGTTGTATTATTATAAATATAAGCAATCTAACGAGCGAAGCGAGCCTTTTTTACTATGCATTTAATATTAAATATAAGCAATCTAGCGAGCGAAGCGAGCCTTTTTTAATATGTATTTATTATAAATATAAGCAAACTAGCGAGCGAGCGAGCCTATTTTTAACGTAGTATATTATAAATATAAGCAATCTAGCGAGCGAAGCCGAGCCTTTTTTTACTATGCATTATATTAAATATAAGCAATCTTGCGAGCGAAGCGAGCTTTTTACAATATATTTATTATAAATATATAGCAATCTAAGCGGAGCGAAGCGACCTATTTTTAACGTTGTATTATTATAAATATAAGCAATCTAGCGAGCGAAGCGAGCCTTTTACATGCATTAATATTAAATATAAAGCAATCTAGCGAGCGAAGCGGAGCCTCTTTTATTTGCATCAATATAAATCTACGCAATCTAGCGAGCGAAGCGAGCCCTATTCACAATATATTTTATTATAAATATAAGCAATCTAGCGAGCAAAGCGAGCCTATTTTTAACGTTGTATTATTATAAAATCTACGCAATCTAGCGAGCGAAGCGAGCCTTTTACAATTATTTTTATTATAAATATAAAGCAATCTAGCGAGCGAAGCGAGCCTTTTTTACTATGCAGAATATAAATCTACGCAATCTAGCGAGCGAAGCGAGCCTTTATTTACTATTTATATTATAAATATACGCAATCAAGCGAGCGAAGCGAGCTTTTTTTACTATGCATTATAATAAATCTACGCAATCTAACGAGCGAAGCGAGCCTTTTTAACTTTGTATATTATAAATATAAGCAATCTAGCGAGCGTAGCGACCTTTTTTTACTATGTAAATGTTAAAGATACTCTAAACTAGCAAGCGATGCGAGCCTTTTTGAGTTAATACTTTAAAATAGTAATAGCATCCGAATGTTTTGATGAACTCATTTCGCTTGTTTTAAATTAATATTTTTTTTATGAATTCTTTGCCGTGAGTTCTTGATGCAACGCATTACTAGTTATAAGAGTCACATATTGTAGAAAGGTATGATATGAGCTGTAATGTGAAATAAAAAATCAAATAAGGGATTTAAAACACTATCATAGAAGAAAGTGAGGATATTGAATCAGTTCATTGGTAGTAAGCACCTAATAATATTTTTAGAAGACTAATCAAAAGTTTCAACACAAAAGGAAATTGCTGAAACATTCCTAGCATTTTCATTCTCACGGGTGTTAAAAAATTCTTAAAAAGTTTAAGAAGTACTCTTGAAAATGGTTTCTTTAGGATGTGCCTTGCTTCCAGTCTGGTTAATAAAAGTAACAGTAACTAATGCTTTGTTTATAACAATCACTGTTGTTAGCCTTAGGGTAGAGTGTAAAGTTTGTTTCTCAAAAAAAAATATTATTTGAAGAGTAGCGGTCCCAACATAGACCCCTGGTGTAAACCAATACTATTTATTACGGTTGACCGGTTACAATCAAAAAGCTATAGCGTATTAAATACCTCATCGAATGTATTGAATCGCCCTAGAGAGTAAAGAACCTATTTACAAATAGTTGGCTAAGTACAAAACAACCACTTTATAATACACCCACCTCTACTGGATATGAGGGAGATTTTTTCCACGGGTACTCGATTTTTCTTTTTATCTTTGAAAATCACCCCTTGTTATCTAAACATCAGGAAATATGTTTTTAACAGTTATACTTGATTTTAAATAAACAATCAAGAAGAAATTTAAACTCGGTTTACATCTATTCATGCAAATAACAATGTTAAGTAGAGGACATTGGACTTAAGAGATTTGGGTAAGAATTACAAGCTTATCGCAGAGGTTAATCTAAACATGAAAATAGTAAGAAATTAAATATTTAAAACTTAAAGAACGGAAATAAGGTACATATGAGTAGGTCAAATACCAGTGTTTAGAATAATAAGAATGAAGAATAAACAATTAAAGACCCAAATAACAAAAATCGGGTACGGGGTACCTCGGACCTATTCCTCATTACAACGGATTCGCTACGATATATAATATACGTTTTTATATAATACACGATATTGTACAAGATACATTTTAGAAACTTCTTATTATAGATCTTTATTATGTATTTACGAGTTTACTAATTTAAATATATATATATTATATATATATATATATATATATTATATATTATATATATATATATATATATATATATATACATATATATAATATATTATATAATATATATATATATATATATATATATATATAATATATATATATATATATATATTAATATATATGGACTTTATATATTGGGCTTACATATATAATATATATACATAATGGACTTTATTATTGTCTTGAATCCCGTTGTTCATGTAATGTGTAACATTTGTTGCATGCATTGGTTATTATTTTAACGTTTGACATATTTATTTTTATGTGAACAAATTCCAATTTTCTACTAATACTGCACTTAAAAATTCACTATCAGTATGCCACTAGCAAAACTATATATACAACGAACTGATACAGGATAACAAACATGTTGACAAGGAGACATGTAATCTAGGCGCGAAGCCGCTGAGCAGCTAAGCTAATACGCCTCTTGTTTTTTCTATTAGAATATAAAATAAATTTAGTAAATAACGTTGAAAAATATTTTCTCGTCGAAATTAAATGCGACCCTTTTTACGATATTATGCTAAGTTATTCTATATATTTCTTGTTCTTTTTATCCTTTTTTGTTTTCATAATTTGTGAACTCAAATAACTTAATAAAAATTTGTGTTTGTTGTTCAATATTTCAACATTGCGTAAAAAATTGAATCAAATACGTTTTTATTGATCAATAAATTATCACGTATAGAACCTAATAAAAGTTTTATTTATTATGTTTCTTACTGAAAACACAACAATTCATATCTTTTATTGAACTTAAAATGTAACGCGAGAGTCTAAAAATATCAAGGTAACAAAAGAAATGAAAACGATAAAAAATATTTTTTATGATGCGTGGTATATGCAGTTTTTAAAAATATTGAATAAGTTAATTCAATACAAATTTTTAGTAATTTAGCAGAAGTAATATTTTAGATTATTATGTATATTATCTCGTATGCTGCACTTTCAAGAAAACACTATAAAGTGAATACATATGTTAATAATATTAACAATCTAGTACAACTTTTTCTTGACTTCAATAAAATACATAAATTGTATTGATATTCTTTTGAATTTCTGAGTTTTTAACCAAACAAATAAAATTGATTAAGTTTAGTGCAAAGCAGGACTATAAAAATATCATATAAATTGAAACTCAATAGCGATAACGGATAATAAAGACGTTTATAATTTTATCCTTTTAAATCAATTTGAAAAAGTTGAAAGAATATCCAATGAGGCTGTCTGTTCTTAACGGGTTGGTGATTAGAAATCGTTTCCATTTTTATATTTCTCTGCTTTACCTTTGCGAATTTTATTTGAATTACATAGTTCCGCTTTCAAACACTGGTATTCAACTACATACTTTTACTATATTTCTGTATAGCTTAAAAATTACTTTTTATTTAAATTTATAGTTCAGAGAGAAGGGTGTAGACCTGCTGAGTTTTGTTAATGATCACTATTCCCGGGTTTTGGGTGCAGTAAAAGATTTGGTTTTTATAAATTTGGTCTTAAAAATCCAATTAATTTATTTATTAGGTTATAAAATACTTCTAACCTTTCAACCTTTTAAACGATTTAATGAAATTTGTGTAATTTCCAACTTAGTAAAATTATTTAATCTGAAATTTATGACTAATTTATTTTTACTTTATCGTATGGTTATACAAGGCTGAGGTCAAGCAATTTAATTTATTCTTATGTTATTGTTGCCCAATGTTTTTTTGTTGCAAATATTGTCAAAATGAAAAGACATTTTCCTCAATTTTGTTTTATCCTTTTTATTGTTCTATGAGATTATAAAAAACGTTTTATTCATTTCCATAAAATCCCAAAATTTCGTACATACAAACACACACACACATATATAGTTAGTTACTTAGGTGTTGTAGATACATAATTGAGATCTCTAAGTTTCTAAAATGTAGCTTATAAGCTTTAAAAAATTAGGAGGCGGGGAGAGTTGTGGACCACTTTGTACATAGTTCTTCAAGGATGATAACACATTGCACAAATAATAAACACTTGAACGAAACGCGGGTTCTACTGTCGTTTATTTTAGGGGTGTTAAGTACTTGTAAAGTACAACTACTAGAATATAAGTCACAATATTTAGTTAAGTACTGTCTAAGCCCCAGGGGATACAGCTTAGTCAAGTGATGTTCCCACAACACTTTGAAATATGAATCGAACATCATTTAAAACATGTTCATATCGAGTTTGTATGAAAAGTATCTATTTAGCATTTAATCATTGACAATAAGGCATTGAAATAGTTCCTTTTACATGACAATTAGTGACAATATAATAACAATAGAATCATGTAGGAAGTGACTATGAGAAAAAAATATTCAAAGAATACTTGTAACTTTCTACTCGACTTACTTTGAACTTTAAACTTTAACAATTGGATAAAAATTAATCATAAAAAGTTTAGAGGCTACTTATTCTATAGTCTAACACTAAATTAATCAACATTTCCGAGGGATTGAGAATAGTTCATGGGTCTAAATAAAAGTGATGGCAAAATAGATTTGCCATCGAGGATTATCAATAAAGATGAATCTATAAAATACATGCAAAAACAAACTGCAGCTAGGTCCGAAATGCGCATGCTAACAATAATTACATTAACTGCGCAAGTCATAAATTTAGAGTCAATCATATCCGACGACAATGTTCCTATTGGAGGTAATAAACAAATGGTGAAATTATTAAAGTATATAAAATATTAAAAAGGTTGTATTTACAGCAAGTTGAAGAAGCAATTGAAGAATCAGCTATCGTCGATACTGCTGGTAACGCCATCATCAGCAGTCGGGGCAACACTCGAGCTGTTGCCCCGAAAATATCAACTAATAAAGTTATAGTTTATTAGTTGAGCCCTCTGAATATCTTTAGAGGGCTCAAAGTGCTCATTGAGACTAAAAGTTATTCACTGATATAACTTTATTAGTTGAGAGCTCGAGTGTTGGCCCGACTGCTGATGATGGCGTTATGCCGAAACCGGCCAGGGATATTCTTATCCAACAGCAAGTATCGACGGTAGCTGATTCTTCGATTGCTTCTTCAACTTGCAGTAAATACAACCTTTTTAATATTAAAAATGGTTCTTTAATTAAATAAAATATACTTAATTTTGCTTGTTATACCACCTCGTGGTTTAATATGTTTATTAAAATAATAAAGGTTGGTTATTCAAATAATTTATTACCCCGAAAGTGCATTTCGCACCTTTAGATATAACACTACTAGGGAAGGTAAGTTTACTCCTATTTCTCTATATCATGCAACGTTCATGAGATCAGTCTTCCCCTGGACTATACACATTAGATTGCGGAACGAGCGACACAGAACAGAGTCTAAAGTCAACCACTTTAAAATTGAAAAATAAAAGAAATTATTCGGACGCTATAAGTAGCATCTATTGTATGATAGCTTTAGTTTGACCTGTTTAAAGTGATCAAGATAACAACGAGACAACGAGAAAATTTGTTTTTAGTGCAGTTCTTGAGATATTTAAATTTGTATGATAAAAATATACCTAACATTATCTTAAAATAATCCAAAAAATTAAGAGAAAATTTTGAACCCTCAGGTAAAATATCAACCTTACTTAAAGATGTATCTCCTTAAGATAAAATAAAACCAAAGGAAATAAGACATTAAAAATATCTAAAATCAAAATCAGTGCTACCAATGAATTTCGAATCTATAAAGTACATCTCATCAAATTTATTACACCTGAGATCCAATAAGCAACAACTAATAATCTAAAATCAATAAAATTAATGAAGACATTAAAACATAAATATTAATTTGTAGATTAAGACATTTAATTTTAAGGAAGGAATCGTATAATGATCAACTAAAATTAGAGAGAAAATAATACAATGTTATCTTAATATTGTATCTAAAAAAATATAAAAAATAACATCATTAAATGGGTTTCCATATAAGGCATTTTCAGCAAGACGTTTTTTTAAAACTTAAAATCTTAATAATTGTCTAAATCAGATAAAAAAGAGGCTGCGCTAATGTATTTAACTATGAAGTTAAGTCTTGGATGGGTGGTCTACAACTTTGGCGTTTGAGGTAACTTAATCAATTTTTGGACAAAAGATGATCTTGTTTAGCTAGTTTCAAATATTAAATTTTAAAAAATTAAAAATATTACTCAGCTTTTTTAAGGGGAAATTAAAAATAAGATAAGAATTTTAAGCAAAATGTGTATTAATGGTTTATAATTACTACTTTCAGATTCAGCTTCAAATTAATTTGTAAAGATATGCAGATAGTAAGGAAAAATTAGTAACAATTATGTTTATAATAGTTAGAAAAACTCGTAACATACACCAAACAACATTGTGTCAAATCACAATAATAAATATGATAAGTATAAGGTGTAATGAAATATGATAATAATTTTCCCTGAGTTTTTTCCCGTGTACTTATTTTCCTAGATTCCTCAGGATGACACAGAGTAATGAAATTTCAATTTCCAATACCAAAAATTCAACAAACCTGTGTTATAAGTTTTTTCTACATACTGTTTGTAATATCAATAAAAGCTTAAGTTGACTTTTTAAGTAAAACGGTCTAAAAAGAAAAGATAAAGGTAAGAAGATATCTTTATTATGAGGATTATACTAAACAATGCGAGTCTGTGTAAGGAAATACCTCTTTATCAGTAAACTAAGTTCTTTGTTTAGGTCCTAAACATCAAGTAATCGAGCTAAAACAATATGGCGCCAGTTGATGACAACAGTTAATAAAATTAATATAAAAAGCGAAAGGGGTGGTAAATTATACATGTTTGAGTCGACGATACCCCCCACGGGGGAGGCGAGATGCGGGTAGCTTGGGAAACATCCCAGCTACTTGAAAATCAATAAACTCTATTGTCATGAAAATAATACTTGCATTATTAGGTCTCATACAAGTACGTAGTATTTATTTTTTAGTAAAATATGTAACAATGAATAATTCAAGAATTAAGGAAAAATGAGTTGTGGAGTTTCAAGTAATTAAATAAAACAGAGTCTCTCACTAATGATATATAGTTTGACATAGCCAGCCTTTTCAATCTTAACAGATCATTACAGTGGCCGGCGGAGCAGCAAAAGAAAAAAGTTAGGAGACAGCCGGTTACAGTTTTGTCTGAGGTTTTGTAAGGTTGAGTCAGCTTACAAAACCTCTAGACAAAACTGTAAACCGCTGTCTCCTAACTCTTTTCTTCGCTGCTCGCCAGCATTGATGATGATCTGTTAAGATTGAAAGCTGGCTTTGTCAAATATATATCATTAGTGGAGAGACTGTGTTTTATTTATTAATTCAAGATTGGGTTTTCCAGGGTTGAAAATACAATTATTTTCTCAACCACCTTAACTTAGGGGTTATTGGGGATAAAAATATATTTGATAAAAGTTTTCCCAAAAGAAGTTTTACTTTTTAGCGAATTTTCAAAGGAAAAATGAGCTATGAGGTTAATTCAATGGAGGGGGAGGTACTTGTAATGCATATATGGTGACGTGTTAATAGGACACGAATAAATTTCAAATCTTAATCGGATTCGAAAAGAAACTTGGTACAAAACCGACCTTATTAATGTCTTAGAACCCTATATTTTATCAAATTGTGTGACGGTCATCGAACAAACAGTGATGACTCAGCAACTTTAAAAAAAAAGCCACAAAATTTTACTAAGCCTTAAAATTGTAATCCCGTGTACTACAAAGTATTACGTTCAGATGTACTTATAAGTACATCTGAATGTTCATTCATGTTCAACATTCATTATCAGCATTAGTTCAGATTTTATCAACTGACATATATATGCTTTTTTGGACTATTGTTAAAAAATGGGTGTTTCCGGGCTAAAAATATGCAAGAAATAATAAAAAACTTGAGTAAAACTTACGAAACGATCCGAAACGGTACGCACATATTCAACGAAGAGGTTATGTTGAGGTTGTTCTGCAAACTTAAGATGGCGGACAATTTTCGTTTTTATGATTAAAAACCGGACATATTTTTTTTGACTTCCAACATGCCCCCTCAAAAAAAACATGTAAATAATAAACTAAGATGTGCTGACTAATTTAATTTAAAACAACATTAACTTTGTTTTTTATTTTTATTTTTTTTTTAAAAAAAAAAAAATTAACTTTAATTTTTTTTTTGAAAAAGAAATTAACTTTAATTAATGATAAATTAAAAGAAAGTGTGACTCAAAAAAAAGGAAAGAACAGCCTATTAATTTAAAAAAAAAACAAAAAAAAAACTTCCAAAAAAATTTTTAAAAAAAAAATTTAAAAAAAAAAGTTATTGAAGGTTTAGGCTGTTTCTGAATTTTACAAATTTAACTTTCTGAAGAGGTTTGTAAAACAGTCAGCAATCTGTTCGGTTGTCTCAATATATTGCAGTTCTATAAAACCTTTCTTGATTTGTTCTTGTACAAAGTGGTAACGCACATCAATGTGTTTTAAACGTTTGCAGCAATCTGGTACGTTAGCAACTTGCAGAGCAGCTCTATTATCTTCGAACATTACAATTGGTTTATCTAGAATAATTCCTAGGTCTGAAAGTATTTTGGCAATCCAGACGGCTTCGGAGGTAGCAACGCTAAGTGCAATATATTCTGCTTCTGATGACGATAAAGCGACGCATGTTGCTTTCTTGAGGCCCAAACAGAGCAGCAGCCGTGAGTGTAGAAGACGAATCCAGTGGTGGACTTACGATCAGATAGGTCACGCCCCAATCGGAGTCTGAGTATCCTATAAGAGTTTTTGATGAAGAATTCTTTCTATATGTTAAGATCAAGTCAAGAGTACCTGCTATGTAGCGAAGAACTCTTTTTAAAGCATCCATTAGTTGTTGAGTAGCACAACCTTGGAATCCTACTTAGGAATGAAATTGCAGCACACAAATCAGGCCTGGTGCCTAACATAGCATACATTATGCTGCCGATCAAACTTCGACACTCTGACTCAAGTTTTTCACTTTCCGATTTTTCAGCTTTGAATAAATCTACTCTTAAGCTCGGTTCCATGGGAGTAGGTGCAGTTTTGCAATCAACCATGTTATATTTACCAAGTATTTTCTTGAGGTAGGATGTCTGATCTAGTGTTATAACGTTATTTTTCAAATCTTGTACTATATATGAATTCCAAGATAGTTAGATATTGGTCCAAGATCTCTAACATTATATGCCGATGTAATTTGTTTCTTCAGGTCCTCAACAATTTCCAATGACGAACCAGCAATTGCCAAATCATCTACGTACAGTAGTAAATATAAAACATACTGTTCAGTGATTTTATAGTACAGGCAGGTGTCGGCTTTTGACTTCACGAATCCTAGATTTTTCATGAGTCTATCAAATGTCTTGTTCCAGATTTTTGGTGACTTTTTAAGTCCATAGATGGATTTTTTAAGTTTTAACACGCTATTACCGGGAACATCCAAACCTTCAGGAGGTTTCAAATAGACCTCATCCTCAATAGGACCATTAAGGAACGCAGCACAGACATCCATTTGATGGACAACCAGATTTAAGTGATTAGCTACAGACAGAAGTATTCTCAAAGTTTGCAATTTGGCAACGGGAGAATATATTTCTGATACGTCAAAAACATCATTCTGAAGACAGCCCCTAGCAACTAGACGTGCTTTATACACAGTATTTTCACCGGATTTCTGTCTGAAAACCCATCTCGCATCAATAATTTGTTTGTCATCTGGTTTATCAGCTACTTCCCACACATCATTATCATGTAAGTTTTTAAGTTCCGTTTTGATAGCATCAGACCATTTATCAGCATTCTCACTGCTCATAGCTCATTATAATTAGAAGGACTATCTTGGCCATCATAGGCTAGAAGCATGAAGTCAGGATCAGCAATCACAGTGTCATCGTATTGACTAAAGATGCATCTGAAAAACTTAACGACTCATCAGTGTAATTTTTAAGTGAGCCGGTTTTGTATTTTTTCACGGTCTCTTAAAGTACGTTGACTACCTGAGGGACTTTTATTAGGAGATTTAACGTCAGGTTTTGGTTCTTCTGTTTCAGGCTTTTTACTTTGAACAGTTTGTTCTCAATCGAGTATCTTCTTCATTCATGACTGTGTCTCACACCATCACAGTTCCTGAACACCATGACTAGGAGGAAATATTATATGTCTAGCAACTTCGACTTTATTTGACTTATCATAAAATATTCTATAGGCTTTGCTATAGTCCTCTAGCCAACAAAAAAACCTTGACTACTTTTAGCATCCCATTTCTTCGTTTGGATCTGGAATAATGCACATAGGCAAGAGAACCAAAAATTTAAAATCTTTAATGTCAAAATGCTTGTTAAAACCCACAATTCATAAGGAGTCTTTTCAGGCACGGAACTTTTACCAGAACGATTATTGATAGACAGCTGTTTGTACAGCTTCAGCCCACAAATTTTAGGTAATTTAGAGCTAATTAAAACATTGTTCTAGCAGATTCAATAATAGTACGTAAATCTCTTTCTATCCTGCCATTTGTTCAGGACAGTACGGTGCACTTTTCTGATGAGCGATGCAAAATTTCTAAAATTTCTTTAGTTTTTGAAATTAACTATTTCAGTCCCATTATCGGATCTTAAAGTAATATTTTATGTCCTGATTCAAAGAGCATTTAATAAAATAATTAAGTTTGTCTGGCACTTGTTCTTTTTCTTTAACGGAAACGATACACGTAATTAGTAAAATCATCTTTGAACAATAAAATATATTTAGACACCACCCAGAGAGGTCTTTTCCATCGGCCCACACAAATCCACATGAACCAGTTCACCAGGTTTATAGACCTTGATTCACTATTTCTGAACGGCAATTTAGTTGTTTGCCCGAACACAAGGCGTACAGAAAAATTTAGAAGAATCATACTTGATATTGTTCTTGTCATATGTCTTGTACATGAGCCTTATTTGATGGCCCAGGCAGCCGTGCCATCATGACTCATACAAGCAACCGGGAGTATTTTTTAAACATCATTTATACAATTTCCCGCAGCGTTCGCCAACAGCAAAAATTGTTTTGCCCTTAAAAAATTTGCATTGTGAGCCGTTAGATTTAAATTCATATCCCTTATCCAGTGCTGTTCCATAGAAACAAATTAGCAGCAATGCCAGGGACAAATAAAACATTTCCTATTGTGCAATCGTACCAATGGAGCCATCAAACGCTTCCACATGTACATCACCAATTCCAGTGGCAGAGACGCTCGTCCCGTTCCAATTAAAATTTTAGTTGGATGCTGTAACATCTTAAAATTGCGAAACAGATGTCTAGAGCCGGACATATGCTCTGTACAGGCACTATCTAAGTACCAATCATTTTTATTTAACTTGGACAAGTCGGTACTGACAAATGCAACATCCCTTTTACGGAGTTTGCTTTTATTTTTCTTTTAAAGCAGTTTTTGCTCAAGTGCCCAGAAATTCCACAAAAATTACATTTCACACCCCTTTCTTTTAAAGCACTGGCATCAGAGTGATTATTCAAACCACAAAAATCACAAGATAACACAGAAAATTATCTCTCTACCCACTTGTTGACTTAGCTACAAAAGCACTAGAAGCTTCTCCACATTACTCTTCTTTTATTCTGTTTCTTCCACTGCAAGCGAGATAACCAAGTTAGAAAGCGTTTGGGAGCCCTTATCCAAGCTTTCCCAAGCGCTTATGAAGTGCTTGTACTCCGGGGGGAGAGACATCAAAACCTTTGTCACTGTTAACGTTTCACTCATCTCTCATCACCGCATTTTTAAGCCTCGATCTTATTTCTCTAGTTTGAGAAAAAAGTTAACCATACTATCTTCAAGTTTAGCGAGAAGAATTGTTGTTGAAGGAGATGAAACATCGACCTGAGACTGAGGTTCGTAGATGCGACGTCACTTTTTCCCACAATCTCATGAGACGACGAGCAGGAAATAATATTCGACCATAGGTCCTCTTCATTCTTAGAAGTCAAAGTATTTGCCTTTAATAAATCGGCTTTGACCCATTCAGCATAATCGCTTGACTTTCATCAGAAAGGGCGCTCTTGGACCCCGACACGATGTCCCAACATTCAGCGTGTTTCAACGCGATAGTCGTCCGCGAATTCCATGTAGACCAGTTCCGATCGTTACAAAACAACATAATGTTTGTTTCCATAATGAATTATAACGAATACGGAAATAAATCTGATAAAAAACGGAACCGAAAGATTCCGCGGCGGCGAAAACGACCGTCGAAAAAACGAACCCAAAAACTTTAAATACCAACCGTCCCCAAAAAAAACGATTTTACTAAAACAAGCGTATAGCGGGGCTGGGCCATAAACAATGTTTAGAAACAATGTGTTTTTCGGGCTAAAATATCAGCAAGAAATAATAAAAACTGAGTAAAACTACGAAACGATCCGACGGTACGGCACATATTCAACGAAGAGGTTTATGTTGAGGTTGTTTCTGCAAACTTAGTGGCGGACAATTTCGTTTTTAAGATTAAAACCGGGACATATTTTTTTGACTTCCAACACTATTACATCTAAAATTCCCTTTATCGTAGCAGCATGCCATATATATAAACCATAGTAATATGGCAAACATATATAGGACAAAACCAATGTGGGCCGCGAAAAGCGGCTTCTACCGCCGACGTCACATGGCGGCCAGAGGCTGAAAGTCACTTTTATTTATATTCCCACATTAAGAATTTTTACTTGGAGAAAAAATACTCACAGCCTACGTGCATGATTAATTCAAAAGACCGTCAGCGAACTACAACACTACAAAATTTTAACTGGGCAAGAAAGTTATTACTGTATGCCTTCGGACTAACCAAGGAAGCTACGGAGTTCTTATTAACTTAAATTTTATAAATGATAAAAATTAGCCATTAATCATAAAACAATTGTGAAAAAGATTAACTTTTTAAATAAAACATGACAACGATAAATATTACAGAGAAAAAAGATGTGAAAACAAAGTTTATAACGACCAACTACACAAAAACACAGTCGTATTTAACTTAAAATTCTAAGCTAATAAATCGTTAGTTTAAAAGACTGGTAAAGAAACAAATAACAAGCCAATCCCAAACTGTTCTCACAACAGGGATACCTTGTCTCTACTGAATAACAAATACTCCAGCAAACATTACACAACTAAAACAGAAACTGAACAACAAATCACACACTAATATGTTAAAACTATACCAGTACGATTAACAAGTTTAAAAATTAAATGTTCACTTTAAATGTATGATTTATTAGAGTTGAGAGATCCCTTTAGCAGAGGATTTTTTAACACTAAATGATAAATATTTAATAGTAACACACTAACTGAAGTTAATTTAAATATTATAGAATGAAAAAGTTAAATTTCAAATGAATAAGATCAAAACCAATTTTAACATAAAATGTAACAAACAACAAAAAAAATAATAAACAAGAACCGTTACTGTCTAAGTTTAGTAAAAACAGTTCTTTTAAAAAAAACAGTTCCAGAAGGATCACTTCTAATTTTTTAACCCTGCCTTATCGACTTACTATTATTTTTTGAAATTTAAATAAAGATTATTGATTTATCGTAATATGTCATAATTCGGGCCCTATACGAAGAAAAAAAAAAATAGGAAAGGAATAAAAAAATTAATAATAATATCTTGGTTATACAATCAAGTATAAGTATGTAAACAACCTTACAATAGTAAACAAATAAAATTTAGCTGAAACATTAAACTATAGGAAATATATAATAGAATAATAAGAATAAAAATAAAATCAAGTACCTTTATTTTTTAGAATAGTTTTCTACTATTCTAAAAAATATATTATTAATTAACAACAATATTTATTAGTATAAAACAACGTTTCTAATGCTATAAATGCCTTGCAAGCATCAGAAAATCAAGTCAAAAATGGTATAAAGATAATTTTTAATTTTTTTAAGCGAGGAAAAATTCTTAAAAAGAAAAAATATAGAGGTGAAGGCTTGGGCAAACGTTAAGTAATCGTATACATGATGTGGGGCTTGGAACATCGATAATATACTTGATAGACTTGGAGTGGAAAGCAAGACGTCAACTTACTAACTTAGTGACAAAGGTAGAAGAGGCTCAATACGACAGGAAGCATTTAGCAAGGACAAGTAAATCACTATTTTATTCGTGTTAATTCAACAGGTTTATTCAGAACATGAACTGGAGTTCACACTACTCTAACTTAGAACTATTCTTCTTTACCAACTCTAATTTTATTTGGTGTATATAGAGTAAAGAAAGAAGTGCGCGAACAGAAAAAGGGTAAAAAATTGTAAGTAACCTTCCCGGGTATCCATTTCGGCTAAACAAAATAAATAATAATAACTAATATAATTAACATATTTGTTAATTGTTGAATATATATCTGTGGTTGCTGTGGAACTTATGAAATATGATCTATTATAATGTTTATGTTTATGTTATGTATGTAGAAGATTAGATATACGTGTTTTATGTTTTCTCAAAACTTTTCGTTTAAAGTATAATAGGGCTTAGTTATTAAGCCCCGAGGGCATATCTCCAACATAAAATTGAGTTTCCTTTGTTAAGAAACGTGGCTTATTTTACGGAAATTTAAATTTTTTCCTGGCAAGACCCGTTCGACACTTCAGAAAAAATCAAAATTTTTTTTTAACGCGCACTTTCCGTTCACATTAATCATCAGAATTTTGAGTAAATACGCTATTATATTATTAATTCCACTAATTTTTTTTAAATCACAGGGCAATCGACTACTTTTAAATTAGTTTTTTTCAAATAACGTACGTCCATACCACTCATAAAATAAAAATACCTTAACTCTAAAAAACTCATAAATTAATTTTTCTCTTATCACAGTTATCACATGTGATAAGAGTGATTCCCCGCAGAATGTATTTAACTCGATCTTTTAGGAGAGTAAAAAGTGCAGTTAAGGTCAAGATTTTTACTGCCCGAGATTCGTACGAAATATAGTGCAGCATAGGGCAGTTCTGAGGAGTAATGTAAAACACTATTATGCAAATACCCACCTTCACAAAAAAAGTGAGAACTATTCAAAATATACATACAAGTATGAGTAAATATAATATATATATATATATATAGTATATATATATATAATATATATATACACAACACACCACACACACACACCACACACACCACACACACACACACACACACACACACACACACACACATATATATATATATAAAATACACACACACACACACAAATTATATATAACTGACTCTGGAGTAGAGCTTTACTCATTTTAGAAGAAAAAATAAGCTTATTTCTAATTAAAAAAAAGCTCTTTTAGCTCAATAGTTTGCCGAGGTAAACTATCGAACTAACACTTAGTTACAAACATATGGTCTGTCCTAAGATTTTCTAATGTATGAACTCGCTAACGTTCGTTCCTCGTTCTTTAAAAAGGCCCGAGTAAAACAAAGCGAAGTGTTGCTCCAGATCTAGTTTGACGAACAGAAAAATATTTATTAGAAAAGCAATGAAATAATATTCAAATCAAGAACAAGTCCGTACAAAAAAGTCAATAGTTGTACAAAGAAAACGATTGAAGAAAAATAAAGTATGATCCATGCTGAAAAGTATTTACAAACGTATGCTGAATTTTCTTTATTTTGCTTTTATAAAACCAGTTTGGTATGTAAAAATATAAGCCGCTTAGTATAATATTAAAATAAAATAGAATTTATATAAATAAAGATTAACAATTACAAAATGCAAAATTAATTGCTTAGAGACGA
>JACMZG010001863.1:18526661-18669161 GCA_018340805.1 Microvelia longipes | reverse complement strand
ATGATCAGTTGTATGAGTTTTGTGTTATCAGCAAGAGCAGCTGGTATTAAGAAAACTTACTTTCGCAACAAAGTCTCATCAATCCAAACAACGCTAAATGAATTTAGTGATGTTAAAAAACTCAGAGTCATCCTAATATAAGAGAAAGAGTACAGGACTATATTACTTATAGTAGAACTAAATCATTATTGCTACTAGTTATTAATTTAAAGTCAAAGAAAACAATCATTTTAGCTGTTTTAATAAACTGCTGCTTTTAAAAACTTTTTAATGATGGATTTTTGAACGTTATTTATACGTGTTAATGATATACGAACTGATGAGTTCTTATAATTACTGTTTTTCTATTAAGGCGCCTTAAACACAGTAAATCAAAATAATCATTATGTAAACAAGAAGTATTGGCAGACAGATATAATTAAAGAGTTAAAGTTATCCATAATTTATTAAGTCTAAAATTATTTTAGGAAGTTATGCATTTTACAAATGTGAAATTGTATAATTCACTGCGTATTAATTATAAGTTATAATGTAAAAAGTATACAAGTAAAGTATTTAATAAATAAGCACAGATCGAAGTATGGGAAGGACGAAGGTAGGCAAGGAATAAAATAAGACAACAAAAGCATTCGTTAAGCCTATAGTCTTTTTAAAATCGCATTCATCGTAAAAACGCATTTGTGGTGGACATGGCTAGAAGCAAAATTTTATTAAGGTAAGACTAAAATAGCTTCTTTCTTGTTTTATACGGTTGGAGAATATATTCAAAAGAAAATAAATAGCGAAGGCAATTAAAGCAGGCGTGGTTACAGGGTCCTTTCCCTAATTATAAAAGGAGCTTGTTTGTATAATATTCTCATACAAGCAAAATAAAGTGGTACCTTAATATTTTACCTTTAATCTATATTCCATCAAAAGGAGAATTAGAAATATTATTCAAATTAAAAATATGGACTAAGAACATTGGACAAGCAACTATTAGTTCAAGAGCCCCGGACCTGAAAAAATGTGATTCATTTTGTACTACTTCAAACCAAATTTTTCTAAAAGTATAACTTAAATTATGAAGGAAAAGCATAGTCTGCCTATACAGAGTGGAACCTTTCATATGATTGCGCATGCTCAAAATGTTATAAAATCGCACTAATTCCAGTTATCTTGCAACAAGTGGCTCCCTGTAAGTCGTGTGCAAATCATAAAGAGACCATTTTTTAAAGCTGATAAAATTGTCTATAAATCGAGTGTTTAATTATCAAAATCGGATGACTACACAAAGTTATGGCTCTTTCAAAAACACCAAAAAATGGTTAAATTATGCAAAGTCAGCGAATTTCTTTGACACAATATTGTCTTTTTGTACATTTTTTTGGCCATTTAAGAAATTTCATAACTTAAGTTGTATTTGTACAATTTTGACTAAAAACACTCGTTTTATAGGAAATTTTATCAGCTTTAAAAATGCTTCTTCATGTTCATGATTTACAGGGAGCCACTTATAGGAAGAAATCTGGAATTAGTGCGATTTTATAAAATTTTTAGCATGCACTTTTTATGCTCCACTTTAGATAGTCAGACCATGCTTTTCCTTCATAATTTAAAGTATATTTTCAGAAAAATTTGGTTTGAAGTAGTACAAAATGAGTCACACTTTTTAGGCCTGGCCTTGGACTATAATTGTTCTCATTCCGTTGAAGGAATTAGCTACTTTTTATATTCTTCTTCTTTCTAGCTAATTTTTATAAATGTCACTCTCATACCATTTGATTATTTTTTAATAATCTAATGGTCTTGATTATTGCTGCACCAGCGGCGTGGATAAGAAAACAAGTCAGGCAAATAATAATTGTTTCTTATGACCTTCCACAATAAGTTTCGAAAGCGAAAAACATTTCGCTTTTAAAACATTTCACAGAAACAAGCGTCTAAAGATTATTTCAAAAAGGAAAATTAGTATCGAAATTTACAAGAATATCTTACTAATCACCAACCAGCATATTTCCATCCGCTTAGCGACGCATTATCATCTATTTTACTATCCTTAAATATTGATCACGACATATGGTACTAGTAGTATATAATAGTAGTAGTAATAGAGCTAAAGTAGAATAATCTAATCATATCAATATAACTAATCAGGATTTAATTTCTATCTTGCATCTAAAATTTTGTTTAGATATTTCGGCACAGATCCATTTATTTTCACCATACATTAGGTATATTTTCTTTCTCCTTGTGAATACAAGAATGCAATATCACTTCAACCTTATACGACCAAACATATTCTACTTGTAAGTGATGAGAAAGTCATGGCCACTCAAAAATGTCATACCACCAAACAAATTAAACGTAATAAATATACAAATAATAAATTATTAAACTTTTTTATCTTAAGTATAAAGAATGATATAATTTAAGAAGAGAGTGAGCGTTGTGTGTGCTGTCCGTTAGTATGTAGGGTATTAGTGGCGGCGCGGCGCGGCACGGGCCCCGACCTCATCTAATTGTGGAAGATGCGGGTACCAGAGTGACCAGTGTCAAGGGCACGAGGTAACTTGACCAGCTGCTTGCTCAGCCCGGGCAAGACCACGGTCAACATACTCCGGCAACATCCTCATCTGTCTGGCAAGCAACCTGCTACAAGTCAAACAAGCCATCAAACCCAGTCTTATTCACCACCGGTTTATAAAGAGCTTTTATGAATCAATAAAGTCCAGAGATTCAAAGATACAATCGCAACTCCTCATCACATATTTGCTACAAAGAAAGATTTGAGATAAAGAGAACAACTACAAGGGAAAAGATTGTGGTTTACCCTTCAAATCAAAACTCTATACTTCATTCATATAAAAATAATTTTAAGGATTAAGGGAAGATATAGACTCAAAATTAAAATACTTCAGAGTTTGATGCAGTATATTAATTATATACGATGTTACCCTAAACTAAATAATTAATTCAGCAAACAAATTTCAATATTAAGACTTTCGAACCAAAAGAAATAAAGATAATATCAAATACAAACATGGATAAATAACATCATTCGCGACAAAGAAAAACTTTTTTCTTTTCCTATTACGAAAAAGAAATCATTGCGATAATGATATAGACTTTCATATATAAAAGGAAATATCATTTATACTAGGACGCAGTTATGTAGAATCGAGAATAAATTCATAAACCTAAACTTACTTAAAGCAACAATTTTAGATAGTAAAAAGGATAAAAAATTTGGATAAGAACTTTAGTCACTGGATTCCATCAAGGCACTAAAATTAACTATATGGACGTATGGCTGATCCATACGTCCGAACAGATCAGTAAGCCAGTTAAATTTTAAGTAATTCTCTTACGACTCACCAAATCACTCAATGACACTATAAAAATACTGATCATTTATGCTTTATATTAAACGATATTTTTTCCAAGAAGGGCATATGATATAGGATAAAGGCAAGTTAAAAGACAGCGAGTTTGGAAGTTGAAGGAGAGAGCGGAGTACGCTGTTGCATGCCACTGTGGAGCTGGAAGTGCACGATTTTAAAACGCATGTCAGGGTGCTCACCTATAAGAACCAGTTGAGATCCTGTTAGTCTTCATATATACAGACAGATGCACTTGTTAACACTGATTTTGTATATCATCCTGTGTTAAAAGGAAACTGAAAAGCAGAACCACATAGTACATATAGCTTTTGAGAAATTGCTTTCTCTAGAACAATAATGAAGCTTCAATTTTTTCGGTTTAAGATATAACATTCCTATATTAATATATAACATTCAAGATATAACATATCTTGAAATATTAATTAATTTTAGATTTGTAGTTTAATAATTTTAAATTGTAATTTTATTTTCTGTTCTTCTTGAGATTCTTCTTACAGGGTAAATATAGCTGCTGGGTACGACTGTGTATTGTTTAAATTTTTTTAAAGCCAATTTGTTTTATAAATTCGTGCCGAAAGTCTTTGTCTAAAAGTAAATTTTTATTATCTGAAGGAGGCCAAAAAAAATCCTTGACTGGACCAAAGTCATGATAAGTAGGTGATACCTTACGTGATCAAGCAAAGGACAAGTAAACAATATGTGCTCAGACGTCTGTTGGTTTGTATTGTCGCAATTACATTCTCCTGATGGTAGTATATTATACCTCTTCAAGTGGCTACGCATTTTACCATGTTCTGATATAGCCATCGTCAACTTAGACCAGGATAAATTTCGAAGTACAACAAGATGTGCTTTTGACATTGGAGAAGTTAAAATCGATAAGAAGGTACGAAATTATTAAACATAAAATAACAGACAAGGAATAATAAATGGATAGGGAACCCACAGCACATAAAGTATGATTTGTTTAAATGACATGAAAATTCATCAAGTTTAGCATTCGTTTAATAGTCTCAAGAAATGTAATCCTCTATCGAAAACTGAAAAGAATGCCCAATACTGTTTGCCCCATCAGTCTGATAATATTGTTAATAATTTGTTATCAAATAAATTGAAATAAGACCATTTATGTACTAGAAACTGTAACAAGCTTAACGAAGTTTTAATTCAAACCCTATAGATGATACTTTGTCACTGCTAATAATTGTTTTCCAGAGCACCTGCACGAGCTTATCGACGGTTAATAATTAAACATAAAAAAACATTTTTCCTATTTGAAAAACGAACTTAAATTTCTTTATGGTTAAGTGGCTTGTGTCTAAGAGGAAAAGCCCTGTAATTGGTCCCGCATGGTCAGGTACGGCGGTGTGCGCGGAGCGCGCCAACCTATGGATATTATTTTATGTTTTAAGAAGTTTTAAGTTTTGTCATTAATTGATCTTACAGGTTACATCATACGGGTACTTAGATATGGGGGCACGTGCTCAAGCAACCTGGCCCCATAGACAGCCGTACAATTAAACATTAATTTCATTTTTGAATTTTTTGAGTAAAAAAAATCGGGTACGGAGCACCTCAGAACTTTTCTTCAGTTACTTTCCTCGCTACGCTCGTCCTCCCAGCTTCGGACTCGCTTCGCTCGTTCACAGATAGTAAATACATTCGTTTATTTCTATAGTGGTCATTTCTCCAGGCACTGAACACGCTCGATGCTTCTTAACTTTATGATCCAAAAATCATAGATAGACTTGTTGTATCATAATGAAACTTAGAATACTTATTTATTACGTCAAGGGTACACTTAAGGTACACTTCCGATTTTTTACAATTTTTTAAAAAACGTATACACATCATTCGATAAAAATTGAACTAATGCTGATAATGAGATGAAACGTAACACATAGGTTAGACTTATACATGCGTGCCAAGTTTCAATCAGATCGCATCATTTTTCCGTGTTTTACAAATTTTCTAAATTTTTGCTAACTCCTTATTGCGGGTTAATGACGTCTTAAAATGATTATTTCCCGAAAAGCACAACTACAGCGGTAGAGTGATTTTGATGCAAAATTTTAACTCTCTAGCATAAATACACTAGGCGCTATGATATCAGACAACTTTGAGAAAACCACTTAGGAGGCCTTAAAACGCCTGAAACGCATAATTCCGTTTTCATGCCGGTTTTGGATTCTTTTGCAAACACAATACTTTCCCTATATACCTACAATATAAATGAGGAAAAGTAAAAACCGATAAATATTACTTTAAAAATGTGAAAAAATGAGACGCATTTTCCCAAAAAAATCCTTAAAGATTGGAATAAGTGAAGAAAATATCAGAGGAGGCTACTACACTTAATTTAGATAGCAACATTTTTTAAAAATTATTTTAGCATTAACCACAAATTTGACAGTTATATAACAAATATCCAAGTTTATTACAACTATAGTAGTTTATTATATTTGGTTTTTCTACCAAATTAACAAATCATTGCAAACAAGAAGAGGCAAGTCAAACGTAAAAGGCGTGTGAAACATTTCACCACAACTAAGAAAATATACACTATCACTATAGTATAAACGCTTAACCCTTGAAAAGAGCGTTACGAAGGTTTACCTCATTTTAAATAATATGCGGAACGATTGACAAACAAGAACTCCGGGATGTTTGAAATACTCGAAAAGAATAAATCTGGCAAAAAAAATGACTTTTCTGTTACACCAGCAAACTGATATCGATAATAAATATATAAAGTGGTGATTGCAGCGAACTATACGACGAATCTGACATTGGAGATGTCATCAGCAATGTCCTAAATCCCTTTTTCGTTTTCATCGTATTATATAAAAATTAATTAAGTATTTTGAAAAAAATAGTAATAATTTCGTATTTATTTATTGAAGCATTTTACAGTAGTATTTTACATGAAAATTAAACTCTTAATTCTTTCAGGACGCAGGCGAAATAATTACAATAGGAATTACGCATAGTAGACCAAGACTTCGCGGAAAACTTAACGCATTCGGTCAAATGGACAGTATGAAACCAGTTAACCAGAACACCAATTTATAAAACGTCTTAAAGAAAATTAACATTTCAAATGATAAAAGTCACGGTGATAACACATTAAGTATCACCTGTAGGTAACGAAAGTTATTGCAAAACGGTAGAAGATAGAATTTTTTATTCTTGCAGCACGGAGTCAAATCTAGAGACCGAGTCCAAAAACTTGAGAGTTACGTCACGAGACTTAATAGCAATGATTGATCAACTAAAACGAACGTAAAATTTGAAATTATAATTTTAATAAATTCCCAACAAGAAAACGCCTTTAAAGCAACATGCTTCTACCTCAAACGGTCACCTTCCTTATAAATATTATTATTTAAAATTAAATTCTTAAGAACTATAATTACTTTGTCGTGATTACAACCGTCTTGAGGATGTAACAGTTTTTAGAAACAGGTCCGTGATAAAAAGTTTGATACTGTCCATGCTTGAAAATATTTTTGCTTGCAACATATTTTTATACAACAAATTTGAACTGCAAATTGAGCTTCGTTTCAGTTCATTAAGATATGTATTACACCTCAAATACAATCAAATACGTCGGGTGGGCTCCGTAGAGTGCACTGCGTATGCAGGCCTTCTGAAAGGTATTACACCAACCAGCCGTATTTAAACTGTTTGTTTTTAGGATAGAGGAAACTCCTGAACCTGGTGTTTTTATTTGTGGTATTGTTATGATATTTTTATTATTTGTTTATCCTCGTTCGCATGCCAGGTTAATTTCGTCCGGAATGCTTGCTCTTTGCTTAGCAATCGATTTCTTGCTACAGTTTTCGGTTTTAAATTCATTGCCTGAGCATTAGCATTAGTACTGGCAATACTACTGTTTACTCATTTTTCTTTGGAATTATCAACGGATAATTCCAAACAAAAAATAATTTGTAGAGCAAAAATAAAAATGTCTGCTCTACAAAAATATTTTGTAGAGCAGAAAAAACTGAGCTTTAAATGTTAACGTAAATAATCAAAAACGCCCTATTAATTGTTAGATATGCAAAAATTAACCAATTTTTACTTTTGAGGAAAAGTGATTTTTGAGGAGTGGATCTTTTCTTTGTCATGCAAATTTTTATTGACTTAACACCATAATGGCTAAGCTGTAATATAAGATTATATAATATAAGAGAGTATTTTATACGTATATATAAAATATTTTATATGTGTAATTGCCTATACGCGTAAATGTAAATATGATTTTACAGCATATTCATTCGGGCTAGTCTTTTTATTGTAATAATTCAGCAAATATAAAACTAACATTAGTACAAAATAATTTTTTAACAAAATAATACTTTTAAAGTGCAAATAAAATATGCTTTACATTTTAAGTCGAAAAGTAACTAAAAAAACATTTACAGCTTTAGGTTTACATTTTCGATGAGAACCATGTGTATACAAAACATGTGGGTTTTCTATACAAAATCCATTTTACCATGCTCAGTCAATGCAGTATTCAAGAAAGAACCAAAATACTGAATAGTTTCGCGCACAAATTTTATTTATTTTCTACATCACAAACTTAATATAACTAAAGTGATAAACGATTTAAATTTACTAAAGTTTTCAGCAAATAAATATATACCTTATAAGTGGCGCTGAAGATCTGCTGGCTTCAAATTCCACCTGTAACAGAGAACAAACTGAATTAACCTCATAACCCACTAGAGTAGAGAAGTGCGGGCGACAACTCTGTGGGGCACTGATTTACTCATTGAGCAAGGAATCAATGAAGAGTTTATGATAAGACATAAGAAATGCGGGTTTAGAGGTCGCGTAAGATTGTAAGATTCATACTACGCTCGCGTCACGGGCCTAAGACAATGCTGGTGGATAGAGGTATGGCACTCTAATTGACACTATTTCTTATATTTACTACGGGTTCACTTGTTTCTTCTATAATACCCTCATTGATAAATTCTTAACTTTTAAAAATCAAAACAGTCTTATGATGATGGTGATACAGGTGATTCGGTTATAAGGGTGGTAACAGGTTTACATTTAGCTATACCATCTTAAGATATAAAGAAAAATAAAAAATGGTAGAATTTACGAACCTAACCAACCCCTAAATAAAAATATATTTAATACACATTCTTCATAATTTGTTTACATAAATATATTTCCTAAAATTTTAATAAGGCGTTACACTAAAGATTAGATTTTATAATTTTTATAAATTATTATATATTAAGTTTATAAGTAAAACAAAAACTAAAAATACATTTATTTTTAACATTAGTTTTAGTTTTCATAAAAGAATTTAAAGGTAATTTTGGGTAAATTCCATTTTTTTAAAAAAAACAACCAATTTTAACCCCAAACGTTGGGGTTCCATAATATTAACAGTGAAATATTTTTACGAGCCTTGCGGTTAATCAAGGAGAAACGCCTAAGGTGGAATGAAGAGCTAAAAGACATTAAACAAAAAATCATGGTAAAATTAATACGAATCAAAGAAGTCATAGTAAAAGATAATTATTACTTTTATCTGATGAAAGATTTTGTAAAAAGAAATAGAAACAATATGTTCATATCCCATTAAAAGGAAATAATATAGTATAAATGCATTGATAAGTTAAAAAATTGTTTAAAATATCAAAAATACACATTTAAAATATATTTATGACTGTTGACTTAGGAAATCGTGAGAAATTTGGCAGAGGGAATAATTCACCCCTTCGTAATTCACCCTTTCTAATTCCAGGAATATGATTGGCTCATAATAAGGGTAGCGAGAAAAGAGGGGAGGAGACTGGCCAATGAGAGAGAAGATAGAAACTTGACTGGTTGTGATTGGACTGGTAGTGAGGCCGGCTTAGTGGGCCCTTACTGAGACTCAACTAAGTTAGTCGGCCTCTGACTTTGAACAGAGTAACGTGAGTGAGTTCCGTGCATCTTATACCGCTTCATGAACTTTTCTAGCTGACGTTATATTAATCAGGATATGGTCGTAATTTTGTAAGTACCCAAATTATTTAGTTTTTTTTTTCAAATAATTATTAAGTTTTACATAAATGTTTGAATTCCTAAAATAAATTTTTCTTTTTATTTTATTAATAATTACGTATTTTTCACTTTCACTTACTTATTAGCCTAGTATTAATACAATTTGAGAATATAACATTGAAAAAGAATAAAATATAAATATTTATATAATTGTGCAAAAAATCATTCTACTACTAATTTAAAAAGTATTTTATAAGATTGTATTTTTTTATTATTTAAATATGGAAAAACACAATATTTTTCTAATATATAACTAGGGTCAGCGGAAAAAACACATAAATATTTTTTTTTTATACGATTAATGTATTTCTCAGGCCTTACTTAACCAAACTTAAAAACCACTTAAGTCAAAACTATCGTTAAATAAGATAAGTGAGTAACAATACATTATGGCTAAATTCAAGTTTTTATCAATTTAATAAAATAATAATTAATAATTATAATAATGACTTGTGTGCTTATTCCTGCCGATCCTAGAATTATTCACGAGAGACAGTAAAAAAAATTGTAATTCGAGGAATTTGAAAACATTAATTTATGCTAACTAACTTCAGTTAAACTGTTGACAAGATCAATCAACTGGTTTTTATTGGATTATAATTATTATAATAATAATTATTATACACTTTATAATATACATTTTATTCATTTAATTCATTTTACAATACAATTAAAGCAATAAAAACAAATATTAAAAACATAAACCTTATATTTACTATAGTACTTATAATTTGATTTACGTAATATTTATATTTTGGTCTAAATTTAACAAAATATTCAGATAAGAACCTTTTGGTTCAGCAGCGATACCATGCTATGGCGGAAGCTTCTTCAGGTAGGGCAGACCCGATGTGTTTTAATTATATATAATCATAGGTCCGCAACAAAGTCAAAATACTGATAATTTAATATTGCATAATAGTATAATATAGTATACTAAACAATACAATCCTAGTATAATAATATTGTTTAGGAATATGAATAACAATACTTCTGTTAAAAATCAATCAAAAATTAACTTCTGTTTAAAAATGAGCGAACAGGCTGCTCGCTCAACTATTTACTATTCTAATTAATCCTTATTTTATAGCCAAATTTACAATTTTTTTTATTTCAAACTATCAGTTGAAATAAAATATAAACAATTATACATATAGCCACATTATATTCTAGCATTAAGTCTAGTCAATTGCTCTAATCTAGTCAATTGTCAAAATACAAAAAAATATCTAAAAACTTTTTAATTTATTCAAAAAAATTAATTCTTAATTCTATTATTTTTTTCATTATTTATTATTTAATTAATTTAAAAAATGATGAAACTCCCTTGAAACTCCCTCCTAACGGATTTTCAAAATCCCTAGCTGGAGCAGCTTTATTTATTTTTTTTTAATATTTAGGTTAGTTTTCTTATGTCTTTTTTGTATGTGCTTGTAATTTTTTTCCTCAATAAAGCTTACTTACTTACAATAGCCACATAAAACTAAGAACAGGAATTTAAGAAAAAATCCAAAGAAAATTAAAAAATTTTACAAATAACCAACAATAAAAAATTGACAAAATTATAACGAGGAGAAACAAACAACCATTGGAAATATAAATTTTCAATTAAAGCAATAAAAATATTAAGTATACTTATTTCAAAACGTAAATTGTAAAAAATAAATTTCTAATCAAAACTACTTTTGACCACATCATATTAGCGAAATTTTCGTTGAGCATTTCAAATTCTAAAGTAACCTTTAAAGCAACTTTAACAACAATTTACAATATTAATTACTTAAAAAATGTTATTGTTATTATTTATAATAAAGGATTTTATTTTGTTTGTACAAGAAACTTTTAATCATTCATCATTAATTGTGTTAAAAAATTTAGATTTTGTGACATATATCACAATATCTATTTTTTCATAAATGTTGAAGATTTTACCACCATGAGAACCCAATCAAGCATGTAATAAATGACACAATCCAAATATTATTTTTGGTAAATCTTTTTTAATTATTTTAACATTTTGAAAAAATCTGAAGGATCAATAAACAAGTTTTTGGAGGCATAATATCGGACCAGATTTAATTCCTAATCTGGACTCAGATTTTCGCAATTATTATCTTTTAACCCCACTAAAATCGATTCATATCCAATAGTAATAAAGTAAATCACGGTTAACCTCCCCCCCTCTTTGTTATTTAATTTCAACCCCCTCCTCCAATCAATGAAATTAACCAATCCGAGCTCAGTCTTTTTCAAAGCGCCAATCTAATGTCATCATTAAGTTCGCTAAAGTGAATTTGGACTTTGTGTTCGCGACTCTACAGTCCTTATTTTGTATTTTAATTTGTTTAAATAAATTTTCATAATAAATAATTTACACAGTTGTAATAGTGTTAATGGAGATTGATTTTGGAATATTATTTTGGGTAAAGGTTGGTATATCTTTTTTACCTAATTTAACTAATTATTAATTTTGTTAATTTATGCATTCGCAAATTTTTTAAGCTAAGAATTTTCGTGTACATATTTTGCTAAATAAAAAAACTTAAACTTTACTTAAAATTTTGAATTAGTAAAACTTAAACTAAATTTTAAAATAATTTAACTATACTTTAAAATTCAGCATCATTTTTTGATATTTTAATTCATCATAACACATAACATTATTGCTTGTTTATTAATATATTCCGTTTGTAAATAGTATAAATACAATACATATTATGATGACAATTAAGGAAACATGTACATAGACATTATAATAAACAAATCAAAATAAAGTTAGCTAGAACCCTCATTAATGACCCTACAATTATTAAATAAATATGTAATAAATAATTAATATATATATATATATATATATATATATATTATAATATATATATATATATATATATATATAAATAAAAAAGCAGTATAAAAATATCTAAAAAAGTAAAGGCAAACGCCTATATTTATAAAAGAGAATAGGTAAATTATAAAACAAAGAAAGGACTTAAAAACATAAATCTATAATCCTTCCGCATTTTTAGTAAAATGAACCGGTTTGAAAGAAAATATACAGCAAGATGAGCTCGTGGGATGTCTCGGTGCATTAATTTCTCGAGTCTCAACAAAAAGTGAATGGGGCTTTAAAAATAAGCACCTGGTTAAGTTGTGTTTTTGTTAAAAGTTTTTTTTGGATCATCAGGTGCAACTTTAGGCGCATTCGACCTAATTATTAAGTGGTCAGTTTGTTTCTTTTTAAAGGAACCGTACACTTTTACATGAATGAACGTAAAAATTAATGAATGGAGTCCAGGTGTTTTGTAGTAAACTTTTAAGGATCTTGGAGTAAAATGTAAATTTAACTACATTAATTCGGACAATATTTAAGCCAACGATACAATATTATTATTTTGACACGTTAAAGAAGGTATAGAAGGTATAATAAAATTATTTAATCCTTTTTATGAGCCACAGCTAAAAATTAATTTACATTGATATCGTATTATATATTATACAATATTATTATCTTGTAATAAAAGATTATAAGAAAACATGAATCCTTTCAGCGAATTTTCAAAGGAAATACGCTCTATATATACTTTTTGGTACTTTAAGAGGTATCTCCAATAAATATTATAGGTATCTGCTATTTTTTGGTAAGCAAGAATTTAACTAATACCAATATAATTTCTTATATTCTTATATGTCTAATACATTACTAGACATATTGCAATTATAGCATAATTGTATCTTTAAAACAATAAACATATTATCTTTATTTAACATACAATTACAAAGCAACTATCTATCTTTCTTTTAAAATTAGATTAATCAAATTTTATAAATTTGGATAGATAATTGGTTAGATAACAGCATGTTTATAAAGATAGGATTTAGATTGTGTAGACAGATATTTTTCTTCCGAAAAATTCTTAATTAAAAAATAATTCCTTAAAAAAAATCAAGTTTAAGGTAGGTATACAAGCACTCAAATATTTTTTACATTTCCCACATACGTACAACTTCATTATTATTATTAAGTTTCTATTATTAATTGTATTATTATTACGCGTATATAACTTTATTACTATGTGTCTATATAATTAATTTTATTATTATTACAAGTAAAAATTTATTATTAAGTGTCTAATTATCCTTTGATAGCAAGAACCTTTAATTATGTTTAATGTAATTTAGAAGCTATTTTTAATTTAAATTCGCAGGAGCTTTTGCATTTTCTTCTGATGCTCATTTTTAGAGCAACTCCATATTTTTTAAAACAATAGAAAATAAAGTGGATCCAACAGCTTATGTCAAAAACAGAAGTAAAATAAAACATAATATTGCTGTTAAACATCCCCAAATTTTAGTAACCCAGAACAACAACGACTAAAATACTTAGCAAGAGAATAATATAACGTCTTTTAAATTTAAAAAAAACTAATATAAAAAATATAAGTAAAAATTTAAAAAGACCTTAATACGAACAAAACAAAAAATATTTACATACATTTATAATTTAACAACAAGCCTTGCTATCAGAGAATCAGTTTTATTATAATAATTATGACACAGTAAAAAAGAAGATTTTAGGCTTGCGTTTAAACCTTCAAAACGTTAATAGGATGATTCATAAGGCAGCGAAGAGAGGGACGACCCTTTATAAACTATCATGGGTCCTTAACTAGTACTAATAAAAGTATCTTCCATGAGCAGTAAGGGCTTCAACTGGACACAACATATTATTACATACAATAACTTTAAATTATACTCTTAAAAGGAATAAAATGAAGTCAAAATTAAAAAGTACAATTACAGACTTTTTTTTAAAAATTAGATTAATTAAAATAGATCTAACAGTGACCGCATCCAGTACCTTTTATGTAACACAAAAATACTTTAACTTACATAAAAAGCATACAAAATGGCACTAACCTCGGTCGATGCGGTTTAACTTTTATGTTCCTACATAAACCATTGATATACTTGCCGTACAAGAAACTGTGTATACTTATATATTACGTAAAGGGATATACTTGAATACCAAATTTCAACTTGATTATGGATTATTTTCTGATTTTTGTGCCATGTTTCAAATAACGTACACAAGTCATTCGATAAAATTTGAACTAATGCTGATAATGAGGTGAAACTTGTCACATATATTGGTATTATATATGAATACATGCGTGCAAAATCTCAACCAGATCGAAAAAAAATGTTCAGCGTTTTATGTATTTTCAAGATTCTTGGGTTAATGACATCATAAAAAAGCAATTTTCTACAAGGAAATACGATGATTACAGACAGAAAACTTTGTTAAAACCACTTAGGAGGTCTTAAAACACCTAAAATGAATAATACCGGTGACATCCCGGTTTCGGATTTTTTTCCAAACTTAATACTTTCCCTAATATACCTACCGTATAAATGAGGAAAAGTAAAAATTACATCGAAATCTAAGTAGAAGAATAGTAGAACACTATATAAACATACTAGTAGAACACGGGGAAAATGTTTTAAATTTAAAACTAATGTTCGCACAATAAGGTACTATTTTTTAGGAATAAAATAAATATTTTATTTCACAGCAAATATTAAAAATTTTAGCTTAAAAATCTAAAGAAAATTAGGAAATCAAATAATCACTAATATATTTGCAAATAATATAATACAAAATAAACAAATAAATACAAAAAATATCAAAATAAGTGTTTACTTTAATTATCTCTGATATATATTTTGCTCTTTACATCATTTAAATTAGACGGCACATCTAACATGATACTTCTTTTATTACATAAAACAAGAAGAAAGAATCAAAATACTTAATAAAGAAAGTGGAAGATATAAAAACCAGATTGCATTATTTATTATCCTTAATAAAACAAGTTTTTATTCCCTTAAATGCATCTGCTACATATTATTTGTAATTAAAACAACTTAAAATTCCAGGCTTGACGTCTAAAACTAAAGCGAATTATTTCTGAATTACACCATGATTTAAAAAAGTCAAAATCATAACACTTGCACTTTTTAAACTAAAAATAATTGTAGCTATACAAAAGAGTGGCCACAATTTTAGTACAACATAATAAGTTTTAACGAGCTTTAAAAGTGCAATTTAAGTTCATTTAAATTGCATTGATAAGTTAAAAGATCTATTCAAACTTGTAATTATAAATAAGAGTTTATTGCACATTATTAAAAACAAATTGCTTCGGAAAGATTTTTTCAAAAGAATTAAATCACGTATAAATCCTTCCATAAATGTTGCTATAATTATGCTTTATTGTAAAAGTAATTATGTCGCCGTAAAAATAAGACAAAAAGATCCTATAAAATTATTTTTACATAAGAATCTGAACAAAGTAAAAATTATAAAGATATTTTCATGGGTTAATTTGTTACAATTTCGCCGCCAACAATCTTAACTTTCAATATGAAATTTTGCTTAAGCAATGCTTTCCGTCCTTTGCTGAGCAAAATTAAAAATTAGATAAATATTAAAACTTGCAAATAATATAAAAATAAATATTACTAAAATAAACTAAATATATATTTATGATTTAAACAAATATACTTCAGATTAATGATAAATAATATTTTTTTTTTACTAAAACATAATAATAAATAGAACTTATTCTTAGTAATTAATACACACATTTTCAATTAATTTGACCAATATCCTGCTTCTAACTGACTTAAAACTAAGACTACACTATTCTTTTGAGAGATTTGAAGTATAATTAATTTAAAGTTTATAAAATAAGTTATTATTTTTATTTCCATGTTCTCTTAAATGCAGTTTTTAAATTGTATTTAGGTTACTTTTCTGTTTGTTTATTTTAATTTATTTCTTTGTCAAAACCAGAAAATGATTTACTTTTGATGGACACGCAATAGTTTAGCAATAGCTTCATGGTAAGTTATTTAAAATTTAATGACAAGCTAAGTTTTACGATTAAATTCAAATTATGCATTTATTCTAAAATTTATTTTTACTTCATGATGCAGTTTAAAATTAACTTAAAAACCAGGGCATCAATAAAATAAATTGTAATTTATTTAAATTATAACATTTTCAAATTGAGTTAACTTTAATTCCTATGCTTCATTTTAAGGATAACTTGTTATATTTTTTATTAAAGTTATAATGTTTTAATCCAATTAAGATATATTTTGTTATAACTATATACTAAGAGCAAAAATCAGTAAAGCGGCATAAAAATAAAAATCTACATAATCTACAAAAAAAAAGTTTACAACTTAAACATATTAAATTAAAAGACTAACTAAGAAACAGTTAAGTGAAAAAGGTGGAAAGAAAATTTTGAAATAAAAAAGTTAAATTTAAATTTTTAATTGCATAGTAAAATCAGTAAATCGGTTACTCAAAAAAGGTAAAAATTGTTTGGTATAAGAACAAAACTAGGACAATGTCTAAACAAATATAATTTAAATAAATTTTAATATAATTTAGTAAAATAAAAACAGTAACTCAATAAGAAGTTAAAACAAAAGATACTTATAACCACAAACAAAAAAATATTAAATTAAAAAAAAAAAATCAATTTGGTTAAGTTAGAAGGACTTATATTTCAAGCAGACTTGAACACTATACCTTGTTAACAGGACAGATACTTAAACGATTTTAAACTTTGAGGTTTAAGCATTTAATTTTAAGGACTGCGGTTTCCGGGGACATACAGTGTGACAAAAGTACTTTTTTCAGTTATGGTCTAAACAAAATTATCAGTTAACATGATAAATAAATGTTTAAAAAGAATGCATATTTTATATATTTCTTTTTTTATTCTAATAATAACTGATCCAAAATAATAATTGTTTTTTTAATTATTTTATTGACAGCTGTGAGTACTGCTCTGCTCGGTGTATCACTAATGTTTAATGAGGCGACAGTGGAAATAACTTGTTTATAGTTGCAATTAAACATTTGCGTATATGTGTAATAATCTTAATGTAAAAAAACCTATCTTTTCTTTTATTACTGTATTATTGTAATTAAATCGTAAGATCGTACATTTTATTTAGATAAATAAAGTAAAGTAGCCGTTATTGGGTGTTATAAATGAGGTAAAGTAGCTGCTATTGGGTGTTATAAACGAGGTAAAGTAGCCGTTATTGGGTGTTATAAATGAGGTAAAGTAGCCGCTATTGGGTGTTATAAATGAGGTAAAGTAGCCGCTATTAAGTGTTATAAATGAGGTAAAGTTGCCGCTATTGGGTGTTATACCCGCCTTTTTAACGAAGGGACCTGAGTGCATGTAATAACAAACTTGAAGCATGCGCTCAATAAAATAAAATAATAAATAAAATAAAATAACTGATCTAGTTATTATAATAATAATTCAACAGATATGCATAAAAGTATAGATAGGCAAACCTGTTAAAAAATTTAAATTATTTGGGTTCTTTCAAATTGATTTTAATGCTCATTAAAAATGAACAAAATGCCTTGCTATCTAAACACGACTGAATATGTTAGCAACTTTCAACTATAATTTTAACCAACTATTAAATGAAATTTAAGACAGAAAAAAACTAAATTAAGGCATAGACAGTTTAAGATATTACTTATAATGAATAATTTGTATTAAATAATTATACAAAAACCTGAGTAAAACCAAAGAATAAAATAATTATATATACGTATTCTTTAATATATATAATTTATATATTCTTGGCATATAATTAATATATTCTTTGAGTAAACCCAGACTTAAGTATAAATATAGTTAGGCGGTAAACAAAAAAGGACAAAGAATTGTACTAAAAATTACACACGAACATAGCATTAAGAAGGAAACAAGATAAATAAAAAAATATATCTACAAATAAAGAATGTGAGACTATAAATTTAATTAGTAACATAGTCAATAACAATAAAATAAGAATTTAATACTTGCTTGACAATTATAAATAAGGACAATGTAAAAATATTTAACTTTTTTATATTTGTTTTTCTTAGGAACTAAAAATCTCTGAAAAATTGTTAATTAAATGTCCTTTTTTAAACAAAAGTTAAATTAAATTTTTAATTTAATCCAGATCAAAGTGGTTATGTCTATTTATGGTTTTTGCCATTTACGAAATAAAGATGGTTATTTATTTTTATTAAATCAAATAATATTATTTAAAACATTAAAATTCATTTAAAGTAATATAATCTTATTAAATTTTATTTTAAGAAAAGTAATTATAACTCATCAATACTATAATGAATTGATATTTGTGAGTCAATCAAGTGAATCATAAATAAAATAATTAGTTAGTAGATGGCATCAGAGATATTTTAATGCGGTGTTGAAGTGAAAACGCGATGCGGCGCTTGTCCGTCGGATGCATTTTTGAAAAAGCTTGTCCTTGAAAAAAAGATCAGATGCATCATGCATCCCGTCTCAACGAGTTATATCTTGACCCAGGTCAAGCTCTAAGCACACCAATAAAATTGCATTTTTCCGAAACTACTTAAGATGTTTTATCTTAACGATATTCTTTAAATTAAGTTAAATCGAATAATTAAAACTTAAATCTTTTATTATTTCTCCATTTTAAGATTTGAATTCTGTCTAACTGATTTTTCCTTTGCAGCTGCATCATTTTATGGATCTCTAGATAAATCACAATAAAAATAATTACTAGCTAAAAAAATTTAAAAAAATGACAATTGTGGCTATTTTAATCAATACTTAATATCACTAAATTTCTAAAAATGTTTTTTGATCATAGTCCAAATTTTTAAAAATTCCAGATTTTCTGCATTCAAGATTACATAAAAAAGACCAAGCCTGCATTTATTATTTTGAATTTGAATTCCATTGCAAATTCAAAATATAGTGTAAACAAATAAATTAAACAGTTTTTAGCTTTGAAGCATATACTTTTATAAAAATAAGTTTACTGAAAAAGAAATAAGAACAAGTATATGAATAGAATATAGATTTATGTATGCTAAAGATATATAAACTGTATAAAGTCATGCATGATACCTAAATGAGAACAAACTTACATAGTAAAAACAATGTAATACAATAAAAACAAAACAGTTAAAAAAAGTTATAAAAAAATACAAATAAAAATAATATAACATTTCTAAAATCAATTTAAAAAAGCACTAAACATATTTATACACAAAATTTGTATTCCATTACTTAACTTCAATAAAACATAAGTAACAAAAGCAAAAAATATGCTTATGTTAAAAAATTAATAAATTAATGCCTAAGTTTAAAAAAACAAAACAAAAGAGTATCATATTTTAAATAATTTAAAATGCAGTTTAAATTCAAGTTTCTCGTGATAACTTTGAAACTAATAGGATCATTAATCTTGATTTTCAAACCATAATTTTAAAATTTATGGAAGTTAAACAAACAATACGTTGAAACAAACCAGAGCAAGCGATTATGAAAAATATTTTAATGGTTAAATTTCACGTTAAAACAAGGGGGATAAACCACAAAGTAATTATTCAAAGTGATTGACGAGGCAAAGTATACACAAGACACCTGTAAGCACGAACCAAATCTTGTACCTTTTTATCTACCTAAACTAATACAGTGATAGATTGACTTACAAGTTTACAAAAAATCAGAAGTTAAAAGAAGTCCTTTTCTTATCTCTTTAAATAAAATAAATTATACGAATATTTAACATCGAGAAAATAAAACTACAGAAACAAAATCAAATAACGAATTACTTATTCGTTTATGTTAAAATGCATAACGTCTTACAATGTATTTGGAGCTTCAATAACATAAAAATATTGCAGTAAAATATGCCCACCTAAATCACCTATTATTTTTTTTATTATAAATTACGTATTGCTTTGAGTAAAAGTGCAAAAAGTTCAATATTTTAACTGATCGCTTTTAACTAAGAACATTTATTTAAACTTTCATGAAGGAATAACTTTTAAAATAATGTTTAAATGAAATAAAATTACATAAACATTATTATTCTTTAAAAAATACCATCATGAAGTACAAATTAATTTATTTTCTCTTTTAAGCAAGAATAAAGAATTTATTATTTATACAAATACGTTTAATAAAATATTATGCCATGTATGGTAGAGATTTGTTAATAACGGTATACCACAACCATGTTTTATTAAAATTGTAAACATGCTTTTTCATGTTTTTAATTTAAAATTTTAGGGGATAATAATTGTACGTTTGGTAAAATTGGCTGATACCATTAGTGTCAAAACTTTCTCGCTCTCATAAGGTAAGAAAAGAAAATATTATACAAAAATATATTGTAAAGAAGTAGATGCAGATTAAAATCATAGCAGCGTAAAGACAGCAAATTAATAAAACAAAATATGATCCATAAAAAATTTATTGTTACATAATAACAGCAAAATACCTACACTAACAAAATTATTTCTAAAAAATAAGAACACAAAACAGGTTGGCATGGTACCAAGCCAAGTCGAGATCTAGATTTAGTCGTTATATAAACAAAATTCATTCAAGTAAAAAGTTAATGAAGTATGGGTGGCCACACTGATTTAGTACTGGAGCTATTAATTGCCACAAGTGGCTGGACTTCGACACCTTATTTATTGACTAATGAAGTGACGAGTGTGGCCGACTTTAAGCTCAAAAACATTATTTATCATTTAACTGTAACAGGCCAATTGTTTTTTAAGAAAAAAGATAAAAATCAACTCGTACGACGTTTAGTGAGATACTATGAACTATTTAAAAAATACAACTTGTCTACATTTTAGTTTTAAATAAAATAACTAAAAACTATTACTTCATTAACACGCCGGTTCAGCAGGGGGTTTAACCTGTGTTCAAGCCCAACTGTTACCCGATACTTTTCACCCTGAAAAATAAGTTTCAGGTATAAACCTGGAGTACAATCCCGTTCACACCACAACTACCGGGGGGGGGGGGGGCGTTGAATCCCCTAGGAGGTTGAACACGGGCTTCAACTCTCTGCCAAACCCCACGTCTGAACAAAGTATATAAAAACTAAATAAGCTCTGAACGACCCTACCCCATGAAATTTTAATCAGTCTGGTAAATTACGACCACTTCAGAAGATTCCCGTAGATATACCAGCACGAATTCTACAATCGTATCAAAATTTAGCTGTGTAAATTCAACTGAATAACTCCGTCGCTGACCTAACGAGTAAACAATTAGTATAACTGATATTATTATAACACATTTAATATCTAATAATCATAAAATATAATAATAATAATATATAAAATAATATAAAACTAAAAAGTAAAGTAAACAAAGGAGATAATAATAATATTAAAATAATTTAGATAATAATAAACTAAATAAAAGACCAAGGTACCGAATCTTATTTCGAAGTTTATTGAAGTTACAATTTTATCTTATTTATTTTTTGAAGATAAAATATTTAGAATAGAAAACAATATTTACCATTTCATATTTAAGTAAAATAAATATACAAATTTAAGTAAAACTTGCTAAAAAAGAATCCATTTGTTGAAAAACTAAATTTTGTAAAAGATGCGGGTAAGAAAAAATTGAATTGGCTTGAGAAGAAGCCCCGGATCAAGCCAAACCAGTTTTTAAGTCTGGCGTTTAGAAATCTCGGCACAGCCCCGGTGTTATTGACGTGGATGACTATTGAAAACTCAAGAGCAACTATAAAAATATTTGGGTTACTGAAAACTTTGTAAACAAAATAAATAAAAATTATCATTCATAAGTCTAGCATACTTACTGAAGTGACACAGTGTAATCCAAATAAGTTTATCAAATCCGAACATTATATACACCCTACACTAATTTACTGAATTACACTTAAATTACACTATTTTGAAATACACTAATTTAGTACATAGTTTTATGTACAGGTTGAACAAATCGAATGTGTATGGTTTAAAAAAGTTATTTTCTTTAAAACTTCACACAAAAAATATGTTACGATTTTCATTTTTAACAATAATTTTAAACGCTATTTAAAAACATAAATGTACTTATGAACAATTACGAATCAATTCAATAACTGTGCCATTTCTGTAAAAAATCAGTAATGCGAAAAAAAGCCTGGAACAACATTCAAATTAATCAATACTCGAACTCAATTCATAGGTTGGTTTGTTAATTACGCAAGCAAATGAATAAAATAATCATATAGCAAGTTAGGTATAGCAGGTCGAAAACGAATATTATGTCAAAAACACGTTAAAACAGGAAACAACAGAGTGAAAAACCATGCATAGTAAAAAGTAGAATTTCAGTGTGACCAACTGACAAATGAAAATATTCTTACCGAAACATAAGAAAATCTAAATATAAATTTATTATTCTTTAAATGTTTTTATTGATTTTTGAATATATTTCTTTTAATAAAACATAAAAAATGTGATTCTGGATGGTAATATTTATTCGTTGTAAAAACCCTTTAAGTTCATTAACGAGTGGAATCGTTCCAAAGAAAATAAATAATATTCTAGAAGTTTACAGTACAATACAGTTAATATCAGAACACGACAACTTTTCAAGCCCAAGCCTAAAATGAGGATTACTAGAAACTCGTATTTTGTTTACAAAATGAACAACGGTGAATCGTTATTTTTATATAAGAAACTTCATTATAAATTTCAATGAGAGAAATCTGAAAATTTTTTGAGTGAAATACATATCTAACTTAGAAATCAAAACCTAACAATACAAGCACGAACTGCAGCAGTAATAATATTTTTTACCTCTTAAAAAATATCATGCACTACATAATTATTTTATTGGAGAAAAAAGATATTTCAAAATTGCATAAAAATGAAACAAAAGTGAAATAGATTGCTCGGATGCGGGGGTGCGTAAGAGGAATGCACTCTTTAGGGCAGTGGCGCCTCAAGTGGTCAGGTACAGTGACCCCAGACACTGGACCACAGACAACATCCAATCTTCTTCCTATTGAAAATTTCAGGTTTCTGAAGTACAGAAAGGGAACTACGCGGATACATGCGGGTACTCATTTTCCTCTGACCCACTAGGACGCGGTCCAAAGTACCTGATGCTGGTCCATAGTTACAAGTGAAACTGTTGGGTCCATTTAATCATCACCATCGTCTTGAAGATTAACACTTTCACTTGATATTACAAAAAAAATTTAAGCTTTTTTTAATTTTTAACAAAATTTACTTTTTATTTAAATAAAATTTCCATTCAAAAATATGTAACTAATGTTATAATGTTATTTTATCCTTAGTAGACAATACTGATCTTTCAATTAATCAATGAAAATGTTATTAAAACTTAGATTTAGGTACACTAACAGCCAGGAATCACGGTTAGGGACAAATTACCATTTTTCAAGACTATAATTTGCTTACTTTATTTAAAAAAAAAACCTAATGTTACGGAACCTATTTCGGTTACATTAGCGTTGAAATTAGGTAAGTTGGTTACTGGGTACTAGCCTAGCAACCAACCGGTCAGTCACAACTGGCAATGCAGAGCACAATCAAATCATAGACTGCTTGTTCATAAAGGTAGAGTACAGTAGCTGGGATAGAGGTTACAGACACTTAGAGGTTCATAACTTTTTTTGTCAAAAGAGGGGAAACGCGACGGTCTCTAGGAGAAAGCTTTATCCCTCGGAATCAAAGCAGCCAACCCCCTTAAAGGGGATGGTTTCTGATCATCCGAAGGTTCGTCTATATTGAATAGTTTCTATTTCACTACTAGAGGTTAATTTCGATCACGCTTGTTATATTCTGATAAGATATTTTTACAATTAATTTTAATTAAGGCAGATAACTTAAAAAATAGTTTTCTCATTCAAGATTCAGCGAATTCAGATAGATTTTACGCCATAAAAGATAAAATGTAGATTCTCGTTAGATAGTTACTAATTTAAGTCTTTAATACTTTGATGAACTAGCTTTTGTAAAAAAATTATATTACCAGGATTTTAAGTCAACATTAATATTAAGAATTAATAAACGTTATAAAGAAATTAAAAGGACAAAAGATGTGCATTTAGAAAGACTTTTCTGATGGCACAGGAATACCTGGAGACTTATGGTTTAAAGGCATACAGCCACCCATCGTTATAAAATAACCTCGATTACCAAGTTACTAAGGGTAACCTTGTAGGCCTAGAAGTGTTCTTAGTTACCAATAAACCTTTTGGTAACGGTAAAACTCACAATAATACTACTTTCTACTACTCATTCGCCTTAATACCTTGCATTAGTAACTTTTAAGTTTAGCTTACTTAAGTAGCTTACCTAAATCTATAATATGGCTAGATATTCTGGTTAACTATACTTAGAGAGTACTTAGTAAGCAAACAAGTAACTCTTAACCTCTTTAAAATATGCCCAATACTTCTTTTTAAATTACATAAACTATTTTCCAACTAAAAAATTAGTCAACACGCATTAAATTAAATTTCACTTAAATGCGGGATAATTTACATAAACTATTAATTTAAATCACTTAAGCAAAGCCTATAACATAGATGGCGACAATTTGATCGGATAACTTTAAATTAGATATTAAAGATTTAATCAAAATTTTAAGCATACCTACTGACAGCTTCACACTATAGGCACGCCTTTACTTATTAAAGTGTTAACAAATTTTATAAAAAAATTGATAATTACAGACCGGTGAAGTATTATCCCATCACAATCTAAATTAATTGTTCCCAAAATTAATTACTAGATTATCCATAAAATCTGTTAATGGACTTTTTCACAGCTCTTAAAACAAGACAATAATTTTAGTTGATTAAAACTTGATAAATTTTAAGTTAATCCAAGTATAATTAAAACTGATCTTACGGTAAAAGTAAACTTTATCACCATAAGGAATAGCTAAAGAATGAGGTAGTTATTATGCAGGTTGAATCAGGAGAACGTTTAGAAAATAAGAATTATAGGTTTAAAAAGTCCATTAAAACAGAATAATGCATGCAAAATAAAATTTAAAAAAAAAATATATACATGCCAAGCTTTGATATATTATTTTTTAATCAAGTAATAAACACCGTCTGATTAATATGTGTCAAAAAAAGATACGAACTAGAGCATAAATTATTTAAATTAAAATTTAGATCATCTTTAAAATCATTTGACAGACAAAATTAATAAATAATGGCAAAATAATTTTACGAAATTTGGTTAACAAAGTGGGCATTTGCATTTTTTAACAAGGGCATTTTGCTTCTTCGTAAAACGTTATTAATCAAAGTTTAAACAGGCCTATATTATTTTATGATGTTTCTTATGATGTACCAATATATTTTACAATTAAAGTTTAAAGTTTTAATCTGATTAAAAATAAGTCAGGATTATAATAAGCCAAGTTTTTTATTAAGTTAACTAGGAACCAATTACAATTTTTAAAAACCATAATTTGATCCATTTATATTTAAACGCTTAATGATAAATACGATTTATTAAGTAAAATTATGCAGTTTAAGGGAGCCTGATGATAAATTATTTTAAATAGCTCTTATAATTTGAGGTTTTTGAACATTAATAGGGGAAAATTAATAATATTTTATAAAATTATTATGAAGTATTAAATTACAGAAGGTAAGTAATTGCAATTAATTTGATTAAAATATGTTTCAGTAGCTTGATACAAGAACGCGACAGACATGTAATGATAATAAACAGATTAAAATATGTATCTTTGTTAAAATCTTTACCTATAACTACTGTTTAGTGTTTGTCTTGCAGAGCAAGCCAAACCCATGTACAGCCAATTCGTGTACTGTAATATTACTTTATAGTATATTTGACACATCACGTGAGTGTTTAGCAGACATCATCAACATTCATGATTATTGTTAAACTTATGTTAACATCGTACAATGTATTATTAGTAATACTTTTAGTCTTTTTACACAAAGGCATCATAAACAACCATGATATTACACAAATGCATCATCAACAACCATGATTTTACACAAATGCATCATCAACAACCATGATTTTACAAGTTTATTGGCAAAGCGCTTTCAACCTAACATGAGGCCATTATCAGTGCCATAAAAAAATTAAGATGACAGTTATAAATACATAAAACTATTTTCTTTTCCGAGATTGTAACAGTTTGGTGAGTCGACTCAAGTGAGAAGACTCAGTCTTCCTCGACTCACCGAACTAATACCATCTCGGAAAATAAAATAGATTTATGTATTTCTAAACTTTCATCTTCATTTTTCATGGCACCGGTAATGCCTCACCGAGATGGTAATTGCTCGGCGAGTCGAGTAAGACTTACTCAACTCACCGAGCTATTACCATCTCGGAAAAGACAATACTTGCAAATACTTTTAGACATTTGTACACTACTGCAATTGCAATGCATTTAACACTCCGAGGAAACTCTACAAACACAGCTTTAGACCTGATCTGTTATTAGTTTAACCAAAATATCTATTACTATGTATGTATCTATAGATTAAATATTTATTTTAATTAATTATTAATGTTTTTTTTTGTATTATTTGTTACAGCGAGACTGGTATCCCGGTAATGAACGGGCACTATCCCCGGACCCTAAGTACAAAGACTCAGCCCTTAGACTGGGACATCAACGATACTACAGTTCCTAAGGTAATACATTTCACTTTTATTCCTAGCATCAATATACAAATAAACAAACTTTCCAAAAATGAAGAAAAAAAGAACTAAACGAAATTCTTTACATGCACCGTCCTTCCAAAGAGACGTTAAGCCAAAAGTTTTGGAGCAGTGTAATGTCAGGTATACTTGTAAAACCTAAACAAATTTGGGTTTAGGCAAAATTTAGGACCTTCAATTGTAGATTATAAATAAATAAATATTTCTGCCATATGGATTTAAGACCGAGAAAGCTTTCTTTTGCAGTAAGGCACGTGTTGTTTCTAGTTAAATCAAAGTCAGATTACGACTCTTCAGTGGATTAGAAATGCCTGCAATAGGAGTAACTTCAAAAGGTAGAACCACAGAGAACTTAAAACTTAAAATAGTCCTTGGTATAGAACATAAGGAGGTTAGCCAAACGGGCCCAAAAGCGTGCTAGTCATACTATTTCTAGGTGATATAGGTATTACTACCTGTATACTTTATGAAAATTGTATTTTATAAACATTATTATTTAGGGTCGTCACATTTATATTGCTTGACAAATATTAATTTACTTAAAACGTAAATCATATTTTACATACAAACATATAATATTAATACAAAGCTTCTATCTTATATATTTACAATATATAAAACATAGAGCAATAAACTGGACGTAAAAATAAATTTATAACTATAAAAATTTATAATAGTTCCACTTAAAAAATAAAAACAATAATAAAAATAGAAAATAATAAAAAAGCATATTTTTCCAAAAATGGAAAATATAAAAATTAAACATAAATAAAAATAAAATAAATTTCTTTATATTACCTGATGACATTTAAACGAATAATAAAATTAGGAATAATAATTTAAAAAAATAGATATTTATCAGTATTAATCTTATAAATCTGGTAGTACTTTAATCAGCATTATTTTAATAATTTAAATAAATTTATATCCTTTGCTTATAACTTTCAAAGTAGGATTTAAACTAATAAAATTTATTTTTTATTCAAATTAAATGCATGTAAAATTCGTATCTAAAAAAAAGTGGGTATACCAGAAAAGCACGTTAAAAACAAATATATAAGAAATGAAAATCCTCATTTTTTTTAATCTTAAACAGAGCCCGGTGCTTATTTTTTTATGTTAGAAATGATTTAAATGATAAGAATTAATATTTTAAATTAAACAAGAAAAATATTGAAGTTCATAATTTATGCAATTAAGTTTCATATAAAATATTATGTTTTATTTTAATGTATTTTTAATATCTATATATATTTAGATCAAAAATGACACCAACGTGATATAGGGGCAGATATAGGGCCAGTGTATCATAAAAGCAGATAGAACACGCGAAGCGATTAATAGCAGTTTTAAGGGTTGTATCAGACTTGTTACCTCTGCGTCAGCTTTACTAATATAGCTTAACGCTATATATTAGAAGTTATGGTCAAACACTGCCAAATACGAAAAAATTACTCAAAAGAATCAAAAACGATCATCATTCTCCTACACTGCGATTTACGAGAAATGTACGTAAATAGCACACACACAAACAGACAACACACATATATATATATATATATATATATATATATATATATATATATATATATATATATATATATATATATATATATAAAACCCTTAACAATATAAGTAAGTCCCTTCTATATAAAAAAACTTCCTCTTACCCTCATTAAATTCATCTTGAACCTCATTAATTCATTTTTTGGAATTTTGCTTAAATCTAAATAAATAGAATTTGAATAAAAGGACATTCACACTCAGTATTTTAGAATTTTAACCTGTTCTTCACAGTACAAAGACAAAAAAATAAATAAACTAAAACACAAATCGTTTGCAATAAAATAACACTTAGGAGCCAAAAGACCGTGTTAATACATATGTTACTGTTTCTTTCAGTTTTTTGTCCCTTTTTTCCACATCTTATTGGAGGCTGCATTAAATCGCTGGTCACTGTCAGCGCAAGAGAAATAAAACAGAGTCGTAATTTGGTTGAAAACAAAGAATGGTATAAGTAAACGTGACCACACTACATAAACAACGAACCCAAGCGAATTTGTCAACTTTTTTGTGCAAAACAAGTTTTTATAGCCTTATTTTGCGAAAAGAAATGTGGACACACTCCGAAAACTTTACAAGAATTTCAATCTAAGCGATTATTTAAAAAACAATGTTCAGAGAAAAAATGAAATAAATCCTATTTTTTAGAAATGAAACAAAAGAAAAAGAAACTACTACGACTGTGACTGTACCTAAAAATATTAAATGTTTATATTATCTTTATTAAATTAAAAAAATTAAATCAACTTAATCAAAAGAAATTCTTCAGACATTTCAGACTCAAAAAAATCTTTAAATTACTCAAGAAAGAAGTTATCTTCTTATTTTCCTTTAAAAATTGTCCCTGGAGTGAATAAATTGTGTAAAGTATTCATTCCATGCCGAGCATTCTTACGCGCCGTACTTTTTAGTTTCTTTAATTAGACATTTTTATAGGATGTTATACAGATGTGACATCTAAATTAGATCACTTATTGATAAGATAAGATCGTTCACGATCTAAATAAGCAAAGAGCATGTTATGATAAAGTATCTTACATATGCTGCAATTTTAATGTAAAGATCATTTTCCTTTTGAAATATATTTATAAAAAAATGAGTTCTTGTTTGTAATATCCACAGTGCTGAGTGCGAAATTGAACCTGATTGTCTACAACTAATACTAAATTATGAAACAATTTTAAACACGAATAAGCTGTAGTTTACAAATAAATTTAGAGTATATAAATAAAATACTTTAAATTCATAAAAACCCATAAATATCAGTAAAAGTTTGGATGATTGCCCACAGAAAATATGAAAAATTTATATCACGTATAAATAAAATTTATTTAACCATTATTTATAATAAAGAATTTAAATTCAAGATGAGTAAAGCTTGTAGACTTAAATGTATTTATTTAAGTCTTGAACCATTTGTGCTACAGTGAAATATTAACTAGTTAATACGGCAAGTAATGTGAGATAGAAAAATCGGGTACGGGGTACTCGGAACTTTTTCTCATCACATCGGATTCGCTACACTCATCCTACTTTCTTCGGACTCGCTTCGCTCGTCCTCAAAATATATATAGTTCACCAAATTTATACTGCATCATGTCTTCGGACTTTCTTCGCTTGTCCACAGATAGTAAATACATCCGTTTTATTAAGGCATTCTGAGTGGTTTTTGCAAAGTTATCTGTCTGAAGGTGTGTGTGTGTCTGCTATCATCGTAGCGCCCAGTGTATTTATGCTAGAGAATTGAAATTTTGTACAAAAATCAGTTTACCGCTGCAGTTGTGCTTTTAGGAAAATATTTTTTATGAACTCATTAACCCGCAATAATGACTCAGAGAATTTTTTTTGAAAAATCATAAAACGCAGGAAAATGATGCAATTGGATTGAGATCTGGCACACATGTACTACGTATAAGAATAACATATGTGAGATGTGTCATCTCTTTATCAGCATTAGTTCATTTTTTATTGAATGAATTGTGTACGTTTTTTAAAAATTTGGGAAATGATCTAATTAAGTTGAAATTTGGTACAAGTGTATATTATTACCTAATAAATAAGTACACTAACTTTTGTTTCAATACGACAAATATATCTATGATTTTTGTTAGAACATAAAAATTAAGGAGCATTGAGCGTGGTCAGTGCTGTATGGGTAACCGCTGGGAATTGATCGAAAAAGTTTTGAGGTACCCCTAACCCGATTTTTTTTGTTAATCATACATGGTAACAGCGCTATGCTAAATTGATTATATTCAATTTAGCAGCAACATTAGGGTGGCCGTTACAATATATATACGGCCAAACAAGTACATATATTCTTGATCAGTGAGCTACCCCCCCCCTCCCCAATAAAAAATGTCCATTCCACCCTACCCCCCTCCATGACCCCACCTTTATAAGTCATTTTTTTCATCACAAATTCAATCATTTTTTTTTCTTCGAAAATTCGCTAAAATGATTAATAAATATAGATGGATAGAGTATTAGTTGTTAAATGGTTATTTAAGTTTTGATCATTTAATACGAACCACACTATTTCGGATTGGTATGAAAACACGATTTTCAGATAACATTTTAAATAGTAATTTGGTTTCAAAATAATATGATTAGGACTAGAATATTATATTCAGTAATTCATTTATAAAGGTAGAAGTAGATACGTGACATACGTGATCGAGCTGCTTAAACTAATAAACTTTTTGTAACTTGATTAAAATACAAGATTTTAAACACTTAAAAACTGCTAGATTTTAATACAACACCTTCTCCTCCAATTAAGATTTAACTCATGATTACCAGATAATAACTTTATTAATAACACTATTCAAAAAACAAATAAAAAATCCAATTTAAAAAAGATGCTACAGAATCAACAAAGATTACCATCTACAAGATTGAAATAAGAAATTAAAACACAAAAGGTAAACAAACAAGAAACGGGAGGAGATTAAAACAAATAAATAAGGATAGACGCTATATGATAAATATTATTAATAGACGGTGTCTCAGATTGATATTAGTTTGTATAATCAAGATTAAGTAAAAGTTGGTGGACAACGAAAAATAAATCCAGACTAAAAAGAAATACAAGATTACAAGAAAAGGATGATAAAACAAGATCAGTATTATTAAACAAACAAATAGGTAGATAGAATCAAGCGTGTAAGTCCTCCAAACAAGTAATTTAAGCCCGGACAAGGTTCAAAGACCATTATTATTTATAAAACAGATCTATACTTTATTTATATGTATAATAATAAATTGTGAAGAGTTTCAATATAAAATATAGGTTTAAGAACGATATAAAAAAAATTACAAACAAATAAATAAGAGGTGTGTAAACTAACTAAGATACAGTGTAATATTAGAAATAAAAAAGTAAGACTATATACATAAAGATACAGTGTAATATTAGAAATAAAAAAGTAAGACTATGTACATAAAGATACAGAGAAATATTAGAAATAAAAAAGTAAGACTATGTACATAAAGATACAGTGTAATATAAGAAATAAAAAATTTATTTTTTCCAACAAAACTCAATAAGACGTGTTATAATGGATTGTTATGATACGATTATATACACGGTAATAAAATTTTAATTGATTAATACCCCATCAATACGTACAATACAAATTATATGTTGTGTATTTTGAAAATTAAACCATAACATGTATTATTTTTTAATAATTAAAGCAATTTAGATCGAGATAATTAACCGATTTATAAATATTCTTCAATTAACCTTTTCTTGTATTTATACATTAATTTAATGTTATTATTAACTTGTTATCACAATAAAATATTCTTAAATGTATTTATAACTAATAATTCCATTGCTTGGCATTAAGTTCGTCGTTGGCAATCAACCTGTAGTTGATGATAAATATTTATAACGACATGTAGTAGAACTTATGACGACAGTGCGCAACTGTGTTCGAATTTTGTAACAATATATAAAATTGTACAGTTTTTTGTATGATAAAACAATAGATTTTGGTAATTTCTATAAAAATATATTATATTAATCAATCATTTATAGTTATAAATTTCTGACGTAAAACACCAGGCAATAAAGTGCTTATAGCCTGATACACAATGCTTAAACTAGCACTTTTAACGCTTAAAACAACAAAAGTGTTTAGTATTAATTTATATTAAAAATCCGCAACTTATACGGACCTAGTTTCTTTCACATTTAATAATAAGGGTTAAAAAAGAACAAGAATAAAACATCTATCCTTTATCGAGATTACCATCTAATATTTGAAAACATTGAAATCAAGATATTCTTCATTTAATCTTTCTAATTATCATCTTTCTTTACCATATTTTATCATTGTCTTATTTTTAATATAATTGATGTAGAAGCCAGACATTCAAGTAGATTAAAATATATATATAGGGTATTAAGAATGGGTTCAACTTAAAATATTGACATTTATTGCAAATTAAAAGGTTTTTATTTGTATATTTTAAAATTGTTGTTTAAAAGACATTTTAATTTAGGCGTTGTTCAACCTGAGTGATTAATTATTATTTATAGGTTTTCCTTATTATTATATAGTACATATTTTATTTTATTAAAAGAAAAATAAATAAATAAATATTAACAAATTAATCAAGTTGGCTAAAATTAAGATTTTATGTTCCAAAAAAGATTTTAATTGGAGATAAGAAAAAATCAAAGCCGAAGTTTTTAATAAATCAGCAATTTAAACATAAAATAATTAATATTTACAAAACTGTAATTAAGATTTACTATAATAACGGGATGCAATAATTAACAATTAATACGTATAAGTATTAATTTGAAAGAAGGTACACAATTTTTTGATAATTATTTAGTTATATGTGTATCTTATGCGTCATAAATATTAAGGGAAAGGTGTAATTAAAAATTAATACAAACACATAGTATGAGAGCTATGAAATCTGCAATTCTTTATTAATATAATAGGAAAGCGAAATAAGAAGAGACATAAAAAGAACGTCATGTTATTAAAAGAAAATGATACCTCAAATGCAATTCGGGTTTTTTTAATAAAATTTAAGATACAAAATTAAGTACCTAAGGTAGTTTGTAATTTGGATTCTTTTAAAAGGAATAATAATATAATTTAATTCAATGAATAAACATGTTGAGTTTCTAAACGCCTTTGGCTCCAACTCATTTATCAATGAGAGTGCATCACAAAGTACTCTTAATAAAGTAAAAAAAAAATGAATGCCATTAAATTTTATGCGAATAAAAAGGTTTGAAACGAGATTTAAATTAATTGGATGCAATTAGTTATAATTTGCATGAATTGAAATAAACTGCATACAAACAAGCTCAAGTTTTCGGATAATGCGATTTATTTATTATGCCGTAAATTTTGGCTCTAGATAATTGTAAATTATTAGTGTCAAAAGAGGTAAAATTAAAATAATCTTTTAAAATAAATAATTAATTTTTATGGTATGTGTAATATTGCAATTTATTCACATGGAGTTTTTAGATTTGATCATAATAATTTGTATATTTTATAATTTGACATATATAGATTTTAGTGTTGTAGAATTTTAATAAATGTTTTTCCGGTTGATTACAGGTGAGCGAATACAACGGTTGGGAGGAGTGGGCGGACGGACACTGTAGACTTGTTTATCCCCCGCACAGCGAGGAGGCTAAGAGACACGCTTCAGGCTGGGCCATGAGAAACACAAATAATCATAATGTACATATACTCAAGAAAAGCTGTTTAGGTGTTTTAGTTTGCTCTAGAAGGTGTGTTTTACCATCAGGAGAAACTGTCCATCTTAGACCAGCTATATGTGATAAAGCCAGGAAAAAACAACAAGGTAATTCATCCACGTAAACTTCCAATAAAAATACATATACAACAGTATAACCTTTCATTTATACCTGACCATTCTATGTCTAACTTGACAGCTGTACAGAAAATTAAGAGCGGTCGAATGCATTCTGTTTATCTAAATAAGCATAATTAATTATATCAACTCAAGTCTTTAGGTTAAGTTATACCGATCGTTTTTGAAAAAATACACTATACAACAGATTTGTATAGCATCTCAACATGTAGGAGTTTAAGGTAATTTAACATAAAATTAATTACGGAACCCGTCGGATGAATAGGTAAGTTATTGTTGATTGGACGTATGGACAAAAAAAAAACAGATCAATACATATTCTCATTCAAACAGACTCATATAGGTTATTTTTTGACAATACACCAAGTAAAACTTAGGTTATTTCCAGAATAACAAGTAAAACAATCTATGGGAACCCAAAATTATTACTTACTTATATTATTATCCTTTTATGGTTATAATAAACACAAGGTGACAAGAAATAGACGCAGTAACAAATTAAAATAAGTTTTAAAAAAATAAAAAAAAATATACAAAACAGAGGAAAGAGAAAAAGAGGTGTGATAGATTAATTTAGCAGCCACAAGAGTCGACAAAACAGAAAAATAGTGTGAAGGGTACAACAAAATCAATTTAATGTATAAGCGCATTTTTTGCTTCTTCATAACATGCAAAAAGTGCATCACACCTATAATTATTCAAGATGCATTTTTTTCAAAAATAAACATAGGTTTGCTAATAACCCTACTCAAAATAAAACACCATGCATTTTGTATTCTTTCATATTAAATTTGATAAAATTAAGCTTCTATTTAAAGATAGCACTTGATCGCGTATAATCTTAGTACTATTATTAAATTTTAATAATCAATTCACCTCCTATTTCATGTTGTCAAAGTTTAATTAAGTTCTTCAAGTACCCTTAAGGGATAATTATTTTTAAATATGTATTATGCAAGTATTTACATTTCAAACCTAGTAATTAATTTATGTGTTTTTTATTTGTAAACCAAGTCTATTGATTTTAGAATTGATTTAAATTACTTTATCATTTATTTTTTATTAGTTAAAAATGATTCAAGTAAATAATTATTGTGTAAAATAATTTTTTATTTAGAGGCATATAATTGAATAAACAGGGATGAGAAGTTAAAGACGTGTATAGTATATGATAATTAATGATAATTTTATTCAAAATTTGTGAAAATAAAATTTTTATATAATTATTTTTTTATTTTTAACTTATTGTTTATACATGTAGTTATAGAAGTAATTTTTTAAATATTACATTGAATGAAACAAATCCAACCTGATATAGAATAAAAGCTGTTAACACTGTGATTGTAACGTAATAAAATTTCGATACGGTTTCAGTCTTTAACTCTTAAGTGTATAGACAGATTACATCATTTAAACCATAGAGATATATTAATAGAGAGGACATAGCCTATCTAAATATACAAAGAGGTCTGAAACATTATTTTGGAGGAAACTTCGTTGAAACCTCCTCCAAGAATGAGTTAAGGATATAATAAATCAATTCTTTTCGGCATACCACAAATTTTGTTAGGATTTGGATTTTAAACGTTCAACTGTATAAGAAATTACAATAAAGTAATTTTGATCTGATTATTCGGTAACATTAATAATCTAAGGTGGTCGGGTTACTTTTACGATGTTTCAAACATAAACCAATAGCTCCCTCTAGTAATATCTTACTCAATGATTTCTGGAATACGGTAGCATAAACAAGCTTATAGCTAATAGTTTCATCAATTATAGCAACAAGTCTCTATATATGCATTGTCTCTTATTACCTTTGGTTAGTATTAAATTATCCAAATAAAGATTTTCATCATAGTAGTAAACGCAGATTATTAAAACAAACATAAAATAAACTTACTAAGTAATTAATAATTATTTATATATCTATTATAATAAATTATACTATGTAGTGTAAAAAAAAAAATATCAAGCATCTTCAGTATAATTAACTTAATACAAATTAAAAAGGTAAAATGTAGTAAGAATTTGCTACCTGATAAATCAAGTTACCTTGATTTAAATTTATTAAAATTGATTAATTTTTTTAAAGTTATATATAGTAATAAAAATAATTTATCAATAAAACAGAGGTTAAACAAATAAAGATTACCTATGACTAATACATTCTTTATATGACACTGAAAGCTGCGTCATTAGAAGGATCTATAACACAATAATAAACTCGACTTAAGGATTATAAATTATCGTACTACATATTAAGTAAGATAATGTCTGACTGTACCTAACACATATTATATTTTTCATTGGTACAATACAGTAATATTATTGACCTATAAAGATAAATGATAGAAAGCCTCATCCCTAAGACTTGCTAACGCTATATAATGACAACATAACTACCCGCATGTCATTAATTGAGGACCTCAATAACATTGAACAGGGTATTTACTGTTGCGAAAGCCCCCTTACTATTATTTGATGTTTAATAGTTTTAATAATAATGTAGTGTACTAATAGGATAAAATAAATTTATCAACGTTTCTACAGTGATCATAAAGTAGATGTCAGTAAAAATAAGACTTTTAAATTACTTTAAAGAAATAATAAAAATAAACTTTTTTTTATAATAATAAAACATGAGCTAGCTACTTAAACTTACGTAAACTAAATACCAAAAAAAATTAAATAGACAAATTAAACACTTTCCTGAATCTCAAAACCCCTCAAACAAATAAATAAATTTGTTAAATTAATAAAACTGTAATTAATAAATTATAATAATAAATAATAAAATCGTAATAATAAATTAATAAATTTGTAAAATTAATAAAAAATAAATTAATAAAATCGGGCACATTTCCTTGGCAAATATAAACACACTGGAAGCTACGATGAAAACATGCACACACATGAAGACATTTTATGTGTGTAATCAAACTAATTTTTGATTAAATTCTAGAAAGAATAATATCTTGACTATAATTTGAAGCAAGCGTGATTTACCAATCATTCTTTTAAAATATGTAAACAATAAATTTTATCCAGTTTTACTTTTGAAAATAAGTAGTCTTAATTAATTTATATTATTAATTAGGCTAAGAATAAAATTTAAACAAAATTGGGAAAAAACATCAAGGATCAAATTAAGATGTCAAAATAACATCAATGTTAAATGTTAGATTTTAAAGCGTGATATGAATTTATCTAAATTACATTTCAACCAAAGTTTTTAAAGTAAATAATGTTGTAATTAATTAGTAAATTATGCAAATATTTTATCTCAAAAATTTTGTTATCATAATTATATAAATCTTAAAATTAAAGAAAAAATTATTTTATAAATTATTTTATATTTATAGGAATTTCAGGATTTATGACCTTCAGTAATGTTTTATTTAATAAAAAAATTCAATTAAAAGATTTTCAACCATAGTAATTTATGCAAAATTGCTTTTAAATTATATGTTATTAACAACAAATAGAAAGACTACTGGTAATTGATAACATTTTTTAGGTAAAATATACGGTTTAATATTTTAATACTTAAAAGTAAGATTTAATGAAAAATACTTTTTTTATCTTTTTTAAAACGACGCGCGTCGCTTTTATATCTTAATTCATGTAATATCTGTCGACAATTTAAATTGTCCGTCTAAATTGAAACGATTAAAATAAACCGCTATGACCAATTAAAATGACTTAATACTTTATCTTCTAAAAAGAAATCAAAACTAAAATGACTCTCCCAAATCTAATATCTTCGAAAACCCTTTTAATTAAAAATATAATAAATATATAGGAGGAAAATTCGCAACCTTAATTTATTAAATTTAATTAAATAATTAATTCAGACGTCACGTTTTACTATTTGGTGAAATTAAAATAAATTGATTTCAGATATTGTCAAAATATTTTTTAATCATAGTTCTTAGTAATACATTACAAGAGTGTGACGTCACAAAATTATTAATGGCTTAAATAATAAAGCAAAAGCCTATTGATGAGAGGTTAGCAGGTTGATTCAAAGCAGTTATGTCAAATCAGATAAAAAGATAATGTCACTTTAATAAGGATGCTAAAAGATTTTGTAAACTAAATTAAAACAATTTTCATTTATAAGTAATAGTGAATTTGATGTGTTCAGGTAAACCATGTCCGAACAGGCTGTGCGCAGGTAGATTAGAAATACAACCATGCAGGGGTCACTGCGGGTACCCAGTAACACATTTCTGGAGACATACGGAACATGCTATATTTTTCCAGGTAAATAAAATTATACTTTCTTCATATTTTATTTTTCATAACGAACCCTTTTAAATAAGATTCATTAATTATAAGCAGTATACTGGAACCAAGAGAGTAAATCATGAAAACATTTGAATCACAAGATGGAAGTTTCGACTGTAAACTTTGTTTCTCTGTAGTTTTATAAATCAAGGGAAAAAAATAAATTTTCTGTTTAGACTTTGCGGTCCATAAAGCACCGCCTCCTACTCTTCATCGCTTTCTCACCTATGAACTCATTAGCGTAATTACCTTGAAAAAATCACTAAAAGTATAGACCGGGACTCGATCCAAGGACTTCTGATAGAGAAGATCCTCTAACCACCTCTAAGACGCGTTCTACACTCCATTAAGGCGAATATATGTTCCTCAATTCTTAAAAAAGCTTCATAGCTACTTTTATACTTAAATATAACTTAAAGATTTTAATAAAAAATTATATTTATTAACGGGAAATGTAAACATAAATTTTATGTTTTATATTTTATGTGAAAAGCTTATATTAAATTTTATTTCAGGCAAAAGGTATTCACGATCATGCAAAACCAGAGTCGAAATCAACCTCAGAATCTAGGCGTAGTTTAGGAGCAGGCAGGAGAGTGAGAAGTCTAGCTGTTATGTTTACGAAAGAACCCTCCATTACATCTAAGGTAAAATATATATTTCTTTTAATTAATGCCATTTTTACAACCAAAGAATGAAGGTTTTAGGATTCTTTAGGTTATTAACGTCACGGTCTTAAACTTGGTCAAGATGATAGTCACTAAGAAATTTTTAGCTTTAGATACACCTGAAACATATCTATATCAGAAAAAAACTAATGACATCTATTATTGACAACAAGAGGAATTATAGTGAGAGATGTAATTTGTGTGAATTTATTTCCCACAATCCATTTAGATGAAAGGCCTATCACTTAATTTTTAAGGGATAAGAGTTTTGTACTTTCTATTGAATTTATTAGTTGTATTTATAGTAATTATTATTTCCATTTCATGTACGTACAAATTATAGTGGAATGTGAATTTGTGATGTAGTGAATGCATATTGTATAATATTGATGATAAAGACATAGCTATAAGTCAAAAAAGACAAATAAGCCACGTTGCTCTTCCAAAAGATAAAAAACCGTTTTTGATAGAATAAGGTCTCTGGAAATTTTGATGGTTAACCGGAGATGTTATATAAAGGAAAGTGTTTATATAATGGTGAAAGAACAATAATCGTAAAAGTACAAATCTTTCAGAAGCCCTAACAAAAATCTAATAAATAGGAGAGCATTAATAACCTTCATTAGAATAGAAAGTATTAGAACACACAACTCACTGAAAAGAAATATAAATATTCATTAAGTTTATAAAAAGCAGAAGTTTAAAAAAAAACGGGCCTTCGGCCCGTAGCCGCTACGCGGCCTCGGCGCTTCGCGCCTCGTCCGCTTCACGGCGTCGGCCCACCGGGCCGCTTCGCGGCCACATTGTTGTTGGTTTGTATTATGTGTTGTTCTTGTTACATGGCATTTTGCCATGTATCTAGCGAATTTTCACAGCCTTTCCACACAGGCCCGCTTCGCGGGCCTGAGAGGCTTTCTCACAAATTTGATTTTGCTAATTGAGATTTTATTCATACTCTATTATTATAGTATGCTATAATATTAAAATTAAGAAGCATTATTGTGCCGGCAATCGCGCAACAATCGTCACGAATTCATTCTAGCTACACAAATTTAAAGTCAGACAGCTTTAACTTTCACAGAGTTTTATTGATATAAGTATCGATACGAAGAAGGAACAACTGTAACATAAAACGTCCCGTTTTCGCGAACAATAATCGAACAAGAACCCGTAAAAAACCCATTTGAACCCTGGTTAGAACCCGTAAAAGAATATTTTACCGTCTAAACTAATAAATCTTGAAACGAATCGAAAAACTAGAATAAAATACGTCAAACATAATTCTTTCCTGACAGTGTTGTCCAAAACAAAAACATAAAAAAACAAAACAAATATAGATAAAAATAAACCTAGCGGCGGCCGAGACAATTATAAACAAAAATATATTCATGATTTTAGTTTTTAAATAAAAATGCCGTTTCCGTCACTTAAGATTGCCTGACTGAGCTGAAACCGGTCGCAATCGTTTTAGAATGACTTCGACCATATAAAGACTACTTCGAGGTTCTTCCTCTTTACGGTCTGCTTAGCTCGGCGTGGTTCAGTGGAAGCCATTTTTGCCCTGTCTCTCTGGGACAGTAGGCTTACCATGATGGAGCAAGAGGTAGAGGTCTCTCTTTTATACTATATCCCCACACTCTAACACTACTGAACCCAACAGATATCGTACGAGTCTTTGATCTAGACGTATACATATATACAAGATTATATATGTATACCAATTGCGCCATTTGTGATGGTTCGATTGAGCTGAAATTGGTCTTAATCGATTCAGCTAGCCGTCTACCTAAATACTAGATACCTTGTTTTAAAGCCATTTTAAGTTTCAAAAAAATTTTTTTTCATGACGTCATAACTTTGGTTGATGACGTCATAATGTTTTTATAAACAATAGGCCTCGTAACCTCCTCAACATCTCGCGATTTGCAAAGTTTCGTTTCAATTTGAGAACGCCTTCGAGAGTTATCGTTCGCCATACGAAAGGGTAGAAACTCTTACATACATATATTATATATATATATACATATATATATAAACTTTTTCGGACATATATTTTTGTTATCAGGAAGCCAATAGGAACCGATTCCACTCACTCCCCTCAACTTCCGTCATCCGAACAACCTCATAAGCGTCATTTTCATTATGAAAATTCGCTAAAACAAGTTTAATCTTAAAAAAAAGATAAGGATTATTAAAAGCAAAGCTCTGTAGTATACTAGAGCGACTAACATCTGTGTTGATTATATGCAAAATGGATAAAAAGTTTAACTCAAAGGCACACATTGCCCCAAGGAACCAATACTTTATAAAAATAACATCTTAAATTATATTTAAAAATTCTAGAAGCAAGATCGTAGACTAATAAAATATTTTAAACTTAAAAAATCAAGCAAGAATAAATAAAGTAGAGACTTTATACAATTTCGTTCCGAACCATCGCTTTAGCAAAATTTAAAAAAATAGAAGACCAAGAGAAAGAAAGTCTAAAATACAGATTTCAGACAAAAAGATTAATCAAATCGAGCGTTCATAGAATAGAAGAATTGTCGTACCTGGATGTCTAGATTAGGGAAAATTAAAAATTCAAATTTAATTTAACATGGGTTCTGTGATAAAGGACGTTCTCAGCATTCGAAAATTCCTTTTATAACTATAAGAGACATTTGCAACTGCAGTTTTACTTACGTTAATAAGTAGACCACCTGAAAAAAAATAAATAAAATGCAACTTAGAAATCAAAATAATACCAGAAGCAACTAAGTATTGTAAAAGAACGCATTTTAGGCTGTTAAATCAGCTGCTTGGCTAAATTTACTATGCAAGTACAAAATTAACTCAATCTTATTTTTTTTTCTTTTTCAGTTATTATTAAGAGAACAGAAAAGGCCTTTATTTGAAGTTCCTCCCATAGAAGCAGCACATCCTCAAAGAAGTATCGCTCCCCCTCCTCCACCACCTCTTATACCTACTAGTGAAATTAAAGGTAATTATCACTTATAATTTAACAGATTATTAATAAACTGCGTAGGCTTCCGCGGTTATTGTCATGAAGATTTAGGTCTTCCGGTGGTGACAGGCGTCAATGTAGATGAAGAATCGGACGTTTCGCTTCCCACTTTGGGAGGCATCTTCAGGGATGTAGGAAATCATGGATAGAAACACAATGCTTTACAAAACTAAACTGACGTTCAGTAGAGCGAAACGTCGGATTCTTCGACGCGGTCACCACAGGAAGACCTAAATCTTCATTAAGAGGTTATTGATATCCACGAAGCTGATCCATCGAGAGCTAATTAAACAATTAATTAGCTTTAATTAATTAATTAAACAAAACTCGCTTAAGACAATTAAAATGTCTGCAGGGGGCGTTATTCTAGAATAATTATTAAGTTAAAGTGGGACTATAAATTAATACTAAAGCAACAAAGTAAATAATAAAAACCACAAAATAAACAATAATATCAAAAATTATTACCAGGGCTTATTAGTAATTAATCTAATTCATGCAGTAACTGAGAAAATATTAAAAGCTTGAAACAAGAGCTTGTTAGGGAGAATTAATATGTTTGCCGAGTTTGACGTCCATTTGAATTAAGAAGAAAAAAATCGTAATTAATCTGGGCAGCTGGTATTGAAAACCACAGTATGTAATTAGCCCGACCAAAAAAAAAGTTTAAATCTTTATGCAAATGCAACTCGTGCATCTTAATACTACAGAATGCAAAAATCTTAACTGGAACAAATAATACTGACACCGATTAAGTTATCTTACGCTAAGGAAGAATAAAATGTAAATATTGATTTTTGCATTGCTTCCGACCACATAATGAGAACTTGCGAAACTATAGGCAGAACGCTTTTATCATCGGCATATTATCAACGGCATTTTATCAACATATTAAGTTTATTAAAGAAGTAAAGTAGTGGTGTAACTTTAAAGTTACACCAGCACAACTTCTTAGGTTACTAACTTAAAAGAAAATGGCAAGAAAATAACTAAAAACTAATATTTTGTGGCCCTTTTACATAATATTACAGTCCTTCAACCTTACTTATTTAATAACATAGAATAATGCTTAATTTAAACATTTAATTTTCTAGGTTACTCATGTTCCTGTCCACCTTTCGAATGCTTATGTCGAGTAGACGAAACTAATCTAGTTAGCAGTACGACATGGGAATGGGACACAGTCAATGAAATTAGTCAACATCAACAACAAGTCGACTTATTTGGTACACCCGAACCCTATACAGAACCTCAACCCGAACACAGTCCTACAACGTTCCTAGATCTTGGTTCTGGTACAATAGAACATCGGAATAACCATCAACAAAATTACTGGAGTGCGACTGATTACTACGAAGTACCTCATCAAACAGGGCAGCATCCTATGGAAGCTTCCTACCCTCAACAACATATATACGATCAAACCCACTACGATCCGTTGTCTGATTTAGAAGTATTCGGAAGGCAAGACGCTACACCCTCTTACTGTGATACTTCATCTCAGGACTCCTCGTCCTTAAACTTCGGACCCGACACTACCTCGTTCTTCCAATATCATCAAGAACAACCAATGTACTATGATCTAACAAACTAGTCTTCTTTTACTATAATCATTTAATTTATAGTATTTATTTTTAAAATTAAACTCCTCAAATTATAGAGATATACTAGACCCTCATAGCTCAAATGCATTGAGTTAATGCATAAGTCGAACCCGTACTATAATGACTGTCTTGATAATAAGATTAAAAAGACTTAGTAAATAAATATTTAAATGGATATAATATATTTAAATAAAAATATAAACAAACAAAACAGCTGATTCACTATTCTTTCACGCCCAACAAGTGGGTGATAAAAAACACTAATAATTAAGCACTGATCTGACGAGATTCTTCACTAATAACTTAAAAACATACAGCTGAGTATTTTAAACTGTTTAATAGAATATGATAGGTGCTAACCGATAAGTCTTCACGAACGCACTCTTAAATGTGTAAAAATAAATAATAAATTAAATTTAAATTATTTCATTTAACAGAGGTGATTTGTAATTCCCAAATCTGGTTATTGTTGTTAACAATAACCATAAAGGGAAAATGGGTAATGAAAATGGTTTTTAGCTTGAAAAACTTAAGTTTCTTGTGTTTTTATAAAAATTCAACCTTATTTATGTGCGTTCACGTTATTTATAATCAAACAATAATGTTTTTAATAAACAAATAAGAGTTACAAATAAAGTAAAAAAATCTTCAAAATTTATATAAAATTAATTTCTTTCTAAAAGAGTCACCCTTCTGTTGTCAACAAACAGTGTTGCGCTCTTAGTTAATTAAGGCTATTAATTTATAGTATAGCACACGGTTATAATCAGTTGACAGGATAAGAAAATAATGCGAAGGAGCCAATGAGGTTAGTCCTGGATGTTAAACTACGCCCAAATTTTAATATCAGGCAAACCTTATTCGTAGCCCAACAATATTTTCCCACGCTGTCAACTGATTATAACCGAGTGAAATAGTATAAGACTTCTGTGAACTTGTTCTCTTTTTAATCAAAATCAGTTCAGTCTCAAATGACTTCATGTTTTCCATCTCTTATGTTTAAATTAAAATTTTGTAAAAGTATAGATGACAGAAAAAATGTTTAGACAAAACAAATAGCACTAAATAAAATTTAGTAAATTAAAAAAAAGATTATTAACTGTAAACGGGTTAAAAGCAGATACAAACCAGAAAATCACAAGGGCATTATTTTGCAATTATTATTAATTCATTGAAAGATAAACTTTTTTAATTCTTTTTGGTACATTATTTAATTTTATTCAATCAGAATATTAAGTAGGTTAAAAACAATTCTCCCCACTAATTTGATTAAAACCTATTTATTAGTGAGATGAAAAGAGGCCTGTGTCAGCATATATTTAATAAAACATAAATAATAAAATTTCTATAAAATTATACAACTAAAAAAATTTGCCTCAATCTATAAGATAATAAACACATCCATGTAAAAGTTGTTATAAGTACAAAGTTATAATACTAATTAATTAGTAAACAAATTTCCACGGCACAAGATTAATATTTTTATTTATCTTAAGTGGAGGGTTTACCTGTTAAAATAATTAATTGTCAATGTATTATGTACGTAAAATATAAAAAAAAAAACCTTGGACAAGACAAAAAACATAATATTTTCACTTTAAATATGAGTTGAAGTCATATATTACTTGTTTTAATATAATTATAAATATATATATATATTATATATATATATATTATATATATATATATATATATATATATATATATATATATATATATATATATATATATATATATTACTATATATATATATATACATATATATATATATTATATATATATATATATATATATATATATATATATATATATATATGTGTGCCCAATGTAATGGACAGAGAATAACCTATACTAAAACAAAGTCTAAATAATCTATTAACTCCATTTCAAACACTGAAATTGTCAATGTGCAGTAGAATTTGGAAATGAACATATAGTGTTTATTATAATAAATCATTTTCAATTATCTATAATGATATATTTTTAATACTTGTAAAGAGAGGCTATAAAAAGGAACTTAAGAACAATATAGAGAATTTCTGGCAACATTTACCGATCATTCATAAAAAATAACCTTGTTAAAAACTAAATTAATTTTGTTGTTAATAGTTTAATACAATATGGTTTTTATAACTTAAATTCCTAAATATCTTAATTATAATTATAAATTTACCATATTTGATTCCAATCTAGTATTTAAAATTTAATTAGAATGGAATAGACTGAGTAAAATTACTTGCCAACTTATGATTATGTGAGTTTTATGTTTGTCACCATTTATTTGTATTTTTTATTGATAAAATGATAGTACTTCAATTTGTTTAAAATTATTTGTACAAATTTGATTAGTTTTTTTTTATTTACTATTATTAGACATAATGTAATTAATTATGTGAAATAGAGCACCTCTTTTTTTTAAGAATAAAAAATACTATATTGTTAAATTATAATATCTTTTGTCACACGAATGATTCCTAATATTATTATATTTTATATAGGTTGTAAACATAATTTTAATAGTTATTTGTAAATAAAACTTGTAAATATATTTTCCAATTTCAAACAACTGTTTTTCATTACCTTTATTTAATATAGAATGGACAGATTTTTAAAGTAATGTTTCCAGGCTGAGTTATTTGTGTAAAAATTAAAAAAAATTGACAGTATTCTGTGGGTCAATAAATAAATAATAAGAAACAAGGAACTAGACTGCTTTCTTATTTCATTTTACAGTAAAACACAGGCCCACTTTTAAATCTTTTGGTATCTCAAGAACTGTGGTTTCACAGTTCAACAGAGGTGGTCGGTTGGACTTAAAATGTTGCAATTGATAGGCCAACTCTTAATACTAGTACTTTAATATTACATTGCTGTTTAAAATAATTGCCAAAAGTATTATATATAAGAACTAAAGTGAGCTTAATTGCCAAGGTATATTTATCAGTCCTGCAGACTGGTATACCTTGGCAAATAGACTCACTTCAGTTTTGATATATACATTGATGTATTGCATCTCACCATAGGTAAGAGTACATATATGTATGGATGTATATATATGTATATAAAAATAATAAAGCTTCAAGATAAGATGATACAGTTTCCTTTACTTTTCTATTATAGTTTTACTTCTTGGTTGGACTTCTAAAGGAACATGCGGTTTGCTACTCGTACATCTAAATGCACAATTACACATCACTATAGACCAAAAATTGTATTGTATTTTTGCAATGCAATACTAAGTGTTGTAAATATTATATATACTTAAAAAGGATGGTTCTTCTTTAGATTAGATTCCTTTGTTTTAATATCAGAAATCACAACATGATTTATAAATGACAAAGGTAAATAAACTCAAACAACTAAGGGGTCACCCAAAGAATATACAGATGAAGAAAGCTGGTCCAGGGATTTATTACTTTGGACAAGGAAACATTACATCTTGAGAATGAGCGTGAATGGAGTTCATCATAAAGAATTAAACGAAAAGTTGTTACTTGTTTGATAGGTTTTGCACTGATGATGGCCTCTAGCTAGGTTGAAAGCGCTTTGCCAATAAAGTTTTTATTTTGTGGAGAGACTTTTTATTTAATTCTTTAAGGAAACGTTAGTTACATTTAGTGTATAATTCGTGGTTTACCATTTTCAGCAAACTACTTCTGCACTATCAAAATATTGGCTTCATATAATAATGACTAATGTCAAGTAGATATTTGTGTCATTAAAATGGTTATAAAGAATACATGGCGAGATGATTTCATAATACTAACTTAAAAGTTGGAAGAATGTTATGCTAAGGAGGAAGTTTCAGAGCTGCCACCATTTTATTTCTATATTGTTTGGGGTCTGTTAAACAGGCATGAAATGCCTTAATTTCTCTATATAATATATTGCAACCTAGTAAAACATGAATATAAAGATGTACTTCTGTCTAAATGGATAATTTTTCCTAGAACTAAGTTGAGAAGTTGTTTACCGAGGACCATTAGCTCAGTTTAGAACACTAGATTTATACCTGAAGGTTTAAATCGAGTGCCAGGCTGAGCTTATTACTTTTTCTACAAATAAACATTGTAGCTATGCCAGCTTCTCAACCATAGAAGCTAACCCTGCAGCTCTATGACTTGTTTGGGGCAAATTTTAAATAACACCTCAATGATTTTGGCAGGCAGGTATTTTCAAAGCATTAGAATATACATACATGTTCACACACGGGTCGGTAGGGGGTTCAACCTCCTTGGGAGTTAAACCACAACTGTTCACATGGTATTTTCCTGCCAAATTCCACGTCTGAACAAGTAATAGATGTAAATAAAGGATCAGTTTTGGGACAGTGTTCTGAATCCAATTTTTCCTAATGGTGAAGGTGATACAGACCCTATATGATTTAAGAGATTTTGTTTTAGTTCACCAGGACTGCCAATGGTCAGCGTTACTGTACTTAAGCAATCAGTGTCTATACAGCTCTCGTTGCTAACAGCTTGGCTTTTTTTCATCTGAGAACCCCCGTTGGTTGAGTTTATCACTGCAGTAAAGTGATGTAGAATTCATACAGTAGGGGTGGGCAAGTCAGATCCAACTCACCCAGAATAAGCTGCTATAGACGGGTCTGTTTTTTAAGTTAGACGTTTCTTCACTAGATCAGGTCAGTTCCCTTGTCCAGCAAATATAAAATATTATTTCTTCATTTTCAAGAATAAAATTATTTAAGGGACTTTTAACAATTGTATTAATTAATTTTAGATGTAAAATTTTCATCAAATTATATAAAAATATACATTATGTGTACATTATTGATAAAGAAAGGACATGGTGAAAACTAGCGATCAGTGAGGTACTTAATGCAACTAGCCTGTTATCGGGGGGGGGGGGGGAGTACGATCACTTACTAGGTACACACAGCGTATTTAATGCCATACACATTTAATACAATGCGGTTCTTTCGCCATATAATTGTTTTGTCAACGAGTGAGGTTACGTGATAACTGATCCCACCAAAATATTGCGCCTTAAATGGTGAAGGTTCACTTTTGGTTATAAGGAAGTTTAAAACAAAAATATATTAATTAAATTTGAATGCATATTAATAAAGTTACACTAAAAAAAATATTTCAAAAATTATTTGATGAAAACGAAATATTAAGGGAAATGAAGTTCAAAGAGAAGGTTATCTGTTACGATTGCCTCTGAAGGTACATACAGCGTATTGGGAAATCTATTTAGATTCCATTAGTTCTAGCGTATCTGATCAGATCTTATTAAGTCCGGAGAGCCACATGTTCAAACACCCATACTAATAAGATCAGGGATTTAGAAGTGTTAGTGAACGTTACAACTGTGTCCCGTGGCCTCACCCCTTCTGTATGAATTTTTACTCATTTAGATAAAATTTCCTCAACGCTCCGGTGTTTGTGAACGTACTACTGTTGTCCCGCGCCTCACCCTTCAGTATAAATTTCTACATCATTTTAGATAAAATATTCTCACGCTCGGTGGTTGTGAACGTACTAACTGTGTCCCCGCCTCACCCTTCTGTACAAATTTCTACATTTCTTTAGATAAAGTTTCCTCACGCTCCGTGTTTGTGAACGTACTAACTGTGTCCGCGTCTCACCCTTCTGAATATTCTACTCACTTAGATAAAGTATTCCTCAACGCTCCGTCTTTGTGACTGTGTCCCGGCCTCACCCCTTCTGTATACATTTCTACATCACTTTTCGTTAGATAATGGTATTCCTCCACCCCCTCCCCTCCAGTGGATCTACAGTAGAATAATTTAAAGACTCAAGAAATGTAAACTGTCTGGCACTTATTTTTACATCACTTTAAAATTTTAGTCAATTTATTTATACACGTTTCAATAGCTCATTCTTCAAGCTTACCAATTCATGAAGAATAGGTCGATGACATGTACGGGCTACACAAATTTGCTCGTATCACTATAAATCGCGAAACAATGCCACCAATTCACATTAGGTAATTAATACTTTAATTACAATAGGTAAAATAGAACTTGTAAAACAAGGCTTAAAAAATCATTTTAGAGCAAAGCACAGACAGGACTTAGCTAATGGACTTTGACGGTCGGGAAAAAAATCAATTTACACAATTATTACATCGGCTACTTCATAAACATTTAACACCTGTACAATTTAAATCATTAAAGATGATTTTTACAAAAATTTAAATGTGATTGAACCAAATTTAATGTAATTTTCGCCACAAATAATCACGCACACGAAACACAATCTAAACGACCATTACGAAACTAAAAAATGGCGGATTTGGTTTTCACACCGCTCTCCCTAGCGGCCAACGATAAATAATGACCCGGGAAATTTAAATTCAAGCTTTTTTTTATTTTAATTAATAAAATTTACGGATTAATTAATTTATGGAATAAATTAAATTTACGGACATAAATTAAATTTATGTCCTCTTACAAAGTAACAGAATAAATTGTGTTCTCATACTAATTAAAGTATAAAGTATAAAAAAGTAATAAAGTAAATAAAAAATATTGAAATATTAAAATAAAAAAAAAAAATAAAACCAAGTACAAATTAAAAAAGAACAAACTTAAAGTGAATTCTAAAAATACTTTAGCGTTGAAATGAAATAAAAAAAAAAAAACACTAAAAAGGGATATAAAAAACTGAACAAGAGGGGACAGCATAACATCATTTGTTTATATAAGCCGAAAATCAGATCTTTTCCAACTACATTGGACAGTGATTTGGAACTAAAACATTATTTAGAAGTTAAGCAACTACAGGAACAATTCCATCTAAAATCAGGCAGTGGGGTGTCAGGTGAACCTCTTCGACTTTCGTAAAAATCCGGTATGACGTTCCATTAAGGAGAGAAACTAAGTTGCCCAAACGGTTCTGATATAACAAGATGGCAACTCCGCGACATCCTGCACCTCCCTTTGACCGCATGGTTGTTGTACTTTATCAGTTCGTCATATTTCTGTTATATATAAGTGGCATAGTGCCACGAAATAAGTAAATTTTCAAATGTATTAGACAAAAGCGTGATTCGTTTACACGTTCGTTTAACTAATACTGATAATACAATGAAACGTCGAGCCGCATGTGGTCTCAGTCGCATTGAGCATCAGTGATATCATCATTTGTCACAGATCTTCCATTTCAGTGGGCCTCTGGTGAGGTGAGTGTCACGCAATAGCAAAGATCACTTAAAACTTAGTTAAAAATCCTCTAACCTTTCCGTACCCAATCAAGTCCGTGGTTCAGAGCCTAACTTTCACCCCCATTCTATTATAATTACCTACCAGACTTTTGCAATACAAATTTCAAGTTTTCTTTAATTTCTTGCCCCTGTGTGAGGTGTTGTTGTCTAAACATTTTCAGAAATAAATTATGAATTTAAGAATTTGATGATTTCCCAGCTTTTGTGTACACACTCATACATGGATGTTTAAGTAAAAGGTAAGCAAACTCATCTTAAACATCCATTTCAAACCCACACACACACACACACACACACACACACAGATTTATTATATTATATATATTATATATATATATATATATATATATATATATATATATATATATATATATATATATATATATATAATATAATCTATCAGATATATCTGCTCAGTCTAACATGTTCTCCCTAAAGAATCATTAATGGGATATTTTCTTCGACTCCCTGCTTCACTTCAAAGTGGCAGTTATGTGTCAACTTAAAATACCATCAACAGCTAACCATCAATTGCCAATAGTAAGCATTGTAAACAAGTAGAACTGCTAAAATAGTAAATTATTTTAGCAAATTTTTTACAAAAAATGTTATTGACCATAAAAAGTATAAGGGTGATTAAATACATACGAAACAACTCCAATAATGAAATAAATTATTAATAATACATCCTAATTATTCAACAAAAAGGTCCATTCACACTTTACTTCAAAAACGTTATTTTAATTATAATTAATAATTTTTTTCATCTTTAGAAAAAAATACATTAACATTCATGTTATTGTTTAATATGTTATTAATTTTATTTTTATTTACTTAAAAATACACATTTAAAAAAAAGAAAGAAAAATCAAATTGAAAAAAAATCATTGTTTTGATTGACAGACTACCAAAGAATGCAACAAAATTAATTCTATTAGTATATGCTGATCTTTGAAAGGAAGGATAAGAGTAAACCAATAGAATTACAGATTTTAAAAGATTTACAATAGATTGGAAACAGACTGAAACCAAAAATAGGACTTCACTTCATCTAAGTATCTCTTTAAAGCTGTAACACATTTGAGTACATTAGTTAAATTAAATTGTAAGAAAGTAACTCATATATTATTATTCTATTAAGAATGAAGGGTTGGCCAAAATGGACTTATGATTTTAACCTTTTTGAAAGGTTATAAAAATATTTTATTTTTTTAATATTTTTATTTAGTCCATAATATTTATTATGGTCAGAAAACTTTAATTTAAGAATTTTACTTATAATATTTGATGTTATAATAAGATTATAAGTTATTCATTGACAAACACACACAAACATACAATGGTATTAGATATATTTTATATATTTAATATTTGATCACAAGTTAGATTGCAAAGGATAGTGGGCGACCCCTGACTGAAATAAAACTTTCCATTCTATGGCTCAAAAGTTACTTTATTAACCACTTACTATGTTCAATAATTTATAGATTGGCAAATTCACTTAACGGTAACCTTGGTTCTGAGAGATTTCTTAACCAATTGGACTGCTAATGCAGAGGTATTGGAAAGAGACAGAAGGCTTCAACCTAAAGAAAAATTTGGATTTATTGTTTATTTAGAGCACGCTCTTAAACAAACAAAAAGCCATCATTTTTTTCTGCAATGTTACAAATACTCAGCATTAAATTCCAATTATAATCATTATACAGGCAGTATTGAAGAATACAACTTGAGACCAAGTAAGACTTTTTAATTAACAATACTTAATACTTCAGACAAATCTAAAGTTGAAAAAGTATTGTGAATATTTACCATGATGTTATGGTAGTAAATGCATAATAAATAAATATACTAATTTTAAACAACAAAATGAGTAATACGTACAATATAAATTTATTACAATATTTAAAATGAATGTATAGCAAAACAATGTAATAAAATAATTAAAAAACAAAACTATCAAATACAATCAAAAGAGAACAGTCTACCAATCACAAAAATAAATGTAAATAAAAAACTGATATGTTCCCTTTTTATAATTTGTTTATACAAGAGGAATGTAAATCAATAAAATTATAAGTTTGGAGCAATGAATATTGAATATATATTGGAAAAATAATATATTTATCTAAAAACGTTACTTTAATTCATAATGAAAAATGGCTTCTCATTTGCAACAAATTTGTTTTGCGACAAAGCACATTATGGGACAAGCTATTAATAATTTGGTAAACACATTATTCTGGTCACATGACACTCATAAAATCATCATAAAAATAACTTATAATAAAATAAACCAATTTCTATCAGTTTTAAATGCATACTAGAAAATTGAATATTAATAATCAAAGTGATACCAATTTTAAAATTTTATAACTGTTTCTTAAAATCATAAGAATAGCTTAACTCCCTTATATGACTTAAAATTTAATGAATTTTATGACTTCCACAAAAAGTTTTAAGTCTGAATGAGAAACTTAACATTTTGAAGCAACAAACTTTTCACCTAATTTATAAATTAATAATCTTATTACGTTTTACTTGTTTACAATTAACATTTAATAATAAAAGTTTAATATACATAAGACGACAGTGAAAAATACATTTCTAGTTCGAATACTAACAAGTCCAATAATAACTACAGTAAAATGTCAAATAACATACATCATTTAAACTTAATTTGTTTATTTTAGAATAAACCACACAGTTAATATTACACATTTTTTGTATAATTTAAATTAATTATAATTAAGATTACATAAATTTTATTGCAATTAATACTTCACTATAAAATAATATAGTGAATTTTGTAACAGTCCCTTGGGTAGAGTGCAATGTGTCTAGTATTTATCATCAAATTATGAGATTCTGGATTTATTAATTTAAGGAGCACTAAAACACAATATAACAATAATTTTTGTGCTCGGATAAATAATTATACTAAATAAATGTTCCTAAGTACCTACATATTGTTTACTGGTGTTATCTATTTTACTACAGCATTTTTTTCAAAGAGCAATAGCTTTAGGATGGGATAGACAATTAAAAGGAAAATTTTTATACTGACTAAAATGTTCATCCTATTTTAACTTTATTTTAATTAGGTCCAAAGGAAATGGGTAGTTATAGGCTTTTTGCTAATTATCAACAAATAGTAAACAATGATAAACAAACAAATGAATAGAGAATATACAATATTATACTAATTGAACTCCCAGCTTAGTAAAATTTAAAATACATGTTTTCATAAATTTAAAAAAAAAAAATGATAAATTAATTGGAATGTTTATTCAGATTAAAATATAATAATTAATACAACAATAAAAATAAACCCACTAAAAAACAATAGAAAAGTAACTAAAAATACAAACGATTATTATAAATGAAATGAATGAAAAAATGAGCAACCTAAAATTAGTTAAAAAATAATATACAGTATTGGATTAAATAAATTAGCTGTACATAACATTAACTTAAAAATAAATAAATAAATAATTCTAAAGTAGAAAATAAATAAGATATAAAAACTAAATAAGTCTCAATACACAAAAATAACAAATTGGGCACCACTACTTAAAATGAGCTAATATACTAAAAGTATTAGTAGTTAAATATCGAGGTGCAAGAATAAATTTTAGGCTCAGTAGCCCATTTGAAAAATTAAAACAATATTTGTTTTTTCATAACTTGATTAACAATTATTCATTAAAATGATTTAAATATGTACTGGCAATAAAATAATAATTATATTTTACCAAGAAAAAAATTGTTTTTAATTTTATAATAAATAAACATTCGATTAAATTGTTTCCAAATATAACAAATGAGAGTATTATTGAAAGGATTTTTTTACAAATCTGCCATAATAATTCTTTCATACTACGGATAGATTAATTATAAAATTATATTTAGCTAATTTAGGACTTGAAAAACTAATAAAAGAAGTAATTGAATGTAGCGAACAAATTGATTGCTACATAGCTATCCTTTAAAGTAAAATAATAAAAACATTTAGAATGAAGAACACACACATTTTTGTAATTATAAATGATCATTTAAAAATTTTAAGTTTGAACAAACTGTGGCAACCCTGGTGGACAAATTGGATACACAAAAGTAGAAATTTTCCAAAGGAAAATTATTAAAAGGCAAAATCAAGCCGCAAAGAACAAAATACATTTATTAATCATCGGTAGATTTTTAAAAGGGGACAATTAAAGACAATTAAATTTGACACAATTCTTGTTTTAAGACTGCAGTTAAAAAAGTAAACAATGAATCAACTACTTTTGAACATCAAATTTCTTTTGGGGAAATGATACTTGCTTCTCTTATTTTATTAATTTAAAATAAAAAAAGCTGACAAAAATAAATTAACTATTACCACATAATTTAAAGGCTAAATTTAAGTTTAAATTCGTTTTAAATTAAACACAAAAGATAATAAAAACATGCATGTTCTTCAGAGCAAAAGTAACTTACAACAGATAATCATACAATACATTAGTCAACAGAAATACAACAGCAATCAGAACACATATTGTCAACCTATATGTTACAAATGGAATGATCACTAAAAAGAAAACACAATTAAAAAAGAAAAATAATAAAATTAGTTCAATTTATATTTTTATAAATAAATTAAGGTCAGAAAATGAACTAGTTAATTTATTTTGCTGTATATTAGTTGTAGTACAATTGTGTTTATTATCATTACCTACTTTTTAAAAAGGACTGCATTTCATTATTATTTACAATAACAAAACCATTCAAAATTAAATAAGAAAATAGATGATAATTCTGATATTTTCACTCAAATTTCTCAGTACATTACTACATTTTACCAACACTACTTTAATTTCAAATAAAATAATACTTTTCTACCTTGAGGTAAAGAAAAGTAAAACAGAATGTCAATAACAATCTAACATTAGTTTTACAACTTATCATAAAATAACTCTTTAAAAAATTAAAAAATAATATATATTTGCCTAACATATATTTATAGAAAAAAGTACTAAGTTTGCAAGTTGTGATTATTAGGATTATTGGTAAATTATCCCCCCCACTTTCAAAAGTTAGTTCTCTACTTCTCCACTGGGCTGTACTTGTAAAAATCAAGAAATATTTGTATTGGCCTCATCCTGGACTTGTAAAAGTTACTTTTAAAACTTGCTTAAAATGTTTGAGCTTATACATTACAGCAGAGATTTTCAATCTTTTATATTACAGGTCCTTTTGAGAGGGAATAGGCATTACTCCGCACCAGCCAAAATTGACCCCTACAGGGCCATCTACCCCAAATTAAGAAACACTACTCTACAATATGGAACGTTGGTACTGACTACGACCCATGATTATACGTGTGCTAACAAGCTGATGCTAAAGCTAGAGATACTATACATTTTTAGGCACTCTAAACCCAAAGCATAATTTGATTGAAATAAGCACACAACAAAAGCACTTCGGTCCCAAGTAAGCCATACTTATATAAACTTGTTATTTAATTTTATTCTTTCCATGGCTTTCCAAGTTAATTATAATACCAAATGTGCTTAGATAATCTTAAAATAATAAAGTTAGGCCTTTTACACAAACATTGGAGGTGATATTTTAATAATCACAACAGAGAACATTATTGACTTTCCACAACTTAATAAAATCATAGTATGAAATAATTATAAGATAAAAAAGAGAAAAATACACAAGAAGTGTACCGGGATTGCAAGGAAAGGGAAAGGTTCGAAGACACATAAGGAACACTCAAGTAAGGAGAAGCAGTATTTGACTAGCAAGATATAACAGACAGGAGCGGTAGAATCAGACTGGGGGCGGAGCATTTCCCATAGGGGCTGCCGAGTTCACAAGGTTGGCAGATTTACTTGTTGTTACACTTCCGGTTTCTTGTGCAGCTGCCGCCCTCATCTCATCAACTGAACCTCTGTAAACAAATACATGTTTTCACAATCAAGAATAAAATTAGAGCAGTAAAAAAAATACAAAATAAATCATAAAATAAGATTTTTGGTTTTGTTGACCTTGGTCTACAAGGACAATAAAACTATGAGTGTATCAATGTTTCATGTTATATTAACACTAAATTGGACTGAGTAATAACTACAGTTGTGTTATATACATAACGGAATGATAACTGTGGTAGCTCATTTATTTACAAAAGAGATTGATGCTAGAGTCAAACAAAGAAAGTAGAGGACAAGTTCAACACTTGCTTCCCCCTTCAAATGATTTTGGAAAGGCAATAAAACACAAACATACACACCATCTCAATTTTTCAGACATAGTATTTTTTAAACATTATTTAAATGAAACTGATTTTTTATTTCTAAAATAAATTTTAAGACACTCAGACTCATAGGACAGATATACATATTTACAAACATTTCTCCTTACCCATTGCCCCCCCCCCCCTTCAAGGAGAAGCACAATTTTTTATTTATTTATATAATAAATAAAACACTATAGTTAAAAAACAACTTATTTTTATTATAATTTGTCTAATATCACAATACAACAATCAGATGGGTTTTGGGACTTATCCCATTATCAGTGTAAAAATAAAATAAACTAAAGTTAAATTTATTACAGCTATGAATATGTGTGGGAGGCAAGGTTAGAAGGCTGGAACGGGGTGTCTTTACCTGTAACACCTGAACTAAGGATTAACAAGGAGTGCCTAAAGTAATAAAACATAGCTATCATGACTTTTATTACACTTAAAGTTAATATTAAGTTTTAAAACAAGTTTATAGATATTAATGTAAATGTTATAATATGCAAGTAATTGATCACTTATAATTTTGTAAGTATGCAATTGATTATTTGTATTTTGTGATATTAGGCAAAGTATAATCAATTTTAAATCATAGTGTTTTTTATTTATGTGCAATTATTACAAAATCTTAGCCAAAACAGAAACTTTGTCATATGTTTAATTCGTACTTAATTTAAAGAAATAAATATTAGGTAAAACAACTCTTACACGCATTTGTTTTGGGGGTTTACCTTCTTTTTATTTTTGAAAATGCAATGTAGGGTCTTTTAGGTCTTTAATTTAGAGTTTTCCAAATTTTTGGTAGGCTGTCAACTGACTAATTGACTGTTGTGAAACAAAACTTCTAAGGGAAGAAAAAGGGCCAAAAGTCTTTATTTGAATTAAAATTGAAACAAGGAGTTATGAAAAATGACAATATGTGAATAAAAGTTTGACAGCAGACAGATCAGCTGACTAGATGCCTACTTAAAATAAACATCATAGCTGAAGAATAGCCAAATAAGTTCTTATAACAGGAAGGTCTCATGTTGTATGATAGTGTTTATTCCACCCAAAAAGTCATAATATTGACTTTAAAACACTATTTTTAACAAAATTAAATAATAACAAAAAAGTCAACAAATAAAATAATTACTCATGCATGCAAACCTACTCATGCAATTTTAGCAACAAGTAAATTAAAAGTAGCTTTTATAATTCACACCAAAATAAAATCCTATTTGTATAGCTTTATTATTGGAATACATGTAGTCACTTAGTAGAACAATTATATAAAGTCTAAATAGTAAATTGTTTGATCTTCTAATACTTTAGGTTTACTGTAACATTAAAATTTTACCAAGTACAGAAAGAATCCAAGAGAGATTCTCCTTCGATAAAAGCTAGAATAAGTTGTTGCAACACATGCGCTAAAGATATGTGCAAAAGAAAGGAGTGACAAGTGTATTCAAGAATTTAACCATTCCGGAGCTAATGTGAAATTAATAAAAAATAAATGTATCCTTAATTAACAAATAATATTGACACACATAATTAAACTTTTTGAAGCTATCTAAAAATAATTATGTACATCAATTTAATATCTACTATACAAATACAAACAGGAGGATAACAAGTTATAAATTCAGAAAAACAAAATCTTATTTGTTTAAAAAATCTTACCAGACAAAAAATTAAATGAAATAACCATATTGTAAAATAGGCAATGCACAAAAAATTCTAAAATTTAAAAAAAATCCCTTTTAAAAAATAGAATCAGGAAATATTGTTTTACTATGAAGACCTAACGAATAGGCTAAAAAATATTTAAAATGATTTAAATAATAGAAGGATAAAATATGAAGTGCATTGAAGAAAAAAGAATAAAAATCAGCATTCCAAATAAACCAAGGCTTCACAGGCTCGAATTAGAAAAAAAATAGGAAAAGTTGTCTAAGGCAGGCTTATTGTAAGTGGATATATATTGCCTTTATGTTGGTCTCCATATATCTGGATCTTCCATGAGAGTAGAGGATTGATCAGGAGGCTGAGACACAACATCGGTAGGAGATGCCATGGCAGCCATGTCTTCCCGAGAACCCCTCCACCACACAGACACATACATTCAGTTATACAAGAGTAACAAAATGAAAGTACAATATTACAGTACTTAATGTAGTATTTTTTCTTTTATTGATAGTACTAGTATTTCAAGAATCAGCAACCGTTGATACTTGCTGTTGAATATGAATAACCCTGGACCAGTTTCGGCTTAACATCATCCACAGACGAGCTCTCTGAAATATGAAGCCCATCTTCAAAAGGCTCGTCGTGCTCATTTAGACTGGAACTTATTCACTTATATAACTGTAATAGTTGAGAGCTTGACTGTTTCCCCACTTGCTGATGATGGCATTGACCTGAAACTGCTATTCATATCCAACAGCAAGTATCAATGGTAGCTGATTCTTCGATTACTTATTTAACCTCTTTAATTTCTAACTAAATTTAAAAGAGAAGCCATGTGACACCACAAAATCTTATAAGAAGAATCTTATAAGAAAGTACAAATTGCAACAATTTATACTTTGTAAAAAAAGTTATGGTTTGTATGCAATGCAGTAATTCTATTGAACAGATCATATAAAAAAATTGGATTTTTTCCTCATCACTTCGGATTCACTACGCTCGTCCTCAGAACATACAATTCGCACAATTATACTGCAACATAGTCCTTGTCGTTGTCAGGGTAATTCCAGTCAGTCAGTCACTACAGCACTGACTGCTCAATCCTGCTTAGTCATTATTGCGGGTTAATGGCATCATAAAAAAATTATTTTCCGAATAGCACAACTAGAGGGGTAGATTGATTTTTCTACAAAGTTTCAACTTTCTAGCATAAATAGACTAGGAGCTATGATGATAACAGAGACACACATACACACATACTGACAGAGAACTTTGAAAAAACCACTCAGGAGGCCTTAAAAACACCTGAAATGAATAATTCCAGTGACATCTCGGTTTCGGATTTTTTTTTGCAAGTACAATACTTTTCCTATATACCTATGGTATAAATGAGGAGAAATAAAAATAATACAAAGTGTTTGCTCAAAACAATTTAGTCCCTCTATTAATTTTGAGACATCACACAGACACCATGAGTGTAGTCTAAACAAGGATCTCTACAGATATAGGTACCTATTATTCCAAAAAATGTTAGTATAGCTCAAAGCTAAATATTTCAAAAGATTTATTTTTTTAAATCTTAGTAATATTGTTCCAGATTTTTTTAAAAATTATTTGTGAAATAAAGCTTTTATATAAAAAGTATATTTGTTGTAATATCATTGTAATATTATTGTTGTAATTCATATATCAAAGTATATATTGTTGTAATATCACTTAGCAAAATCAAAACAGTATTTTATGTCAGTCGAGGCTTTAAAAAGGGAATACCCAAATACGAAGCTAACAGCAAAATTTGATACTTCAATTTTCAAGACAGAATACTTGTTGGTGAACTTCCATAAGATTTTTGTAAAGGTACAAATACCGTATTTTCCACTTACCACATTATAAAATAGATTACCACTCTTGCAATTAACACAATTTTTTTAATCCTTACATTTAATGCAAACAAAATCAATGCGTGATATACATATGGAGGATAGACCAAAAGCCCTTCCCCTCTTAAATTTTAAACTATTAGGCATAAAATAATGAAACGAGGCATTTTTTATGGACAAAGGGAACATCTTTTTGATGATGTAGTTAACTTGGAGTGTCCCATGCAACACCAAATTTTATAAAAAAGAAATAGAATAAACTAAATTAGCAAGTATACTTTTTTGGGCTTTTTGTAACCAATAGTACCTCTCCTAGCTGGATTTACTACGGTCATTGTCTCCACTTTTAACCAATGAAAATTGCTTAATTTATACTATAGTGTATTTAAAGACTTCCTTTAGACATCCTCAAACTAGCAAAATCATCTTTTATACTATTAGCAGTCACCCATCCACAATTCACCACACTCAATGGCTACAAAAGCATGATTCCACAATTGATTAGACAAAAACTGTGGATATAAAATCAAATTGTAACTAACCTGATTATTATGAATAAAATCTCACCAAATTTCACTTAATGGATCACATTTTAAATACAATTAACTCTTGTTAAAAGTTCATAAGGGCTGATGAGTTAGGTAAAAGTCTACCTAGAAGTTGAAGGTATAAGTATCCACAATGGAATACTTACCTTGAAGGTATAACTGTATTGAAGGTATAAGTACCTTATACCTCATTGAAGGTATAAGTATTGACATCTAAAAAAGGGAAATGCATAATTATTTTCATTTAAAGAATCAGCTACCATCGATACTAGCTGTTGTAAAAGCAAATATCGATGGTAGCTGATTCTTCAATTGCTTCTTCAACTTTCAGTAAATACAACCTTTATATTTTCATATACAGTAGTCCTATATTCTTATAAACCTTTTTATGGATTCCTTGTTCCTTTACATAAATCAGTCAAAGTTAATTTCAATTAAAAAAATGGTTAGTTCTTTCAACTGTTTCAACTATTAAAAAGCTGTAAATTGCAATGAATTTTAAGTTGCGACAAAAAATATGAAAATTCAAACCATGACTTACTTCTTGCCAAGAGCCATCATGCCATATAGGACACCTGTCACAAATATTAGACCGCATCCTAAAATACTACTCATATTAGGGCAGATTATGACAGGCATAATTGCAATGCTAGAAAAACATACAAACAAAAATAATTTAAAATAAACATTTAAATATACTACAGTGATAATGCTTGAAGTTATCTTGATGGCAGCATAGAGTCATTCTATTAACTACAAGATTAAGACATGAATGCATATTCACATTATGTCTAACTTTCTATGAGAGCTTGTGAGTATGAGAGTGTAATAGTGAAATAACAGTGACCTGAAAACTTATACAATTAAGTGCCATAGAAATAAAAGCTCTTTTTTATATTATAAATCTTATTTTTTAATAAATAGAGGTTTTCCAGAAAACTTTTATATTATATAACTAAGTATAAAAATAATTAAGTATTATTATTAATTTTTAATTATTATTAACTATAAATTAGGGCCATGATGGAGGTGGTAGTGCCTGTCTTATACCAGACTGTACTGTCTCACCATAAGCAGTCTGAACCAGTTTTAAGAGGACTAGTTGGAACCCAAATTGTCACAGCGAAAACTGTTAACATGTAAAATAATAATAATACCCGTTTAGAGCCTTGCGACCCATCAGGGATAACCCCTGCAGGAACCACCATTAGTGGTTGTGGCAACCAAAGCGCAATCTAAAGTTGGCGATAGGTTAATTGAACAATAATCTTATATTAATTCAGAGCGTAACCTAGGATGCGAACCCCAGACCTCCGTGATGTCAAAGGTCAGTTTATTAACTGACGCCTTAACGATCTCGACCACGAAGGCAGCTAACATGTATTTATCTTAATTTTTTAAAATAAATTCAGTTGTGTAATAGTCTCCATTAATTTCAAAAGAATAATTTAAATAAAATGGTAATTAATAAAATAAAAAAAAAATAAGAAACAAATTGATGTATGAGTGTTATCACAGAATGATTGACAGTTACTTGCAAAAAATCATTCCCTCGGCACTTCATTAATTTATATTTCACTTTTTAACCTCCACGGTTCAGATAGAACTCTCTAAACCATGCCAGTTGGTTAAAGTGATTCAGTGGTTGGTTGTGGCTTCATTGTCATCTCTCAGTCTTATAGTCTAATTGTAATAATTATGTCTTAATATAGATTTAAAATGTGTTAATTAAAAGTCTAGTTAATGCAAAATCATAGATTTATTGGAGGAGCCAGCTCCAATACAATTAATATGTACAAGCTTAAATAAAAAAAGGCACCAACAGAGTTCTTGTTTTAGTAATCTCAACGCTGTATACTGTCTAAAATCAGATTCACACATCCTAACTATAAGATGATATATGTGCGTACTTTATTTCAACTAAAGTAATTTAAAACTAGCAATTATCCACATGATTTTTTTTTACAAAAGATAGTTCAGATTAATAAAAGAATAACTGTTTAGTCAAATTCTAAGGAAGAATTTCATAATTTGAATCAAACTTAAGGTAAACAAGAATCAATTAAAACTTTTTTTTGCAGATATCCAAACGGCTTTGCCTCAATAATTTTAGCAACTCTAAAATTAATAAATAAAGAAAATAAAAAATATAAAAACCCAGGTTTATATATAAATTTTGGGGCCTGAAAATAACTCGCAATTCGATAATAACAGGTATAACCAAGACTAGGTTTTAAATATTTGTTAGTTTTAGCCATATACTAGAGGGGACATAGCCTATCTTGAGAGGCTTAATACTTAAAGGCCTGAAACATCTTTTTGGGGCTCTCAGGAGCTCTGTGTAACCTCATTGAAACCTCTTTCAAGAGTGAGGTAAGGTTATAATAAATCAATCGTTTTTTGGCTTCCTGCACATTATCTGTGTTTTGATATGTGTTTTAAACGTTCTTTAATACATTTTGCAGTAATTTTGCTCTGTTTATTTGATTATATTAAAAGTTGAAGGTAGACAGGTTATTTTTTTGATGTTTCAAAATTCAACCAAATATCTCTAAGGTATTAGCATAGACGTTGTGATTTGAAATGAATCAATCAACTTCACTCAAGTGATGTAATAGCTTTTTGCAGTGAATCTTACTTTTTTTAAATATTACATTTTTAATTGCTAATAAAATTCATATTTTTCTGTGAAATATATATTTCTTATTTTGATTAACCAAACAAAACAAAAAAACCAAAGGTTAATATTTATGCATCTTCCTAATCAAGGGCTTTATGCTCAAAATGGTAGAACCAATCCTGTAGCAAAGAAAATTTCAGTTAGCAACTTGTTTACTCACCCTCCATAAAACACAGCTCTATTCCAATATGGGCGTTTATCCACCCAGTCACTGAACGTCTGAACAAAGTCAATAAACATACAGCAACATGGTGCTTCAACAGCAATGACTACAAAACCAGCCACCCTGTAAATGAAAAAGTAGTAAAAACTTTTAGTAATTAATTTGTACAAATTGTTAACAAACTAAAAAGGTTAAAATTAGAAGGCACATAAAATACAATTATCAGAAAAGAAAAAATTCTTAATATGAAATTTTCAAGTTCTACTTCCATCTATTATGTACAGAATATCTAGGCCACAAAAATAATAATTTCAACTTAAAATTAGTGAAACAATGGTGCATACCATAACACATGCCAATATGAAACAACTAGTTAGGTTTTTGTTTAACTTAGATTTTGGTGCACAAAAAAACATTTGCCTTAACTGTTTAAATGCAAATTGAAATTAATTTTAAAATAAAGTTTCATAAAAATGAGAAAGAATAGAAAGTCTGTCAATAAGTATTTAATTTAAGTAAAAGTAGGGAAAGGCAGTGGACACAGTGCCTTAACTCTCTTGATTTTAAGCCTTAATTTTTAGAAATTTAAAAATGATATAAAATTTATAGTAATTTAAAAATGATATAAAATTTATAGTAATAAATAAAGTCACTCTTCAGGTGACAAATGACACTCGGGTTGGCTCATACAACTAATCAAGTTTGATGCCAACCGAAAACAGAATCACAATGCCTCCTCCCCTTACCATTACACAGTTTTAAATCACTTTAACACATACAACACACACACACAGCATAACGAAACCTACCAAAACGTTGAGTCTTTTACAGTAAAGGTAAACTCAGAATATAAAAACCAGGGAAGTCCACTTTCTTCCCAGGCCTTCATATATATCTTGAGCCAAGTGGCTCAAGATAAGACCTAGTCTTCTTGCACTGTGACTACAAGTCACAGTGCATAGAAGAATTAATTCTACCCTCTTCACTAATAATAATACTAATAGTTGGTATTAGGCAGAAACCAACATTGTTGACAGACCACTGTCTTTGCAAACACATTCCTTCTATGTGACAAATTTCACTAAAAAATCAGAATATAAAGAAGTTTAGAACAGTAATTTTAAAAAAGTTGTGATTTCTCAACATAACAATAAAGTTAGCTTAAAAAATATTTTTATTGTTATTCAGTATAAATCTGTGTTTAAAAAGATTTAAATTAAATAAAGTAAAACAATTGATTGTTAAAATAGGATTGCCTCTCTTGGTTTTCACAGCATCAGTGGAGTGGACTGCATTCCTTCTTTCTAGTTCTTGGGATTATACTCCCTTTACATAGTTCATACAGTGTATTTGACTAGTGGATTAAATACAATCTATTGATTTAATTCACCTTTTGTACATAGTAATGAATTTGCAGGCAATTTTTACTTTAAGAGTTAGTAGGTATCTAATTTTATATTCAGTACGTTCACACACACTTCTAGATCTGCGGATCGTATAGAATACGATCTCTCAATTCAGTAATATTAGCTGTATGACCCATGCGGAGGGGATCCGATTGCATACGCTAGAGCTAGGGAGATGGAATCTAAATGGATCACCCGATATGCTTTATGTACCTATAGAGACAATCATATTTAACGGATAACCTTCTTGTCGAACTTTTGTTTCACTTTATTTCACTTCTATATTACCGTTTTTGATCAAATAACTTTTGGAAGTGTAACTTTATTATTATGCAAAGGAATCACAATTTAATTAAATATATTTTTTGTTTTAAACTTCCTTATAACCAAAAGTGAACCTTCACTATAAAAGGTGCCATGTTTTGGCGGGATCAGTTATCACGTACTCTCACTCTATCGACTAAACAAATACGCTGTAAGAACCGTGAAGTTAGTTGACAGTATTGCATACGTATGCAAAACCATCGCCTGTTAAATACGCTGTGTGTATGTAGTAATTCACTGGCAGTAATGCAGAATAATTCACTTCAATTTTGTTCAAAGCCAATAGTAGCAGAGCAGCCAGCAAATTTCCAATGAAATACTTTGAACTAATCAGCTCAGCTCCCCATGTTAAAGCTAAGTAAATTTTGAAGCACTTACATTTGAAGGAGACCAGATATAAGAGAATCAACATTTCCAAATAAAATTGATACACAGTTCCAAACTCCTAGAAATATTGCCACTGAAAAATACCATATGCATTATTCAAAGTCATCGCAAATGGAAACAAAAGTACGGACAAACTTTATAAGATAAAATATTAAAAAGAACTTACCACCGCCCCCAAACGAGCCAGCCCCCCTAGCAGAGTATTTTAGCCACCAAGGCACTTGGTCCTTTGGTACGATATCCTCTCCCGGTCTTTTCATAAGAGATCCAATTTTTTCCATCATAGACTATAAAAAACAGTAAATAGTAAAAAAAACAAAGTTAATATGAAGCACTTACAAGAGTACAATTTCGTATCCATATTTGAAATTGAACTAATCAAACCAAACTCACCATTTTTGAAACGAGTTGATAAAACAAGGATTACAAATAAATTAATAACACTACAACTATTGCAAATTCAAAATTTAGAGAAGAAAATTATAAAATTTAGTTAAAAAATGGGCAGTCAAAGTTTCAAAAAATTGACTCGGTCACAAAACGAAGCAAAACCACAACCTGTCAAGTGATGAACAATGAACGCAAACGCAGCCAAGCTGCTCGAAAGTGACCGGAATAAACTCAGCTGACGAAAGTAGACCAAACTGATTATATAACAAAATTGTTTAAAAAATTAGGATAAAATAAATAAAACAGATGTAAAAGTAATAAAATTAAATAATTAAATTCACAAAAGCTCATTTAAATTTTATTCATTCAATGATTCTATAAAAAAATCCAAATGCGATGGTTCAAATTCAAATTTAGCGGGTGCTGAACAAAATAAAAAACCAACATTTGCTGCGCAATGTTTTTAAAATTGACCAAATTTTTAATGTGCGTGTGATTAATAGTCACAATAATTATTAAAAAATTGTAGTACAAGTACTTCAGAGTATTATATAACTGTGTGCGTTTGCTTTTTTTAAATTCTTTTCATGTGTAAATCTGTGCGCTTGCTCAGTGATCTTTTTATTTTGTTCCATACTTTTTTTAACTGACCTAACAGCTGTGTTTGACAATTCTCAAACTAGGAAGTTTTGGACCTGAATCAACAAAAAATATTTCATAATTTGTGGATTAGTTTGTAATTTTCTTGAATTATTAGGTATGCCAATGAATACTTTACTTTTAGTTTATTTTTAATGTAGTGCATGCAAATTATTAGACTTAGTTGAATCGCAGTAAGTTATTTTTGTAATTCTGTTTCTATTTGCTTCTTTGTAGATATTTTTTGTTTTGGTGGTCAGCTGCCTAGTTTGTTCAAGTTCAAACATGAAAGTGGAGTGACCTTGCCTTAGGTTTTGTTTTATTACAAAAATTTTAGGTTTTTATGATTTTTATTAAATTAATTAACATTTATAAAGTCGACTTTAGACCCAGTCTGCCTAACGTTATCAAGCTATTAAAATGAAAGAGATGGTAAGTGCTTTGTTGATTCACGCCTCAGTTTTGTTGTATTCTATTTGTGTATATTTTAGGCTCTAAAATTGTGTTACATAATAATCCAAATTTTGCAAATTGGATCATATTAACATCATTTGACATAATGCTTTATTGTATTTCCTCCCTTCTTGCTGTCATATTCTATATAAAATTCTCTTGCTTCATAATCATGTAAAAATATTTTTTTATTAGTAATTGTTATTTTAATCTATTTTACAAAATTTACTAGCAGTGATACTCGAGCTTCGCTGGGCAAATATTTTTTTTATCCTTTGAGTATTGTGGATATAATAACAAGTGATCCCACTCCCTTAAATACTAGTGCCAATTTCAATCGAGTTTTACTCGTTATTTACAAAAAAAATGGCTGACCGACTGTAAAATGACTTGATGTCGAAATATTTTGTATCAAATGTGAAGTGTAATTTAGTAAATAATCTTACATGCGATAGTTAAAAACACAGGTAAACAAGGAATAAATTAACAATCAGAAATGGAATTCTTAAAACGTGTGTTTCAAGTTTTAATGAGAATACAATAATATTCTCATCAAAATAGGCCATGAATAAAACAATTAAATAAACACCTATTATTTTAGAACACAGAATAGTAATATTTGAGATAAATAAATATTCTTTTTTATATTATTTTAGACTCAAATGGTGTTCATTGTTGAGTCAATGTCAGTGGTATAGGAGGACTACATTTACATGAAAGGCTGTTCACTGGTGGTCTTAATATGCTGCACCTAACAATATACAATTTTCTTATAAAAAGTTGGTAATACTTCCGGTTTGCTGAATTATTATGTTCTATTATTAATTAATGATTGATTATTCATAAAAATACTAATATAAATATCGGTGCATTACAATATTTTAAGCATTTTAAATTTAGTTTAACGTTTTTATTAAAATTATATTAAAGTAGTCCTTGTCAACTAAATGTAGATTCTTGTATGCCGCTATCCTTTTGCCATAAGACCGATTTTATTAAATATTAGAAGGTGTTTTAATTTATTATATTTGATCTTTACGATCTTTCTCCATTAATGGATATTTATGGACACATATTTAAAATAATGTCTTGTTGGGGGTGGTACCCCCACTTAGACCACCAGTTCAATCGGCTTTCCTGTTATCAGTTAGAATTAATGTGTTTACAGTCTATGCTCCTTCATATATTAGTATATTCTAAGGGTCAAGATCTTAGTTTAGATTTAATCTGTTAGCTTTGAGTAGCTTGTACTTTTTAAGTTAAGATGCATCATTTAGATTCCGATTAAGCATTCTAAAACATTTTTTACTTTTTCTCATTTATACCGTAGGTATATAGGATAAGTATTGTGTTTGCAAAAAAATCCGAAAACGGAGAAACCGGAATTATCGTTCAGGTGTTTTAAAGGCCTCCTGAGTGGTTTTACAAAGTTGTCTGTCTTTATGTGTGTGTGTGTCTGTTATCATCGTAGTGCCCCAGTGTTATTAATACTAGAGAGTTGAAACTTCAGTTCTGCTGTAGTTGTGATATTCAGAAAAATATTTTTTTATGTCGTCATTAACCCGCAAAATATAATGACGCAGCAAAATTTTGAAAAATCATTAACACAGAAAATTTATGCGATCGGATTAAGATTTGCATGTATGTAGCCATGTATGAATAACATATGTGACAAGTTACATCTCATTATCAGATTTAGTTACATTTTTATTGAATGGCTTGTGTACGTTTTTTAAAAAATCAGAAAATGATTCAATTGTGTTGAAATTTAGTACAAGTTTACACTTACAAAGTGTATACCTTTTACTTGTTTAGTAAATACATTGTTTCGTTTCAATACGACAAGTATGTATATCCATGATTTTGTTGGATCATAAAAATTAAGCAGCATCGAGAGTTGTCAGTGCTATATGGGTGACCGCTGAGAATGAAACGGATGCATTTACTATCTGAGGACGAGTCGGAAGACATGTTACAGTATAAATTTGGTGAATTGTATATTCTGAGGACGAGCAAAGCTAGTCGGAAGCAGGAGGATGATTGTAGCAAATTCGATGTGATGAGGAAAAGTTCCGAGGTACCCGTACTCAATTTTTTAAGGTCTTGTATAAAAGTTTAAATTTTATAGGTTTTATTTATTATCATTATTTTATTTTTGTTAACCATATTTTTTTAGGAAATAACGCTAAAGATTAAAAAAATGTAGGTATTAGTCAAGAGGAATCCAAGGTCAATTGCTATGCTGCCCTCTCTGTACCATTAGTAACTATAGCAAATGAATAAATTGGCCAATAGCTACTAGTGGCCCTGCCTGGTGGCATAGGTTTATCCCCTTGACTAAAAGCTTGTCCATAGCACTCATAGGGAAGGGTGATAGTCGGAACACTGTCTCAACTACCCACCCCTCATTTTTACATCACTTAGCAGTAATATACTCTGGAATAGTTAAGTTTTTGATGTTCTTTAGTTCTTTACTATGTAATTTGTTATAGATATTCTCATATGCAAATAAGTTAGATGCATAGAAACAACTATCATTTATCTTGGTCTCTATATTCCTTGCTTATTCTAGTTACTTGTTTTTGTTTTCTGTAAATTCCTTCTTTTGCTTTGTCTAATATATGGCTAAAATAATTTTTGAAGGCAATGATTACCTTTGAAGGTGTGGTAAAGGTTCCAGGATTCCTCTGTCAGGTTCTGAATAGTTAGCAGTAGAGGCAACCATACAATGTTAAAAGTAGTTTCTGAGTGGATACCTGAAGATGGTAAACTCTGGGTGTTTGAGCCTGGACTTTCTTATCTCAGTCTTGTCAAGTTTAAAGTATCACTTTGAATTTATCTTGTATTTGGCAAAGTGACTTCAATGTATTTAAGGTTACCAGAAAATCGGGAGTTTTAAAGTATATTTTGGTTTTTTAAATTCCTAATTTTCCTATCATGGTCGTATTTAAAATGCTGCCAAAACATGTTTACACAATAAACAACTAATAAAATTATTTATTTGAGAAGAAACATTTAAACAATTTATCAATAATTTAACAATCAATGAAAATAATGAACAAATCTTTGACAAATAATTTAATTAAAAAATGATTAACTTTTGATGACTTAGCAAAATAGGTTTTGATAATAACACACCTTTATAGAAAGACAACATGAAGTAAACCACTGAACTGGTGTTTGTGAACTAATGTTCACTATTAGGACTAAAAGTGCCTGAAACAGTTTGAAATTTTTAGGGTGAACTCAATACTTTCCTACAGTCTATCGTTAAGTTTAAAAATCCCCAAGGTCATTAGTATTTTTGGATTGACCATTCAGAGAAGCCTCTGCCAACCTCTCACTTAAAAGAGAAAAAAAAATCCCTACCCACAAAACCGCTGTAGGGAAAAAACCTTCCCGGCAATCATTCACACTTGTTTATGGTTCTACTTTTGATTACATCGTTTTGAAAACTACTTTCAAATTAATCTTAAAAATGATATTTTAAAATAAAACTACACAAAAGAAATTTAAAAAAAACATCGCCAAGAAAATACGGGTAAAATAACCTGATTTGTTACATAGTTTCTTCCCGCTCCCTTTTTGCAGGGATTTTTTTCTTAAGAATCAGTGGTGTCTAAACTGACCTTTCAAGATTTTTAAACTAAATGATAGACTGTATATATCTACAGTAGTAGGTAAAGAAAATTAAAATCAAGTTAAGTGCACATGTGTTTCAAATAAGCTGAGCAATCATTATTTTTTAAATGTACTTAAACTATTGTCAATGGTTTTTTTTGTTCTACTTATAAATGATATACCACCATACTTTCAGAGGAATTTCTTTGTGAGCTAGTTATTGTAACTCAAACCATATATCATAATTGTATCAGTCTAAACTATAAATGCGTTTTCCCGTGTTGCATAACCAACTACACTAACTGATAATATTGTATTATAGTGCATTATTTGTGTTATTTTGCCAAGTATCTAGAAGAACAATATTAAATTTTCATTTGTAATATGGGTTATTTTAGTACTGCAAAACTTAGGTTTTTTGTTGCTTTAAATTGTTTCATTTCTTTAGAAGTTTGATTGAACTTGATTTTTCCACAAGTATTATCTAATTGAGTTGAGTTGTTTGATCTATACTTACCGTGTTTATAAGAAAAGTGTGCATCTATTCATCCATATACACACACCTACTATTTATTTTTTGAATATATTGGTGCTGAAGAGTGGCGGCTATCTAATGATAAAAGTAATTTTTTTCTTACTACAATGATTCCCTGTTTTATTGTAGGAGATGGGCAAAGCAAAATAAATTGATTTGTTCTATCTTGTTTTATTATAAAAACACAATAAGTATTTCACTATCATTCTCTTATTGGATTTTTTAAAGACTCATATCTTTCCTTTAAATCTTTAGGTATAAAGATTTATATTTTCTCTAACTTCTATTATATTATAGTATCTCACCCTCTTATTAGTATTTTTATTGATGATCTACTATCTTTATTTTACAACTTTGATTTTCTTTTTTAGGTCACCATGTAATCAAGATGGCTAAGTCAGAGAGTTTTAGTTAAATATGAGCTAGACTGTACAACAGCTAGCTAGCTCCAACCACCCGCTGTTTATCTAAGAGTTTATTAAAGCAACAGCCAAAATGTTGCTTCACACATTCCACGTTGATACTGGCACCATGATCAAATTTGACATCAATTTAGCTCTAGAAAAGTATGTTTGTTTTGAACTTTATGTTAGTGTTGTATTACAGATTATTGTCTGCATTCATATTTGTAATATTCTATTTGTATAAATTTATTATTTGGCTTTTAAAGTAATATTTGTAAGGTTGGCAATGCCAATAGTGGAAAAACAAAAGAGCGATCAAGTTGTTTTAATCAGTGAATTAGCATGGGAACTGTTTTATTTTTTATTTAATTTATTAATTATTAGGTAATTAGCAGTGAAACACGAGCTTCGCTCAGGTCATAAATGGTGTTCATTTAGTTAAGATGCATCAATTAGATTCTGATCTTATAGCATCTAAAACTTATTTTTTACACAACTCCCCTATTGTTATTTGTGACAGAATTTTCTTGAGACATATAATGTGGTCAATATGACTTATGAGTCGTTTAAGATTATAGTTAAGTCAAGATCCATCGATTAAAATTTCAATCTGTAAGCACTTAAAATTTAGTGTTGCACTGAACCATATTATTTTCTAATGAATCCCGATAAGACTTAAGATAAGACGATAAAGTTTAGTCAAGATCTATTTATTAGATTCCGAGCTGTAAGCACTCAAAATAATAATTTTTACACTAATCCCCCACTGTTATTTTAGCACTGAGCGAGACATGACATAGTTTATGACTCCTTCTGATATAGGATTAGTCTAGATCCTTTAAGTAGTTTTTGAGTTATAAGCAACCAAAATTTTCAACTTATTTTTCATACATATTTAGATTATTGATAAATAAGTTAAAAATGAATCACATGGTATGGCTATGGTTGTACTAAAAGTTGTAAATATTTCATGGATTAATTTGATAGTTTCAGGAATTCAATCATAAATGTAGTTTAGCTTATATCTATACATGTTTCAATATTTATATTGGTACTTTAAATTTTGTTTATTTTTACAACTTAAACTAACGTATTTTTTTTTTAAAAAAGGTTACCCTAAACATGTAATTGTCCACTAATTTACATTTTAAAACATAAATTAAAAAAAAATTACTCATTCTAAAAATTAGCTTCTTATCAGTTAATTTAAATACTTGTGACAACCTATTTATATATTATTGTGCAATACATAGAGTAATATTGTAAACTTAACCAGTGGTGCAATAAAGAAGTGTGTTTGGGTATGCTAAAATTAATTAAATTTAAACAGGAAATGATGAGTAATCAACACGACTATTAAAGAAAAAACAAGAAACCTTGTATGGATTTAAATGCCACCTATCCTCTTGTTACAAATTCTTATCAGCCATCGTTGAGCTGTTACAGGCTGTGAATTACAAATACTTAGATTTATTTCAATGTAATGCACTTAACTTTTACTGATTCAACTTTAACCTTATTGTTAAAATTTGCATCTAATAGCATTAGATGTATCATTATAAACATTAGCATCATTATAGTAATTCATTGGGTAAGACTATAATCTTCAGACCTCGTTTAATATTCATAAATCACTTCATAATAATTGGTAAATTAATAAATGAATATGGTAAACTAAAGAAGTGCCACCATTAATATACCTATTAGGTGTATTTGAAACAAATAACCTTTTCCCTTAATAGGGACTGTGGTTTGAAAAAGGAATACACACTGAAAATCCTTATTAAACAAGAAATGTGTGTTTTATTCTTTCCTGGTATAGAAACTATACTTCCATATATATTTTTCAGTGTCAGCAAACTTAAGGAAGAGATCGAAAGGAAGTGTGGAATACCAATAGATAAACAAGTTTTACTAGCTAGCGGTGGTCATAGCCTGGAGCCTAATGAACGAGTAGGAACATATATAGCAGGCACTGACACCTGCCCTATATTTCTATTTAGTAAGACAGCTATTGAAGGAACTGTTCCACCCATACCTACCACTGATTATGGGCCAGGTATTAATTTATGTTTTACTTTATGAATTTTCAAGTCTCCGGATTAGAAAAAATTTAATCTAATCAAAAAATTTTGATTAAAAAAATTAAATTTTGTTGTATAATAGTAGCTGTAGTATAAAATTAATAACTCTGAACCAAATGTTTTTAGTATTCTATGGAAGATCATGGCGTTGTCTCCTTTTAAATCTATTTAGAATATCTAAATTATTTGGTAAGATATATTTAAATTAGGTTAGATTGAAATAATAACTCTCTGTTTGTTTCTCACTAACTTATTATTACCTTCATATAGGAAAATGGTGTTTATTTCTTTATTAAGTTTTATAAAGAAAAAAAAGCAGCAGAGGAAATTATTATAATAAGGAAAAAAGAGCACTTAAGAGACTAGATGAGTTTGTAATATTTATATTTCTCTATGAATATGCTATGTTTTACGTAGTGAAATATAGTTATTACAAACTCATCTACAGTCTATCGTTTAGTTTAAAAATCTTGACAGGTCAGTTTAGACACCATTGTTTCTAAAGAAAAAAAATCCCTGCAAGAAGGGAGCGGGAAAAACTATGTAAACAAATCAGGTTATTTTACTAGTATTTTCTTGGCAATGTTTTTTTTACATTTCTTTTGTGTTTTCTTACATAGTTTTATTTTAAAATATCATTTTAAGATTAATTTGAGAGTAATTTTCAAACCGATGTTATCAAAAGTAGAACCACAAACAAATTGAACGTTTGCTGGGAAGAAGGTTTTTTCCTACAGCTGTTATTGTGGTAGGGATTTTTTTCTCTTTTTAAGTCAGAGGTTGGCAGCGGCTTCTCTGATTGGTCAATCCCCAAAATACTTATGACCTTGGGGATTTTTAAACTAAACGATAGACTGTAGTCTGGTGTTGATATTATTCATCTAGTCTCTTAAAGTACTCATCTTTTTTATTAATCAAAATCAGAAATAATTATAATTTTGAGAAAGGATTAGTTTGATGAAAAATAATTAATTCTAATGATTTTGGATGCTGAATACTTAAATGTTACTACAGCAGATTGCACTTCTGGTGTAGCGGAGATTTACTAAGAGTTGTTGTTATTTTATTCCATGTAATTTTAAAAAGGTAGTTATGGTAATTAAACCTTATGCTGTGCATATTTATTTATTTAATAATATTCAATGCAAAAATTACTTACAATTTCTAATTTGCAAAGTTTACAAAAATAGTTATTTATGCCATAAGGCTGAGAAGTGTGTCTTTATGTCACGGCAATTAGATTTACCGACGAGCGAAGCGAGTCGGGAAAAATTGCCAAGTCATAAAGACATTCTCAGCCGGATGGCATACACTATTTTTTTTGAGGTAGCACTCATTAAATAAAGCACTCATTAAAAAAAATCAAAAAATAGCACTCATTAAACTGCGCTATTTACTTAATTGAAAAAAAAAAAAAAAACAAACGTCCAATTATTATTAACTCTATATTATCGTCGTCATTAAATTCATCCATAGCTTCACACTTGTACTCATAAATGTAAAAGCTTTACAATTAAACACACAAAAATTGTCAATTAGAACACCTTTTAAAAACAAAAAAAAATTAGTCTACGAACAAAAACAGAAACAAAATGATCAAAACTCATGAAGGTTTAACACAGATTGTTTTTTGAACACGCTTCATTACAGTAATGGCGGCAACATATGAATTACTTTTACGTCCTAGGAGTTTTTTTTACATTCATTATTGTCCTCGGAGGTGAAAAGTACTAAATAACCTCCTATAACAATAATGATTGGCTTCTCATCCTAAAAACGGTCCAATAAAGTGCTCAATTACATACTACCTCAAAAAAACATTTGATGTTTTTTCTCAGATTATTTCATTTTATTTATATTTTATCATTTAAATGTTGTAGATATAAATATGACTAATGAAGTTGTGGCTGCTTTAGACTTACCTCCTACTATTAATACAGTCAAAGTTAGACATCTTTTAGCTCAAAAATTTAGAGAACTTGCAGAGGAACAGCTTAGAATTTGTGAAAATTTAGTCCATGATCAGCACCTTCAACAACAAGGTTCAAAAATTTGTATTTTGTTGAATTTTTTGTATTTATGTGCCTATTTTACTTATGTATGTTTCTTAATGGTTAAATCATGTGTCAAATTTTTTCATTCACTATTGTTCTTTGATATGACAGCCAAGGAACAATAGTCTCTGTTTAGTTTGAGTAAAGTTTTTTAATATTTCAGTTAAATAAACTAAGTATTAAGTTTAAAGCATAAGTCGTCTATTTGTTCAATGATACTTACAAAGTAAATAAGTTTGTAGATTGTTCTTATGTTATAAAACTTGCTCTATACAGCTTCAGCATTTAGGTTGATGTAAATACCTTGTGGATTATGAGTATTCTATTCCATCCAAATTTCTCCATTGTTTTTAGGTTGGGCAGCTGTGGTAGCAAATTTAGATGATATTATATTCTTGTTTAAATCTAGAAGTGAAAATTTCAAGCAGAACTTCATGCAGCATTTAGAGACTAGGGATCAATATATAGAAATTTTAAAGAAGTAAGTCTTAATGTGTTCTTTTATTTGATTATAATGTCTTTAAATATACAGTTCCTTAACATTAATTATAATCCGACACATTTTAGTTAAATTATGGTTCCTTTTTGCTTGTTTTTAAGTCCTTAATCTTATTTTCCATCGATGGGTATAATTTATTTGAAACCCCCAAAAGAATAGGCTGTGAAGATTTTTTTTATGAAGAGAACCTCTATTAGTTAAGGATGAATCAGTGTCACAATAACTAAATATCTTTTATAATTGTATTCATATGAAAACAAACATTTTGTTAACTACCTGTTGAAGTTTTTTTTGGGCCAAATGGGCTTTTATTTTATTCCCAATGGTGTTCAATTGTATGAACCAAAGCATGTGAAAAAGTTATTACTGACTGGGATTTTCACCCTGGACTAATCAGACATTGCTTTTAGTGAATTTTCTTTGGAAAAAAATTTGGCTTGATTATTCTTTTTCACTGGGAAAACTTTTTGGATTATGTTTTGGGGTGCTGACTAGAATTAAACTAGTCTGAAGTCAATAGGACCACTCTAAGTGACCAAAAATGTTAAAAAGCCATGATAAATTACCAGAAAACAAAATTGCGGTCATTGAAAAATGTGCAGCAAGAGAGCATAATGCTTAATGGTGAAAAATATTAATATTTTAGTAAAATGCACAGTCAAATGAAGCCTATGGTTTATATGCTGCATAGCTATTTGATTTCTTTTATGAATAATATTTTGTTTTTATGATGTATTTATTTTAGTTAAATGATATAAATTGTGTTATCTATTTTTACTAATGTTGTAACAACGTTCATATTTCTTTGATGAAGTAAAAAAGATTTGCTTGCAGTAGGTTGTTTCACTGGCATTGATGGGAAAGAAGCAGCTTTTGAAAGTTTAGAATCTCAGAGCACAACCTCTAATACACCTATGTGCGTGACATATGTTTTCCTAAATGCCCAGAGTCTTATTGACTTCCTCCATGCAGGCTTTCCCTTTGATCATTGTATTTATTTAGCAAGGAGTTAATAGTCACTTATTTTTGTTACAAATGACTAATGTAATATATACTGTTCTAGTTTTGAGAATGATCTAGATACACTAAATAAAATCCCTGTATTGCCTGCTCTACTGGAGGGAGAAACAGAAGAAGCACAGGAGCAGAATACTCTCACTCTTCTGGAGTGGATTTCTGCTCAGGATCAACAGGCTAGTCTTCAACAGGTGGCTGACCAGTGTAGAAAGGGCATCGACCAGGTTGGCTTTCTATTCATATTTCTTGTTTTTTAACAAATTTCCTAAATGAGTTATGTGTCATGGCAGGAGTCAAACCTCCAATACAAATCCGTTTCAGAAGTTTTTTTATGACAAAAAATAGGTTTTGCCAGACTTTGTATTGTTTTATCGAGTTTTATATATTATATAATATATATATATATATATATATATATATATATATTATATTATATATATATATATATATATATATTATATATATATATATATAATTATATTATATATTATATATTATTATAATTTATTTTTTTTTTTTATTTATTATTTGTATGTATGCGGACACAATAACTTTCGAACGCTTTCTTGGTTCGAAATGAAACTTGGTTCAAAAATCAACCTTGTCATGGTCCAGAACCCTATTGTTTATGAAATATGTGAGACGCCATTAACCCACAATAATGATCCCACAGACATTTAAAAAAATTACAAATCTTCATATAGTGTTTAGATTGGACTGTAATCTTTTACACATTTACTAATATGTATAGTTCACAAAAATACAAAGTTTCATTTTATTACCATTTATTGATTGACATATATGTCAAAAAAAACAATATGTCATAAATTGACAATGTAAATCAATCAAGTTTTTTCTCTATTACATTTGAAAATTCACTTATATCATGGCAGTATGCCACTTATATAAAAACCAGTAATATGACGAACTGATCATCAACAATGTGGCCACTACACAGTAAGGTGCAGAGGCCGCAAAGAGGCCGAATGCCTGTTTTTTCTCGGTGATTTCTGTGGGACCACTAGTGATGAGTTGGCATTAAAACTGATATTTCCTGATTGGAGATAAACTAAGTAAATCTCAAGATATACTTGGTTTTTTTTTTTTTTTTTTTTTTTTTTTTTTTTTTGAGGTCAACTGCAGGGTTATGTTCCTCCATGGTAGTTGAATTAAATAAGGTCTAAGAAAATTATTTGATATTTTTGGTTATAGAATAATAATATTTAGGTTTAAGTAAATATAGATGTTTTTAAGGTATAAATAATAAGGATATTTAGATGAGAAGTATATAATAATTTAGTTTAAAGGTCTGTAATTAGGTACTTGGTTTTAAATTAGAAGTTTTTTATATCCTGATAACAGGCTAAGCGAGTCAAAAGTGACAGTGACAAAGGTAGCAAATCAGATAGGTTGAAGAAGTGTTCAGAGGTACCTCGTACCCAATATTTCATATTATTTTAATTAGCTGATTTGATTAAATTATTTTTACAAGTATTTACAAACAGATCATAGTCTTACTATTTCTTAATATCATTTCAATAGTGTTTCATTTAAATAAGTGGTTTCTGAGCAAATAGTTCTTCTGTTTCAGTTTGACAGTGATGTTCTAGAGAGTCTTATTGCAGAATCTACAAGAACTATAGAAGCTGCTGGAGGTAAAAGTAGAAGAGAAATCGGAGGGTTAGAGGAAAGACTCTATGGATTAGATAAGCTATGCTGTGATGCTAAACTAATTCTCAGGGATCAAACTGATCTCGCTAATGTAAGACTTTGTTTCTAATTTCCTCTTATTGTTTTTGTTTATTTTTTATGACCTGTACCCATTTCTTCTCATAAAGGTCTCTAAGGTCAAATTTTATGATTTTAACAAAATTTCCAAGAGAAAATGAGGTCGGGTTTATGGAGAGGGATAGGTGGATTGTTTCAGAGGAGGGAGGGGCACTCACTGATCCAAAATATTTACACAGTATATATGTATATAAATATGTGTGTATTTCTGCATGTATGTTTTTCCTATAGACTTTTCTATGGAATACATTAATGTTGACGTATATAAGATAATGTAAAAAAATTTTACTAATACATTTTAAAATTTCCTTATATTGTTGCAGTATGCCACTTATATAAATTATTAATTTGATAAACCAATATAGGACAAGAAGCATGTGATGGCGAAGCAGCAACAGGGAGGCGGGTGGGCTGCGTAGCTAATTTTGCTTATTCAAAATGAGTCCATTCCTACCTATACTTATTTCTATCCTTACTTTATTATTATCAAATCGTTTTTATTAAGTTTCTATTGCAAATTTCCATATAAGATTTTTCTAGCTATTTTTTTTTTTGATACACAAGAAAGTTTTTTTTTACTATCTGTTATAAGAATGAAGTTCTTTTATATAACACACGGTTAAAATAAGTTAACAGCATGGGAAAGTAATGGAAGGTAGCTTATGATGTTACTCCTACATGTTAAAACATGCTCACAACTTCAAATCAGGCTGACCTCATTGGTTCCTCAACACTATTTTCCCCACGCTGTCAATTGATTTTAATCATGTTTTATGCTATAAATACTTTAATTCTTTTTAGTGAAGGTGGTGGCATCATGGCTTATTTTATGGTTAAATAGTCATGTAACAAGAAGTAATACAAAACAACAACAATTAGTTGCTAAAAGGCCACAGCAAGCGCCCCCAGGGTCAAGGTGTCTCAATGGCATAAAGCGATTTGTTATTTATTTATATTGCTATTTGATTTTGACTTGTGTAATCTAACAATGTATCCATTCTTTCTTTACAGGCTCTAGCTCAGAATCAAAATAGTGTTAACAACTTAGGAGGAGATGAGAGTATACTGCCTGATCTTTGCCGATCTCACAGACACCATCTGAATGATATGCTTAGAAATCATGATCAGCTTAGGGATATCAGAGCAAGGTGTGCTAAGGCAAAAGAGGAACTTGCTGCTAATCTTCTTGTTAGGCTCAAGTATGTTATCTAATAATAACTAAAAAAATGGGTACTAAATATAGTTTAACCATAAATAAATCCAATATAATACACATGATTATAAGAGTAATACTATATAACGTATATGTATATATATTATAATATATATATATATATATATATATATATTATATATATATATATATATATATATATATATATATAATATATTATTATATTATATTATTATATATATTATATTTATTATATATATATATATATATATATTATATTATATATATATTATTATATATATTATATATATATTATATATATAATATTATATATTATTATATATATATATATTTATATATATATTATATATTATATTATATATATTATATTATATATATAATATATATATATATTATATATATATATATAATAATATATATATATATATATATATATAATATATATATATATATACACACACAAGGGCGTGCCTTGTAGATAAAAAAAAATCATCCAAATTGGCCAAGCAGAAGTGGAGAAAAAGAGGTTTGAAAATGACATTTTTGATGACTTCTTATTCTTTCTGCATTTTTGTTGACGCACCTACAGCCTAAACTATTGAACGGATTTTGACGCATGAAGACTTTTTGGACTCGTCTTATGCTCGTGTGCATTCCTGCCTCATAAAATCTCAATTTCAACATTCCTTTGCTGAACGCGAAGCGAAAAATTAAGCTAGCAAACAGTATTTTAATATGTTTACAAGGGCTGTAAATATATTAAGCTGATTTAATTATAATATTTGTAATTATTTTTTATAATTAGCTCATAAGCTATCAGTTTTTGATTTAATTTCAACTTTTGTAATATAAAGGGTATATTCCATAAATGCTCTCTTAAGGGTTTAATTTTTTTATTGTTCTCTGTTGTTAAGGTGTTGACATTGAAAGTTGAATTTTCATAGAAAATGATTTCTATGTTTAGAAAATGATTTTATATTTAGCTGTGTCGTTGATCATCTTCAACTGCTCATATTTAAATTTATGTTTACTTTGAATTCCTTGTTTTTAGATGGGTAATGGTGGTAGAAAATAAAGTTCAAGGTAGATGGTTAGATGTTAATGTACATGAAAGTGTTAAGAAGTTGGGACAACATCTAGAAGTATTAGAGCAACTACATACAGCTCCCTCTATGTATTTAGCTGCTGTTGCTGAGGTCGTTAGAAGAAGAACATTCTCACAAGCTTTCTTATCCGTAAGTTTATCTGCTATAGATTTATTTATTTATTTATTCTCCAAAACGTAGTATAACAGTTTTTGGGTTTGATCAGTTGACAGCCCACAACAAACAATGTGGAAACTAGTGAGCAGAATATGTTTTCGAAAGTCAGTCGAAAGCTTAGTTATTATTATATATTAAAAAATAAAGGACTTTTGTGTAATTAATCTGTTTTATTTATATATTTTTTTTAAGTCCACAAAAGAAACTTTTTGAAGAATATGTTTTGTTTGCCTTTAATTCCCCAGAACATTTTTTTTTTATAAAATCCGTATATTGCCATAAAAATTATTTTCGTTTACTTCTCTTATAGTAACATTTATTTTGTAATTCTACTGGTAGTTTACCTGCACCCCGAACCTAATAAAAATAGCATGTACTGGATACCTTGGAACTTTTCCTCACAACATAGGATTCACTACGCTAATCCTCACTACTTTGTATTCGCTATGCTAATCCTCACTACTTTGTATTAGCCTATGCTAATCCTCACTACTTTGTATTGCTACGCTAACTACTTGTATTCACTATGCTAATCCTCCCTACTTTTTATTCGCTACGCTTCCTCATACTTGTATTCGCTACGCTATCCTCACTACTTTGTTTACGTATGTACGCTAATCCTCACTACTAGGCTAATCCTCACTACTTTGTATTCGCATACTTTGCATGTCTTCAAACTCGCTTCACTCGTCGTCCTTACACAGAGAATACATAAGTTAGTGAATAACGACTATAATGGTGTAATCTTGGTTTCAGATTTTTAATGTAAACACAATACTTTTTTCTTATATGTATAATATAAGAGAAGGAAAGTAAAAAATATGTATTATAAATAGGTATGCAAACAACGCATTTACATACGATTCTAAGATAAGTCAATCACTGCATTTGAAACCTAACTGATAAAATTTTTCCTTATAATATAATTATGAGCAATTTTCTAGAAACAAAGAAAATAATTATAAAGAAGATAAGGGTGGGTGAATCAGACTGAAACCAATGTCTTTTTAAAATATATAGACATTAACAATTTGTAAAAGGCGGACCTTCTACTTTTTTGTGATTTTGAATTCATTTTTTCAAAAAAGTTTATTATTTGTTTGAGACAACAATAAAAATAAAAGACATGCTTGCTACAACAAATTGTATTGTTTTGTGATTTTGTTAACATTTCCCTTACAATATGTTGAGGTTAAAATGTTTCTATCTCTTCCTCTCTTTTCCCCTAACCTTGTTCAGGCGTTTGGACATATTCTCCCCTCCTGGGAATTATCTGATCAAGCCATAACAAGTGATATTTGTTTTTATGATCTTGCTCGATTTTAATATTGTATTAGTAAGGTAAACTCATTTGAAGGTAATAAAAATTATATTATTTTAATAACAAATAAAAAAAACTAGTTTTTAGACTTATTGCAGAAGTCAAATTCAATAGATTATTTTGATTATTTCTCAATGTCAAATGTATTGTATATGAACCAGAGATTTAATACTTTGTATAATTAAATTGGAAAAAATATTAAAAAATTTCTAAAATCTATCTATAATCCCAAAAATTTTTGGGATTATATATATATTATATATATATATATATATATATATATTATTATATTGTATACTTTTACTGCTTATTTGGTTATTGCTGTAATAAATCTAATTTTGACTATTCTTGCTCTAATTTCTTTGTAATTGTTTAATTTTGGGTCTAAAATCAAATGGTGTGTTGAATGATGTATATAGCATATTGTGGTTATTTGGTTAAAATTGTTCTGTGATTCAAATAACTTGCCTCTTTAGACTCAGTGCCATTGTCAAGTTTTCAAGGAACTGTTTAGCTGAGGCGTACATTAAATATTGAGAAAATATCAGAGAAGGATACTCATAGTAGTATTATCATTCCTTTTTAAGCTTTTTCTCACAGTTTGGTCTAATTTCATTATTATATGTTGTGTTGCATTTTGCATCCCTAGGGGTGTAAAGACATTTACATGCAGGTTGCTACCTATGGAAGTCTAATTTACAACTTTACAACCTATAGTAATTGTTCGGATGACAGAATTGGGGAGGGGATAGATTCTTTTTGGCCTTTTAATACCACCACACCCACACACAATATATATATATATATATATTTAATATTATATATATTATATATATATATATATATATATATATATTATATATATATATATATAAATGGTCATTCTGACCCTGTTAATAATATTATTGTGTCCTAAATTTAGTTTGTTAATTTTAAATTAATATTTAAATTGTTTTTTGAATAGTATTAGAATAATTAAAATGACTCTGTGGCCATAGTAGGTTTTGTTTGAACCAAAGATTATGTAGTATACCAGATAATACTATATACTACAGGTATACTAGATAATCTTTGGTTTGAACCATAAAGGTACTCATATTTAAAAAAGTAATTTAGGTTTTTGTCAAGCTATTATTATAAATTTTTCATATTTTTAGAAATAGTCCTGTATGGGTTAGTTCATTTTTATTATGTTTAAGGGGTGCGATGTATATACCATTTGGTAAATATAATGCTTACTTGTGGTCTATCCATTAATACCTATTGTTTGATACTCCACTTGATTTGTTCAAAATATCTAATTTTTGGGATGGTGTGTTTTTGCACATTAATTGCAAAAGGCCAATGATAAAATTTTTATTTTCTTTTTCTCTTGTTGGATCAAAAAGTTGTACATATGTACCAAATTTAAAGTTATTGTAGTTACAGGGGATATAAAAATCAGACTGACAGATGGAACAACAGTTGGTTAAGGGTTTGAAACAGGGGGTAACTTAAATGAGGAAAAGTTTGGATTTGATTATCGCAAGCTACTAAAAATAGCGCTGCGGCGGACCGGTGCGGACAATTCATGAACTAACCCCAATAGCTTTCCAAAAATGACTGATTATATTTTTATATTTAAATTTATGAATGCCATGGCAATTCTTGGTTATGACAGCTACATTTATTATTATTATAAAATGATTTTTTCTGTATTTTTCACAAAAACGGTTTGCCGTTGCATGTTCTGTAATTCAAAAATTCAGAAACTAAAAGTAAATAGAAACTTTTTTAAAACTTCCAGGGAACGCTACTGATGGCAGATAAGTGTAAATTTCATTTAATTTATTTATTGATTTAGTCGATTTTATCAGGTAATTACATTTATTCACATGTGCGCATCTTGCCAAGTAATTAAAATACAGGCTGAATTAAATGCCAAAAACTATCTTCTACCACGTGTAAACTTTAGCTACTATTTCATTATTACCTGATTGAATCAATTAAATTAATAAATTACTTGAATGAAAAACTTAAAAATAATCAGAAGCGTTCTGTGTAAGATTAAAGTGGTAGGGTTAGTTAGAAGTATATCTATACAAAGTATAAAAATTAAATTTTAAACTGACTGGGCAAAAAGCGGGAAATCAAGCCACGCCCATTCAATTGAAAGGTAGGTCCCCCGCCGCGCTAGTGTCGACCGGAATCCAAATTTTCCCACCATTGAGTCGACAGTCTTACTGTTTAAGTATCTATAGTCTCTGGTTTGAAACATATCTCTAAAACCCTAAGAATTATCTGTATAAAAATTTATTAACTTATGAGCAGATGTAATTCTTTCATATAATGATAATTTGTTGTTGTTTTCTAGTGGGGCAATGATGTTTCGTGCCAGGTTTGTGCAGTTCACTCAGAAGAAGTAGAACGTAGGAAACAATTCCACTCTCAGTTTCAGGGTCATTTCCTGTTCTCATTATTCCCTGGCTTAGATGATCTTCCTCCTCAGTTTGCTACTCATCCCCCTCCTCTATTTGACTCTAATTTACCAAAGGTTTGTCTTTTTACATAAAAAATTTTCAAAAATTAGTAATTTTTTATAAACACATTTGATGGGACTTTAATAAATACAATTTAAAATAATGTGAATGACAATATTTTGCTTTTATTCACATAGCCTATTCATGTCTATAATTTTTAATAATTATATAATTTCATTTAACATTAAAGATTATAATGAAGAAATAATTTAAAATAATACATCCCTCTTATAATCAGGCTTTAAGTGATCCATCTAGTGCTTTCATTGATCATAGAGGTTCGTTGATTTGGTGTTCTAAGTTAAAAATTAAGTAAACAGAAGCTGATAAAATAACTGAAGCTCAATTTTATCTATATGATGTTAGCTTATGACATCGAACATTTTATCAAATTCTTCTAGAACCCTTTTTATTATGTGTTATTCTTAGGATTTGACGTGTGGAATGTTTGAAGGGAAAAGTATCTGTGCGCTACTATAATTATACTGTTTTAAACATAGATAAGATATAGAGGGGCCCTATAGGATGAATTTTGAAACATCATAAAAGTAACCTGACCACTGACCACCTTTGACTATCAATATAATCAAATAAACCAAACAAAAATACAGTAACTTATGTACTAAAACGTTTAAAATACAAATCAAAACTCAAAAATTGTGCGGGAAGCCGAATTCAATGGATTTATTGTAACCTTGCTTTACTCATGGGGAGGTTTCAATGGGGTTACACAGGGCCTCTGCGAGCCCCAAAAAGATGTTTCAGACCTTTCAAAGTATTGAGATTGGCTATGCCCCCTCTAGTTTACATCTTTATGGTTTTAAATGTTTGTGCTTGGTTACTGTTATGCTTGTGACGTTTCTGCTTTTCACTTCCTGCTACACTATCTGAGTTCACTAACTCTACATCTGTCACTTAATTAATAAACCTGTGATTAATTTTAATCTCTTATCCTTGTATTGCCTTTATTTTACTTCTTTCTGTCATTGTTTTCCTGTAATTGAGATAATAGCTAATTACTATGAACTCATTGTGTTACAGTTATGTCACGGATATAGAAGCGTTAAAAAGACAACTACCAGACATGGCTCTCTCTATATCAGTTCCTGATTTATCTTCTGTCTGTCAATTCTTTCTATCTAGATCTAAAACTGAAGTCTCTCAACCCGTCCATAATAAAATAATTGTTTGTATTAATCTTATATTTTTCCACTTACTTATGAACAAATCAAACTTAAAACCTACACATAGTATGAGTCCTTTTATTTGTAAAATTAATGTAATGAAGAGAAACAATCAAATTCATTCTTGAAATTGTTATGTCAAAACAAATAAATTTCGGAAGGAAAATATTTACCCTAAAAGGAAAATTTAAATGATTTTTCTGATATTATGTTTCTTTTATCAAACTTTACAAAATCTGCATTCTATAGGTTGATTCATTGGTTGGAATATTCTTGTATTATGATTCTTTAGTTAATCTATTTTAAGTATATTTTCATTATTTGACTTTCTGATATTTCATGTGGGTAGATTAATTTTTCTTATAAATTGATTCTTTGTCTACTATAGCTAAATCATTTCTTTTGGTATTAGACTTTATCAGGGAATCTTTCTAATACCAAGAATCCTCTATCAACATTAACAAATACCATTTATAAGTTACCATTTTTGAAATGACAATTTAATCAATGGGCAATTATTAATTGTATTTATATAATATTTGTTTTGTTTAATTCAGTAAAGCACTGTAGCTAAATAGAATGACTTTAAATTTCCTCAGAAAAAGAGGTTTTTGTTTATCTGTGTCTGAAATGGTCTCTGTGCTCAACCCTGTATTTTAAAAGTTTCTTGAAATCTTTTTAATTTCCTTCTTCTCTTTTTATAGTAGTTTTTTTTTATTTTCTTTTCACTTCTACTATTTCAGGAAGTAGTTGGAGGTTTAAGTACTAATATAGATGTGACGTTGCTTCAACCTACAGACAACAGTCAGTCCTCGGCACAGAGTGCGACCCAACCTATTAGCGACAGGTACGCATCTCCTTTCAGGTAGATATCACTTTTATAATTTTTATTTGCTCAAATAAATAATTAAGTTGTTCAAAAATATTAATAAATATCATTAAAATTCAAACTTTTTAAGTCTCAACTCCAAATTATGTTTAAATAGATAAATTATTTTTATTAGCTAAAATTGATTTTGGAACAGTAGGGGTTAAAAAAGCTTAATCTAATTTATAATTTTATATGAATGAAATCTTTTCATTAAAAAAAACTAAATGTAGATTCATTATTTAATTGTTTTTAATTAATAATTTTTTATTTGGCCGACCTTTTCTTCAACTCATTAATTTTTCTACCTAGCATGTTTCTATATTTTTATTATTTATAATTTATTAACAAATTTTATGTTTTTGTTTGTTTGAAGAGGGTTTGAGTCTGAGACAGACACAGAAGATTTAGAAAATGCTAGTCATACTGAAGTTCCTTTACTTAAAAAAGGCAGAAAAAGAAAAGATGTAAGTCTCTCTATGTTTATTATTAAGAGCAGAAATGGAAAAAAATCGGGTACGGGGTACTTAGGAACTTTTTTTCATCATATCAGATTTGGTACGCTCATCCTCCACTTTGGACTCGCTTCACTCGTCCTCAGAATATAAAATTAGCCAAATTTATACTGCAACACGTCTTCAGACTCGCTTTGCTTGTTCTCAGATAGAAAATATATCCGTTTCATTCTCAGCGGTCACCCATAAAGCATTGACTATTCTCAATGATTCTTAACTTTTATGTTACAATAAAAATCATGGATATTCTTACTTATTTTTACTACTTGGAATATACTACTTATTTTTAGGTAAAGAAATTCACTTGTACCAAATTTCAACTCAATTGGATTATTTCCCGATTTTTTACCATTTTAAAAAACTTACACATGTCATTTGATAAAAATTCTGATAATGAGATGAAACTTGGCACATGAATCAGTCTTTTACATGGCTACATGTGTGACTAACTGCTATCCGGATAGCATCGTTTTTCCGTGTTTTATGAGTTTTTAAAATTTTTACTGAGTCATTTTTGCAGGTTCATGACATCATAAACAAATTATTTTCCGAATAATTTAAGCGGTAGACTGATTTTTGTACAAAGTTTTAACTCTGTCTTTTATGATGATAACAAACACACCATATACAGATAAACAACTTTGTAAAAACCACTTGGGTCTTAAAAACACCTGTAACGGATAATTCTGGTGATATCCTAGTTTCGGATTTTTGCAAACAAAAAACTTTTTCTATATTCCTATGGTATAAATTAGGAAAATTGATAACTAAATATTTCATCGTGGAATCAAGCTAAATTAATGATATTCTTGTAACTACAGTTTGCTATGTGTGATAAAAATTTGCTTCTTTCTTTTTATGGTTTGTTTTGATTCATTTGTTAATTGTAGAGTTTTTAAATCATTAGCTTAGCAAATATGTGGTTGGTAAATGAAATGTATTGTTCTAAAATTGTTTATCCTTGTGTATTTAAATTGAAAAATTGGATTCAGGGTACCACAGAATATTTTCATACCTTGTAGGATTCATTACACTCAACCTCACCACTTTATTTAAGTTTTCATTATTTGTAATTTACTCCATTCATGCATCTTCTAATCATTCTTTTGGATAGAGTCACCCGTGGTGTAGTGGCCAATACACAGAATGAATGGACTTTAGTCATTGGTTCAATCCCAGCACGGGCCTCTGGGATTTTTATGAGAGGGATAAAAATTCTGCATACCATGTCCTTCAGAAGGGACGTGTAAAGCCTGTGCGTTGTCAAGGTAATCGTTAAAGACCCCTTACCCTATAGGCAAAATTTAGGACCCTTATTGTAGATTCATTATAATACTATACTGTTTCTACCTTGTACTTTAAAGTGTGTGGAGGTTTGGTTTAACAGTGAGAGCACGTGTTGTTCCCAGTTTTCACTATACTATAAGAGTCAGTGAAAATGTGAATGATTGCTTGAAAAAGCATGAGAGGAACCATAGAAATTCACGGATCTTCTGACTAGATTAGATGAAATATACGTACACTTGAAATTAAAAGGAGTTGAACACTATCTTAGGGAGCTGGCAAAAAAGGGCCCAACAACGTGGCCTACTTGCCTGGTAATTAATACCACTCCCCCATATTACTTCTACTACATTCTTTTGGATCTGTTTATTTAAGCAAAGAATCTCAATATCTTTAATAGGAGTATTCCCATGAGTTATTGCCATAAAAGTCACAATGTGTTGTTGAATGTTGATTTCAGGGCAGTATTATGGTGGAAGCAAAGAAGATAAACATGTGTGAGAGTGCTGTGGGAGGTCTAAAAGCCGACATGGTTAGTCTTAAAGAGTGGGTTCTATCTCAGAGGAATGACATAGACAGTATGTTTGCAAGTCTTACTCTTACTTGCTTGCAGCAGAATGAAGCTATGACTAAGGTATGTTTGTTCCACCGTTATTTCCATCATAATAATAATAATAAACAACAGCAATAGAGCTATGACCCCTTCATTAGCAATTTTAACTTTGAAAATTTACTGAAAACAAAAACAGTTAATAGAATGTAACAGACAAGGTATCTAAATATAGCTAGCTGTATATGGTACTTCAAAGAACAAACTGTAAACTAAATAAATATTTAGCCACGTGGGTTAGCATCTAGGTATGATTATTAAAAAAATACTTTGTAATGACTACAAATTTTGACTTAAACAAAAGAATATTAAAAATCAACAAATAATAAACTAACAAATACATTTAACCATAAAAATTAAATAGTGTAACAAACAAGAAAATAGTGTCTTCACCAAGGAAACAACTTGTACCCCATATCAATGAATCTTTAACTTTAAACTTTGGTTTATAACATATTTTTATTTATAAATTTGCTACAATATATTTTCAATCATCAATACATCTAGATTGGAAAGTCAGAAATGTATTTTTAAAGTTTATCTGGCTGCTAGCTTTGGCCCATTGTCAGTGTAGGGTCTTCTTACCATAAAAAGTTGATTTATTGAACAAGTGGTTCTCATTACTCCTATAATCCTTATTATAACTCTTACTATTTGCTGGACTCTGCTAGAGTGCACTGAAGCTCAAAGTGTTATCTTCTGCAGGTATTTATCTATTAAATATAGATTTTAATTTGAACAAAAAATTTGAAATATTGAATGATGTGTGATCTGTGGTAGATAGATAGGTTCATAACTCATCCCAGCTATCAAACTTTTCATTTGCACATTTCCAACACCACAGTGTGAAATTAAACTTTCTTTTTTTAAATGTTGATCCCTCTGTTTTTTTCATTCTTTCAAAACTCTTTATTTCACAAAAAACTTATAGGGATAAAATAAAAAATATTACATAAAATTTAAAACAAAAACAAAATATTACAATGAACCTATAGGATACCTTTTTAATTTTCATAAAATTCACTAGTATTAAATTTAAATTTGTAGGAATTAGAATTAAAAAGAAATGAAGTTGACCATTTAAGAAGTTTAAGTGCCCGTTTAGAAGAGCAGTTGAAAGTATCTCTTGTTAGGGAAGAAAGCGAGAGAGAACAAAGAATCCAGTTATCTGAGGAAGTTAGGCAGCACATGCAACAGATCAGTTTATTACAGCAACAGGTTAGTTCTATTTATTTACTTTTTCAAGTTTTTGGTTGATAAAGTTGTTTATGATTGCTTTGTGTCAAATTTGTTGATTCATTAAGCTTTATTCAGGTTCATTTACATTATGATATGTCTTTATAAGCTTACAAATATTGATGTCTGTAACTACACCTGTTGTTGCATTCACACTGTATAGCCAGTTTTCACTTAGCTCCTTGTTTGCTTCTCAGTACTACTGAACAGGTTGTGACCCCACAAAGATGTAGCAACCAGGGCTTCATTTATAATTAGTTTGGGCTCATTTACTATTTTCCTGGCTGTTACACCTTTGTGGTCGCAAGGTCTCACTGAAACTAACTGTACAAACTCTTACGAAAAAATGTCTTTATGGAAATGTAAGTATTTTATCTAAATGAACATATTATATTTTTATTTTTACTTTGATCAATCTGAGTCTTTATTTGATTTTAAAATGTTTACCTGTGTATTTATTTATGTTTTATCTATCCTTTTTCCTGGTAATATAATCATTTTTAGGGGTGAAGCGGAGTGCAATATATTTCACTGTTCTACTTTGCATTGCTCTTACATTAGTTGGTGTGTTTTTAATATTACAACATTAAAAACCATTTAGTTGTTATGGAAAAATGCATTCAAAGTACTTTAAACATGTATTTAAAAAAACATATTTCACATTAAATGAGGGCTCAAATCTTAATGATATGAAACATAGTTATCATTTTACTATAATATTTTGTATTTCTATTCATATCAGTTGTCAATAGAAGTAAGAAGAGATTGTCTAGAAAAGTCCTTATTGTGGATGTTTGGGAGTCATTCTAGATTACATGAAATGTGTGATGAAAACTTATTTAGCATTGCTCCTAACATAAATATCAAACATAAAGTTAGATTAAATTAGTATTTTTACGAACCTCTTGCAAGGCTGAAACAGGCTCATATTGAAAAACATTTTGCCCCATCTGACAAAGTAGTTTTCAGTGGAAGTCTCTTGTAGTGTGTAAAACATTGCTCCTTGTAGAATTCCCCCCTCCTACAAGTTTTGGCTGGCTACAGGTCTTGGCTGAAGTGCTTTGTTATTATGCTTTTATACGTTGAGACTCATTTATTTTTTCCTTTTTACATTTTTAAGACTTAATTAACATATGTCTCTAAGCAACTTATTCCTTAAAAATTAAAGGAACGAGTTTGTAAAATATTAACGGGGAGTGTAGTGGGACAACTAAACAAATTTTGTTTTGAAAAGTAAGCAGTAAAAATTTTTGGATTTATTGAAGGCTGTTAATTTAATAATTTTAACTCAATTGTTTACGAACTGACTTTTTCCTATTTTCTTATACTTTTAGTAAAAACAAATGGGCATTCCTATAAGTATTGATTAAGTTAAGGCAGAAGAGTGCTATCAAAGAATAATAAATCAAAATAAGGGACAAGTAAGGAGGTGACTAAACAATTATTTGAATAAAAACAAGAGAAGAGGAACAAAAAAAAAGGTTCACTTCTTGCTAACCGATTTCCCCTCTTCTTTCTTAAAACAGTGAGGTGCCTTGCACTATACTTGATAAATACAGCAACTAGAAATATACTGATCGTGTTGTGTAGAGCACCAAAAGTCTCATCAAGTCCATAGTGCTAACTTAAAAATCATTTTTTTATTACCTGTTTACCTTGCCGAGCTGCATAATATTTAAAGGGTTGACCAAATATTATGAAGCTCTTAATACACGATTTGAGCCCCAAATTTTAAGTGACACTCCAATTCACCCTAAATGGCATTTTTGTTTTGTTTTAACAGCTATTGTAAATTGTATTTTTGTAAACTAACTCATATTTGTTTTATCTAATCATATATTATTGTAGTCATTCATTTACTGTTACTCTGTGTCTGTCCCAACCCATTCATTAGTACCACTCATTCATTTATTAGAAGTTGACTAATCTGTCATCAAAATCCAAGTATAAATTACTATTTTTGATCACATTATGTCTGTTTTCTGTGATGTATGTATTATCGTAAATTCTAGAAAATTAATCAACCATTTTCTTTTTTTGTGTGTTCTTTCCTTTTATGTATTTCATTTAGTGTTTTTAAAATATTTCTGAATTACGTTTCACATTATTTGTTTGGTATCATCTATTAATGGACACATATTTTAATTTTAAAAAGTATTTTTTGTTTGTTGTAAAAAGTATAATCATAATTTCTGTCTTTATCTTTTTATCCTGTTTTAAACTATATTTGTTGACAACTTCTAAGGACTATTAAAAACTTTGTGGTTTATCATTATGGATTTTTTATTTTTTTTATTTCTTTTTGAAAATTATACTCATGGATATCTGGCTATAGGAGCGGGAAGAAAGAGAAATACTAGCAGAAGAAGTAAGAAGAGAGACCACTGAAAGGTTGTCTCAGCTCCATCACGATGAGCTTGAAGCTTTTAAAAATAGGTGTAAACTTTTACAAAGTATTAGCACTTTAGAGAGAAGCACTTCAGAATCCAATTTAGAAAGAACTTTGGTAATTATTCTTTTTCAAGAAATGAGTTTTAAAGTGTTGTTTTGAGCATAAAAATTGTTTTGTTATACATTTTAAACTTTGCTATAATAATTTTAACTAAAATATAATATTGAATAATTAAATTACTTGTTTTTCTTTCTTCTTCTTAATTATTGGTAAATAAGATTCTTTATTATTGGTATACATTAAAATTACCTTCATTATACTTGTTTGTAAAATATGAGACTTTTTTTAATAGTAAATAAAGGCTTTAAATTAAAAATTAACTTACATGTTGCTTTCTCATGTTAAATCATATTAACTTATAGTAATGTAGTAAGTCGTAGCTTTTCATGTATGTATGCTATATGGTTTAAACTCATGTATATTATACAAATGAATTCATTCTGTTATCTTTTCAAAGAGAGTATTTAAAAAAAATTAAAGTAAAACGAATTGCCAACTTTAAGGGTCTCAAAACTCTTTACCAGGGTGTTACATATCATTACTATTACTATTGGATATTGAGAAAATGTCACTGAACAAAATTCATACTCTAGCACTTATAAAAACAAAATTTTACTATTCTTTCTTTATGTACCCAATATTTATAGTTTTCACTCTTTCATTCTTTGATTTTTAATAATTTAATTAATTTCAATGTTTCAATTTGAAAATTAAACTCATTGGGTTTAATTAAAATTAATTATTTTTATAACCTGAAACATTTATCAACTTTTCTTCAACAATAATTCTTCAATTAACAACTTCTAATGATTCTTCTTTAAATAATTTATTTATGAAAAAATGATTAATCACTCTTACCTGTTGCATGTATGTTTGTAAATCTTTATGTGTTTACCTTTCCTTAGTTTATAATAATTAATTGTCTATTGGTGTGGCTTATTACTTTATAGTATATGTTTATATATTTGTTTAGTCTTAAATTTTTTTCTTATTAATCCAATGTGTGGTTCTTGAAACCAAATACCTAATACAATCACATTAATAAATAGATGAACCATCTAAGTAATCTAAAATCTGAATGCCCACTGTGCATATTGAAAGCAAAATGCAATGAAATAACATTGATTCCATAGTTTCTTTTCACATAAGAAGATATCATTTTATTTAACTTAAATATTTTGAAAAAAAATATTCCTTTACTTTAGAAGTTAATTAATTAATTTATTTTTACAAAGAAAAAACATTCCTCTACAGACGACAATCCATTTGAGGCAAAAAAGGAGAAAAATAATAATATACATCTACATATGCATAAAAAAGATTATTAGTAATACAAACTTAAAATGTATTACTTTCTATTATTTGCACTTAAAAGTAATAGGAAAATAGATATGAATATTGATAAATATACACTTATCCACTAGAGCCAGACTAGACTTATTGATACTATAAATCTCAAGGTAAAATTCTAACAACTTGGTTTATTGAATTTATCAAATCAACACTATATAGCTGGATTTTAAGTGTGTTTAAAATTTAAACACACCTAACTAGTTGCGAAATTGATGTTAATTCTTGGATGTACAACATCTTTCCAGCTCTAAATTATTAATTAATTTACTACCTCGGGGTAGTTTTTACTACCTCGGGGTAGTTAATTAACACAGTTTTCAGCTGCATTGCAGTACAAAGTGCCATTAAGATGCTTAATTAAATACAGAGCTTCAAAAGTACTTCTACCCCATACTTATGACTCTATAATAAAACTGTTGAAAAAAATATCATAGCTATAGAAACGCTTGTTGAAGAAGTATCGAAAGTATAATTGTCTTATAAATATTTGTTGGACCTTTTCTAGTTGCTCCTGTTGATATTTAGAGAAGTCAATATCAAAGGTAGAAAATCCATGTGAGGGAAGCAATTCTATTGGTCCTCATGCCAAAGCCATTTCCATATAATCATTTCCCTGTAGGGGTTTCAGTATGTTTGTGTGATGGTTTTTGTTAAAATACTTTTGTACTCTCTTCTTTTGTCTAGTTTTTTTTGCCTAATATTATTTATTATGTCTATAATGCAATAAATGGTTATTTGATGGTCTTTGTTTATTTATTTTTTAAAATGTTTTTCTTTTATAGAAAGGAGAGAGTTTAGACAAATCTGAACATCAATCACTTCTAACTCAGCTAAGAGAAGAATTGCTCATAGAAAAGAATAAAGAAGTTAAAGAGATACAAGCTCAATTTGAAGTCAAACTTAAAGAAGCCAAATTTAATTCAGATCAACAAACCCAGGTACCGTATTTTATTTTTGTGTTATCATTTCAATTTGAAGCCCTCAAAACACACACCTGGTACAAAAGCATGAAAATTAATTTGAACAAACCCAACACTGACAGTTGGATGTAATAAGTACCTGACAATATTAGTATTTTTATGATTACTGGAAAAAGTAAAACGAATTAAAAGAATCCAATTTTGCATCTGCTTTTGTTTATAATTTAATCTTTTGTATCAACTAGCTGTTCAAGTACTATCATCTAAAATTTATTGGTTTCAAAGGTAGCTGTTGTGAAAAAAAAACAACTTAATTTTTAAAGGTTTATAATGCACTTGTCAAGTCAAAATTACATGGGGTTGAGCTCTGAAGCAAAGCACCTTGTATGAGTAAATCTTTGATCATTCAAAAGAAAATGTTTAGATTAAAGTAACATATAAACCAAGTAGGAAAACTCCTATACTAACCTGCGTAAAAAATCAGACATGCATGATCAGCTGATACCTGTCTCAAAAAATAAAAGTGGCTAAAATTGGAATAATTGCGCATGAGCCTTTTAGGATTTAGGTTTTTTATTTAATTTTGTTGGCAACACTGATAGCATTAGGTGAGTTTTACTTTTTATCGTGTTTTCTTAGTTTAATATTTACATGCTAATTTAATGACTTTGTCTTAAATTCTGTGAAATAATTGTTACAATAATTTAGTTAAATGAATAAAGAAACTCTAGTAAAGATAAACAACATGTCTTTGTTAAGATTTTAAAGTAGTTAAATTAAAATTAATATTTAAAGGGAAAAACAAATATCACTCGCAAAATGCACCAAGTTAAGTAGTGCACACGAAAAAATGAAGTTTAAAAAACCGCTCATTTAAGGTAATTTAAACCAACCTAGTATTTAAAGATTCACTCTAACCTCTATCTGGTGTGAAAAAACATATTCCTTACAAATGATTAACATTTTATACTAAAATGTACAAAGAAATTAAATGATAGCAAATATTTTGATTGCCGTAAATAGTTTGTTTACATTTACAAGGGTAAAACAAGATGGCTGCGACTATAGGAAAACTTGAGTCCACTCCTTCGTGGACAAATCCAGGTCTGGACAAGTCCAGGTCTGACAGAAATCGCATTGTTTCCCTACTTGGTTTATATATTACTTTAACTTAAATGCATGGGCAATATGCCACCTTGGAAATCAATCCTGCAAGACATTATGTTGGAAATTAAAAGTTTTAACTATACCAGTCGCACACACACAAATCTATATATATGCGTCAACAAAAAAATGTCATTTTCAAACCTATTTTTTCCACATCAACTTGGCCTCCACTTTAAATAATAATATAATATTATGTATGTACCTTTTAGCCGTTTTTCGCACTACAGACTCTCAAAAACCCAACTTGGTTGCATACAGTAAAATATACACTGGCAGCTTTAGTGGATTGTGAATTTTTTGCTTTTTATTGACTCAGCTTTTTGACTTGGTGGGACAGAATGCTGCTGCATTGCTAAATAGATTGGGACAAAAGATAGATGTGCATAGTAAATAAAAAAATAGTAAATTTTTTAATAATTTTAAATTATTTGTATTTTTTCAGTCTCGTTTTAATGAAGCAATTAGAAGAGTAGTTAATGAAAAAGATAGTGAATTAGAGAAAGCAAATCAAAGGATACAGATACTGGAGTCTAAGCTTAAAGAATATGATACTTCTATGAGGTAATTAACTCTGCATTTTCTTTAGTTTGCTATAGATTGAGATGCTCTATACTCAATCCATAGCAGACTGACAGAGTCTGTTTGACTTCATCCTCCTGTTATTGTCACCTTTCAACCAGAAACATCAAAAGTGTAATTTCAGTGCTTGAAGATAGCCTCTGTTGATTGAATGCTGTTCTGCTAGAAAATAGTTAAAGTTTTTAGACTTGTTATTCTTTCTTATTGAAAATTATTTTCACTAGTAACACTCACTATGCTGTTATTTGCACTACTATTATTATTATTATTATTTTGTTTTCAGTGTCCAAGAAGGTGAATGCGCTGTCTCCATGGATGAGTCGGAGCAGGATAAGATGATTAGCTCATCGTCACCTCAAACCTCTCTTACTCACATTTCATCTTCTATATCAATAGTAACGTGAGTTGTCTCTTTTAATCATTTTAATTTTAAAAAAATGGTACCTTGGAACTTTTCTTTACATTATTGGTTCTGCTATACTCATGATCTGACACACTCCTTATCCACTCATGATTTGACACTGTCCACATCCGTTCATGACTCAACACACTCCACATCTGTTCAAGATCCATCACTCTTCACATTCACTCATGATCAGACATACTCCTTATCCACTCATGATCCGACAAACTCCTCATCCACTCATGATCTAACACTGCTCTCCACTCATGATCTAACACTCCACATCCGTTCATGACTCAACACACTCCACATCTGTTTAAGATCCGTCACTCTTCACATCCACTCATGATCCGACACACTCAACATCCACTCATGACACGATATAATCACAAAAACCAAGTATAAACTACCCATATTAAAATGAATTTTGTTGAACTGTTTATTACACAAAGGGGTACACTCTTGCCAGATTTTTGCTGAGTCATTAATGGTGGTTAATGACATTAAGTAAATGATAATGAGGCTGAAAGTTCAAGGTAATTATTTGTGTATATTACTAGTGACAAATAAGAAAAATTCGAAAACTGCATATAAGAAAACAATGTAATTTTAGAGGTGGGTCATCCTTCGATACCCTTTGACAGTGTAGCCATGTAGGTCCTCGCACCTTTTTCAGTTTTTATAATTGTCAACATAACAGTACGCTTTGATTTATCTTGTTAAATTGAGCCAATAACTATCAACTTTGATTTCTAAATTACCAAACGTCTTAAATAGCTAATATAAATATTTTGGTTTTGGTTACATTTGACTCGCAGTGGTTGTTTACCCTTATTGAGAAACCTTACCAATTTAGAAAACTTCCTAAGGCCATTTACAAGCATTTCACCAGGTGTGTGCATTTGAAATTTTGCACCCTGTTAAATTTTTAATAGAAACAATGTTATAAAAAGAAGATAAGAGCCTCTCCACAAAAATAATAGTTTATTGGCAAAGCGTTTTCAACCTAACATGAGGCCATCATCAGTGCCATAAAAATAGAGATGAAAGTTAGAAATACATAAAACTATTTTCTTTTCCGATAAGGTAATAGCTCGGTGAGTCGTGTAAGACAAATGTTTGAAAAAGTGTTATTTTGTTTGCAGGGAAAGTCGAAGTCATGACACAACTACTAGCCCTAGCTCCTCACCAAGCAACAAGTCTAAAGAAAAGATGGTAAATCTTGAGTAAACTCTTTATCAATCTTCTCTAAGTGTGATTTCTATAGTTTTTACCTTAACCTTGCACCGGTGCACTTTCTCACTTTTGTACAAAGTTAACTCTTTTACTTATAATCTTGACTTTAAAAATGTTAATTTACAATCTTATAAATTTAAAGAGTATTCCTTAAAACCCTTTTCATCGTTATCATGAAAAATGCCATACAAATGATCATATTTTCTTTTTGAAATTTTGCTTAAAGGGTTTAAGGTTTTGTTTGTGTACTTATTTTATCTTTTGTCGTCTGCATCCACTTTTTAATATTAAAATAATATTTTACATTTAGCGTTACTTTACTGGATTAAAAATTTATTTTGCTGTTTATTAATTTGTAAATAATTAGTCATTATTTTTTTGTGAATTCATTGACAAAGACAGTGGTAAACTCATATTATTTAATAAATTTAAAATAAGCTATTAATTACATTAGTTTAAAATGCAATAATTTTGTGAATAATTAATTACCTAATAAAACTAATATTTTTGATAATAATGTTATTGAATTTGCTCTAAGTTTGATTTTATAGTTTTTAGAATTTGACTGTGCTGTTTGTACATGAAATGTGTTCTCTTGTTAATTTCAAAAAAGGAGACCAAATGCATGTTCCAAGTTATCACCATTTTTCACCATGATTTTTTGTTATTTATATGCCCGTGATAGATGTTTGATTTAAAGCTAATATGTCTTAATTGATTTTTGATATCCTTAAGAAAAGAAATAATAATGTGATCAAATAATTCAATATTTTGATTTCTTGATGTTACGAAGGAGACAATTTAGTCGTTTCTATAAAATGATTATAATCGTAATGGTAGATCTTTACTTTAGCTCAAGTGAAAATTATAACTATGTTAAAACTTATACCTACTAAGTACTATTCTGAAATACTGTCCCAAACTATAGTTAAATTCTTTTTTAGGCATTTAAAAAATTAATTTGTGTTTTTAGTCAAAGACAATCTGTCTTAATGATCTAAATCTAAATAAATCCATTATTTATATATACCTATTAAAGGTTTATGCCATAGTTAACTGTTTAAATATTTATCTTGAAAGGTATGTATTGTTTCCACTTAAAACATTTTTTGGCCTTAAAAATATATATTTTTGACAATTACAACATTATTTTATATATTGAGTTAAACAACCTAATGCAACTTATTTTGTCCCTTCATTTAAAAAAAAATTGTTTGCTTTAAAATTGTCGTTTTTGCTTTAACGTTTTACATTAGTTTATGCATTTTTAAACAGGTTTGTTTAGTTGAAAATTAAAAATGTCTCTGCCTATCTTTTATAATTAAACCTGAGTTAACTTTATATGGATGGTATCGTTTGGAGCCTGTAAAAGTCTTAAACCATACTTTTCATTTTTATTTATCATTTAAAAAATATATTTTTCTTGCACAGTATAATTAATTAATTATTTTTAATTTTAAACATGACTTTGATCTCCTTTTATTATTTATTATAATTTATATTTCCTCCCAATACTTATTGTATTTCCCCAAATTTATTATTTTGTTTAAAGATACCAATTTAATTTTTTATGATTTGTTGTATTTTTGTTTGGGTAATAAAAGGTATATTAAGTTATTATTTTTTTTTATTTTAACCCTATTTATTTTATAAGGAGTTACATTTTGATAATTACTATTAACACTTATTTTGACTTAATTGCAAAGATTTGTTTAGTTTTTAACTATGATCATGCATGAGACATAGTTACTTCTTAAAGTATAACACTTTTAAGAGACAAAGTATTTAATTTTAGTTGTTTTACTTATTTAACATTTGTTTTAATTATTTATATTTATATTTAATAATACTATCAAAATGTTAATTAAGGAAAATATATACCATTGTTAGGAAAATATATTTTCCTTAATTGTATTTTTAGTCCCACCTATTGTTAGGATAAAAGATGCATTGAAATTTAATGTCACTTTAATATTTTGAGCAATAGTACAATCGTTTTAATATAAATGAATGGGGTTAGAGATATTTATTTTTTTAATTGTAGTAAAAATTGGGTTGACAGTTGTTTGTTCTTATCATTAAGATCGAATTGTTACAAAAAGAAAAGCAATCTAATCGATTAGTTTTTCATGACAACGTAATAAAAATTTTAGCCATGATTGATGTTAACAATTTTTTTATTTTATAGAAAAATAGCTACTCGGTCATTTTTTGTACTAATGATAAGATAACATACATATAATTGTATTATCAGTATATAACTGAAGTCAAACGGAATGATAACGTAATCATGACCACGAGAAACATCCTAATAACCAATGAGAAAACACTGTTAGTTGTTTAATGTGTATGATAATTAAAGAGATGGCTCAAATTCTATCTAGGTATACAGTATTTGCAAAAGTTTAATAAAAAGCATTGGAAACAACTCTAGAGAGTTGGTTATATATTTATTTATTTTTTTTTACAACTTTTAGACTATTGTTTTGTTTATTTATTGTATAATTTTCACCATCTATAACTGTAATGGGTAATACTCCTTCAACTTTGTTGCAGAAAAATATCCCATTGCTCCAAGGCCAAAAAAGAATTAATATAGATTCGTAAGTATTTCTTTTTTATCTCCAGTTAGAATTATTTTACTAAAATTGTTGTCATTTTTTTTTAGAAGATGCAACATATTTTTGTAAAATTTATAGCATTGAATATAGAAATGATAATAAAATATTTAATTTAGTCGTCCCTTAATAATGGTTTGATAAATTATAAGAGATGTACTATCATAAGGTTATTCAATTTTTTTCTTTTCCTTATATACTGTAGGTATGTAAGAAAAGTATTGTGTTTGCAAAAAAAATTGATACCGGGATGTAATGTAAGTAATGATAATAATAATAAATTCTTTATTATGAATAAAGAATTAATTATCATTATTATTATTATTACAACTGAATCCGGTAGCTCAGTGCTTGCCTTTCAACCTGGAGGTCAAGGGTTTAAAGCCAGTCAGGGGAGGACCTTAATATGAGGTTATCCCTTGTATCGTACATTTGGCAGGTCTGAAAATTCATGGCTGGCCAACCCAGCCAGGGTTTTACATGGTTTCCTTGGCTGCTAATACACAAATTGATTCCTGTTTCATCCGAGACATGTCTGGACCTATTCCGTTTTCTCCAGCTCACAAAATGTTAGGATTCTGCAGGCTGAGGAAAATGAACTTCAGAAAGATATACTGAGCCTTCGTATGTCTGAAAGTGAAGGCGGTGAAACGAGTAACGTAAGTGACTAGGAACGAAGTGATCGGTTTTTGTAGACAGACCTCTCCAAGTGGCACTGCTGAACTTGGACTTTCAGGTCAGGGCTAAAGAATGAGTTTGTTCACACTGGAGTCGGGGTTGCCGAAGTTCTTTGTTGGGTGGCGCTGGACTAGCCAGAGCGGTCAGCCTAGCTAGTCTGGTGACGCTAGAGGAGCAGATAAGATTGGTGAAACTGGTTGAACAAGGGCAGGCCAAGTGAGAGTAATGTATAATACCAACAATGTTTCATCTCATTATCAGCATTAGTTCAATTTTCACCACTTTACTTGTTCTAAAACAAATTGTAAAAATCAGAAAATAATCAAATTGAGTTAAAATTTGGTACAAGTGTATCCCTTTATATATTAAATAAGTACACTAAGTTTAGTAACAATAAGACTTGTTTATCCTCGTTTTTTGTTGGATCATAAAAGTTAAGGAGCACTGAGCATGGTCTGTGCTTGGATGAGTTACCGCTGGGAATGAAACAGATCCTCTAGGGCAAGTGCGATGACATATTGCTGTATAAATTTGGTGATTTTTAAATTCAGAGGATGAGCAAACCAAGTTCCAAGTAGGACGAGCATAGCAAATTCAATGTGATGAGGAAATGTTCTGAGGTACTCTGTACCTGACTTTTTTCTAAATAAAGAAGACTACATTTTTTTGGGAAAAAGATGTACATTATGGATTGAAGTCCCACCTACATCTAGTCCTGTTTAGTAATTAGAAGAGGGAACCACACTTTTGTGGAGTTTGAACACTAGTTCAAACTCTGTTAAGTAGACCACTTCTTTAAGCTCTTTTTACAAACTACCTTATACTATTGAATTCATAGCTGCTGATATAGTATTATATCTTTAGCTGCATTCATCATGCAGCTAAAGAGTCCTAATTGGACTCCTGGAAGTCCTGATTAGCATTCAAACTCCTACCAAAAAGGCATTGCTGTTTAGCTTATTGGCTACTTACATATTTACAACAATATTTTTCATAATTTTTTCTATTATTTGCCCTACTATTAATAATAATGTACCTATGACACACCTTTTAAATTGTGTTCTGTTTAAAAATATTAAATATATATTGTGACAGATGCAAGGAAGGTGATCATGTGGTAGTCATGTGGAATGATGAGCTGAATACTTATACAGTCTTACAGGAGTCGACTACATTACACTTCTTGCATAGGGATAGTGTTGAAAAATTATCATTAGGTTTGTATTCTTATACTTACTATATCAAATAAATCGTACAATTAAGTTGAATGTACTTAGTATGTGTGTGAAGCTCTAGCATACTAGAGACTCATGACTTTTAACAAAGGAATTGTAGATTGATATTTTACTATGCTGTGGATTACTTATAACATCAAACAACAAATTTTGTGTTTTCCACAAGAATATCAATATTATATAGCAGAACCGGCTTTTGGCTTGCCCCTATATGTTGTCCAAAATCTCCATTAAGGGCAGACTGCAGACTGCTCAAGCCCTAAGAATAGAGTAAGAATATTTTTAGCACAATCCTTTCTATTCTATAGAAGATTTTTTAAAAAAAATAATACAATTGTAAATTGTGACGTTTTCATTGTGATTTGTATATTACTTACTGAAATAAAATTATTCTTATTATTAAAAGAGATTTTGGACAACATAGATGTTAGGAATAGTACTTTTAAAACATATTCTAGCATATTAAGCTATTTAGAAACACTAACCTAATTATCCTTACAACTAAATTGTTATGTTAAACTACTAGTACTGATCCTCACAATAGATTATCCAATAGTCTGATTTATTTAATCATTAATTACATTTTATGAATAATAATAATTATAAAATAAAACTAAAAGATTGTAGGATCGAAATAGTAATTAATATGTTTCAACAAAAAAAAAACAACATTATAATAAATTTGTAGAAACTTAAACATTTAACAAATAAAGATTATATATAATTATGACATTAAATAGATATTTGAAACCTAATAGAATTTTATATTTTGTGTGGAAGAGGTTATAAATCCAGATGAAATAAACATTATTAAAAATTCCTAGTTTTTTTTAGTTAATTGATTCCTTAACGTGCATCAAAGGATAGAAGTTATGGTTAGGTTAGGTAAGGTAGGAACAACTGGATAGTGAATTTGATGAGAGAATTTGTCTGAAGTAATTTTGTACTCAACGTTCCAATTTAGCTTTGGTCTTAAAACTAATTGCCAAAGTAACTTAAAATGCTAGCTGTTTTGAATATAAAGGAGTTTACTAGTTGCTGTTTATATGGTTGTTAAAATTTTTTTCATTGCATATTTCATGTAAATACATATTATTGGTATATTTGACTCTTGTTGTTAATTATACAAATTCTTATATATTTCTTATTAAGTATTTCTTATTTTTAGATATGAATCCAAGAATACAGTGGAGGGTTGGTGAAGTAGTTTATAAAGAATACTGTCAAGCAAAAAAGGTGAGTTATTTATAATAATCTAAAATATTTGGTCTGGGAATCTATCCAACTGTCAAGGGGCCTTACAGCATTTTAATTTCTTGAATTGCTTAGGGAGAGTGAGCGTTGCAAATCGAAAGTAGGGAGAGTGAACGTTGCAAATCGAAAGTAGGGCGAGTGAGCGTTGCAAATCGAAAGTAGGGAGAGTGAGCGTTGCAAATCGGAAGTAGGGAGAGTGAATCTGTATCTAACCCTGTATTTTTTGTGTGTATTTAATCCCGTTTATATTGAACCCTGTATTTTTTGTGTGTATTGGATCCCGTCTATATTGAACCCTGTATTTTTTGGGTGTATTTAATCCCGTCTATATTGAACCCTGTATTTTTTGTGTGTATTTAATCCTGTCAGTATTTTAGTGTGTATTCAATCCTGTATTTTCGTATCAATTAAACCCTGTAATTCAAGCTTATTTGTAAAAAGATGCGGAGCTTACCATTGACTTAGGCTGCTTATGTAAACAGAGAAATTTTGGTTGCCACCCGTTATTTAACTATATGACAATTTTTTATTTGTTACTATTCTGAGTTTCAGGCTGGTAACAGATATAACATGCCAGTTGGTTCTAAATTTTATAGAGTCAAAGTAGAACCAATCGGAAGCAGAAAGAAGTAAATGGCAGATAAAAAAAGATGTTTTCTACACCACTCTTCCACTTTCATTAGTTTTAATTTAACTTATGATGAGTTAATTTTATGTCAAGTATTTTATTTTTTATTTCTGGTTAATACACAGTTCTTACATTTATAAATGTTTTGACTGCTCTCTTTAAACTAGAAGATCTTTTTTTTTAAAGTATTTTGTTCTTACTATCTAATAAGGGTTATTCTCGTGACAGATATACCTCTTTATTTTTAATATTTTTCAAGTTTCTAGTCTAAAATCACTTATAGTAGTATACTTCTTTTAACAATACACAATAGGATGTTATTTTTATTTTTTACTATTTAAGTATTTAATGTTTTTTTTAAATTTTATAATTCATTAAAAAAATATATTGTTTTTTAATTTTACGATAAAATATCTTGTTTTGTGCTAAGATAGTGTTTTATGACTCTAAGCAAGGACTGTGGGAATTACATTGTAAAATTGGTTTGTTCAAGCTGTTGTAATATATAGTAGTATATTATGCTACTAGGCAACAGCATGCAATTTTGCAGATGAGTTTTATAAATTAGTCCTTGAGGCAAAGGTGAGGGCAGGCCCAAATGGTCAACTGGTAATTGACCCATTTGTCTGATTCTGCTTTAGTTCGGCAGTCAAATGGAGTATTGCCTGCAGAGGCAGATCCAATGCAAGTAATTGCTGGTTTGAGTCGGCAAGGTTTCTTTTGCAGCATAGTAGCATATATTATTTTATTTACTTATGACAGAAAAATGTTTGTAAGATTATTATTCTTTAATAATTTTAATAATAATTATTTAAAAATGTGTTTAATACTCATTATTATATCGTATTTTGGAGTAATATTATATAGCAAGTATTAAATTACAACTAGTTTAAAATAAATCATTGTTTACCAGACAAAAAAGCCCAAAATTCACACAATAATCTGCTACACTATAACCCCCACTCATTAAATTCTCCTCCTAGGGAGTTTTCCCTTTTCACCATTATATTTAAATGTTCTATACCTCCCTCGAAGGTTATTATTATCTTAAAAATTCCCTGTACTGTTTTGAACGTTTCTTGATGGTGTTGGTAAAATGAAATTTTGCAGCTTAAAAACAGTTCAGTAATGAATAATTTGCTGCCATAAGTGCACCCATAATAATTGTATTATGGAACTTTGTTTGCTAACTGTTTTGCCTTTACTAAAATTTTATTCTGACACTAATTAAAAAGTGTTTTTAACAGCTTAACTGGTGTTAAAGGTCTGCAGTGGTGACCACATCCGATAAACCCGACATTTCGCTTCCACTTGGAGGGAGGCATCTGTAGGGATGTAGGACATTGTAGATGAAAACAATAATCTACAAGTTCAGTTGTTCAGTCCATTTGTGAAAAGTATTGTGTTCTTCCACATTGTCTAATATCTGGAGACGCCTCTGACAGTGGAAACTATATGTCGGATTTATCATTTTCATTAAAATGTTCACTACTACAGGAGGACAACCTGACTGACAATTATGACAATAACTGCAGAAGCCTATGGAGCTTATTTCTAACACAGAGGTTTTTCATATCCCACTTGTTTAAGGCAAACGCCTGCTTTAAGGTGTTAAATTAATAAGCATGTCTGTTAGTAAAGTTAAAAGTAATTTATAAATTCAAATAATATTTACATATTTGTTGAAACTTCAGAAACACAAAAAGGAAAAGTTGCAACTAAACCATCTTTATTATTATTATTAGTTTTTTTACAATTCTAGAGTTTTTTTGTAACTCTTGTTTTTATAGGGGATTTTATTTATTTTTGATTTTTTTAGAACATTTATGTTTTAGTAATTAGTTTAAATTAGAGAAAATGTTTAATTATAAAATTTTAGTGTGAAAAATTTAATAATCACAACCTGAAGTGTTGTGCTATTGTCTTCTATCAAAGTGTCTGGTAACTTATTCTTTCACGTACCATGTGGCTAAAAACCTTTACAATTTTTTTTATTTAAGAAGTATTCATGTATTCACATTTTGAATGCATTGAAACTGGTACACCAAAATACACCGCCCTGCCAATTCAACTTAAAAAAAATATAAATTTTTACATAAAAAAAAGTTTAATTGAACTTGTAAAAATAAGTAATGAGACTTATTATTATACTGGATGTTTCATTAGGAAGCCCCTCTATATTTTTCTTGTAAACCAGCAATGATATCAAGATGCAGTCTTCGGGGATGGTTTTTGGTCAAAAAAACACTTTTCTAGAAAAATCCGATTTTGGGGTCGTATTGCAGGTTTCATCCACTTGTTTAAGCTAACTTCTTTGTTTTTAGAGTTTGGTGTAGAGAAGGTTTTCTTATTTGCAAAAACTCTAAAAAAGAAGAATAACTGTTAAAACCAAATCAAAATGAGACATTTATTATGCCTTTTATTTATTAAAACCTAAAATATTGGTCAAGATTAAAAATCAAAGGTAGTTTCAAAAAATAAACACATGCCTCTATCGGCTTTAATTTAGGTGTTTTTTATGTTTACCCAGAGCCATATGACTTATAGTTTGCTAAACTTTAAAAACATTTTCGTTACTTAATTTCTTTCTTACTTCATGAATAATGGTCTGATTTGGATAGTATCTTCACCTAGACTAAATATTTGATGCCCTCTTTACTATGCATGCTTAAAAAGGCATCCCGCTGTTTTAGTTCTTGAGCTATGCTCTAACAATAATTTTTTAATCTGGTTTTATTGTTTTTAGCTGACATTAAAGTGTAGAAAAATAACTTATAATTTCAAGATATAGATTTTTAATAAGAGCAAACTTGGTAGCTTATGAAAACACAATGTCTACTCAACTTCCTCCCTATAGAATTTGAGCAAATTGAGGTCATAGAGATGAAAATTCAGAAGACTTTTTGTTGTAACTCAGTGGAAAAATGTCCGATTTTGATGCAGTATGAACAATTATTCTTCTTTTGTAAAGCTTTAGCTAATAAAAATGTCCTAACCTAACTCTAAAAACAAAGAAGTTAGCCTAAACAAGAAGGTGAAACCTGCAATACAACCCCAAAATCGGATTTATCTTGAAAAGTGTTTTTGACCAAAAACCATCCTCGAAGACTGCATCTCTTAGTTAGTTTACGAGAAAAATATACAGGGACTTTCTAGTGAAACACCCTGTAGATGTAAAATTATCTAATATGATGTAGTTTCAGAAATTGCTCATAACAGAATGATCCAATTTACATTTTGACAATCTAATTGCCATACTTCCCTCAAACTTTCAGAAAAAACCAGTTATCTGAACCTCTAATGAGTGTTACCTCTTTAGATGGTTACTCCCTAGTTGTTATTTTATAAATTAGACGTACCTCCAATTAGTCAGGGTGGTGTATTTGTTGTAGTTCTTATGATGTATATAAAATGGTTTTTCCACGATTCATAAAATTGAAATTTAACTACATAATAATTAAATGTTGTAGAAGTATTTACTTTAAAATAATTTTGGAGTTAATGTTTTTATTTTATGTTTAAGAATATTATGAATACCACCATTACATAGTAGAATCAAAATCATTATATCAATCTATTGTGAAAAGTTAAAAAATATTAATATTAGGATATTACAATTACATTAAAATATACAATTTGGAAAACGTCTTATTAAATACACCGAGTGCAAGTTATAGTACCCTTAATTCAATTTAATAATCAGTAGTGATTTTCTCATTGATCATCTCTTTTTGTACTGCTTTGGTACTAATATTTTAAGTGGTCCACTCTTATGTACATAAATATTTTTTGTATTACCTGACTACTTTTTGTATTTAGTAAATGTATTATAGCTAAATTGTGATAATTTTCTTTTTTACTACAAAGGTATTTTAAATTTATATATTTTCAGATACTGCTTACTAATTCTTACAAGTAATATATATTATAAATAATGAATATTCTAAAATTATGTATGTCATTTAAAATAACTTCGGACCTTTATCTGAGTCAAGTTTGTCCTTTACAAATTTCTTATTCTAAATGTTAATTTTATTTTTATTATTTTGTTTTCCAAAATTGAATGTTGCTTCTAGTTTTGTATTCACAATTTGTAAAAAAAATCTTGGTATAACTTACTCTTTATTTGTGATTTTAATCAACATACTTTATTTGCCCCCTCCAAGGTAGAGGTTGTGGAAGCGTTAGTATACTAATCTTTGACACCACGGAGTTCTTGGGTTCACATCCCAGGTTTTGTTCTTAGTTTATATAGATTTTTGTTAAAATAAAACTTGCTCTGATATTGTAACCATTATCCAACCATTAGACTAATGATAATAATAATTGCCACTACTGTCAGAGGTGGTTTCCACAAGGGTTATCCCTGAATTAAATGGGCATTATTTTTTTAAAAAAAATATTATCATTAATTTAAAATGAATAAATAAATATTTATTATTAGAATTTGAAATATTTTAGCAGAGAAAGTAAATTTGAGTCAATAAATTTAAACTAAACGGTGATAAATGATTAAACTAAGTGGTATATATAAGTGGAAATCCTAGAAGCTTTGCCATCTGCATTTTTGGCACTCGAATTGGATGTATGTTATAGTATGTCATACTATAACTTGAAAAAAAAAATATTCCGTTTAAATTACTTTGATCCCCCTCTCAAAGTGTGCACTGCTGGATGAAAAATTGTAAACTCCGAAATGAATGAGTAATGCCAAGAATAGAAATGTCTACATCAATGGAATGTGATATTTAAAGATTATGGTGTGATTTTATGTGATGGAAATTTATATTCTAGAAAAGGGTAAGTTTGAGTTAAATTATTACGAATTCTTTCCTTTTACTATTTTGATATGTACCAAGATACTAGATTAAAATAACTACCAAATATCACCTGGATTGGACCCTACTTACAATAATTGTTAACTTTCATAACTATTATTTAATGACAGTAAAGGATCAAAATATAAGATCTCTCATGAGGCTCCACAGAAAACCTTAAAAATATACATCTTTATTTTATCAGTAGTTTGGTAGGAATGCACTGATGATGATTTTTTTATTTTGGAGCCCCTTTGCTATTAGTCTCTGTGGAGAGACTTTTTCTATTATTAAGATGAACTCCATTAATGTTTGCTTTACTTCTTTAAATAATTTAATAATTTATTTAATTTAGATAACATTAACCTTTTTACTTAGTATTTTATAAAATGTTTTATAAGGATTTTAAATTAACCACTAAAACAAAAAATGAAAACAAACCTTATGTATGGTATGATCTCAATGCTTGGGAGCCACAAAAGGCTATTTTAATCATAACCTATTTTTTTAATCTTCAATCTTTGTTTTAATAATATTTTTAATTTTATTCAAATTGACGTTTGAGAAGTATTGAGAACAATTTAAAAATTTTCAGTTGGTCAAATTAAAAAAAAACTAAAACTCAACAACATTTCAAAAATAAAAATTAATCATGGTGTTAAAAAAATTCTAAGTACTTTTAAATCCAAATTATTTAACCTGAGCATTTTATCAAACAATAATAAAATTTGCAATAGATTTTCTAAATATAATACAATTTATTTATTTTTGCTGCTATTGTAGTTTATTTTTATGCTAAACTTTTTTAAATTACGAACTATTTTTAAAAATTTACTGCTTGAATTTGGATTTTTAAAACTTATTTGTTGTGATATTGCTTTTATAGAACTAATTGCTTGATATATCTCTTCTTACAAAAACCAATTATATTAAATGTTTTAATGAAATATTTAGGTATGTATTTGAATTTTATATGTCGTGTAAATATTCTGTGATTTGTGTACATTATTTTGGGCGATTCATAAAGCACTGAGTGGGATAAAAAGATTTGTAATATGCGAATAAGAAATGGGAATATTTTATGAATGGTAACAGGACAAGAGAATATCTACTTTATGCTAATTAAAAAGGTAAATGAATGAAACAACTTTTCTTGTTGAAAATATGATTTTATAACTTTGTTTAATTAAAATTCATTATAATTATCTTTTTATAAGTCCACTTATTATTATTTTATTTTAATTTCACAATCTAAAGTGCTTTATAAATTATGGAGCCCTAAATAAAATTACTTAAGTGCCTTGGTTTATTTTAGTGATTTTCTTGTGTTAATAAACAAATTTCTAAATTATTTTTAAAATTTGAATATTATGACCTAAATATGAATATTAAGATTATAATAATCTTTTCAAATTCAAAATTATTTTTTATAGTTAACAACAGTCATTTTTAATTAACAAAACAATGTTTTGGTGAATAAAATTTCCTTTATAATAAGTTGGTAAACAGAAGTTTTCCAACTTTAATTTTATTAATTAATTTTTTTTTTTGGAATAAATCTACCAAAAATTCTATGTGTTACTTTTTTATTTAAGTTAAACTATAAAATGTTCAATGCTTTTCTCAAAGAGTATGTTTTATATCTAGAGATATTGATTATTTTTGTACTGGTACAGATATATAGTGTGGCGCTTGTAATTCTTTGTTATATCTTATAGTTGGATCTAATTTAAAAGGTTGGTTAAGAAGCAATATAAGTAACTGTTCCTTGGATGAACCCAGTTGGAGAAGCTCATATTTTCGTAGTTCTATATAGTTGCCCAATTTTTTATTATAAAATATATTTTTGGCGTTATGTTCTCAATTAAATTCCAAAAAAATATACAATTTTAATTAATTACTCCTAAATAGGCCCTTGATTTATAGATTGAAATAAAAATAACTTTTTTTTATAAATTACAGCACATAATTGCTAAAAGCCATGCGTATGAAAAGTACCAATGTAACTTTCGACACTTCAAAATATATGAAAAAAATGTTCAGTTCTCTTAAAATGCTTCATTATTTGTGGCTCGTATATTTAATGTCTCGTTTTTTTATGCTGTTATAATTATCAATACTGCTCATAATAATTTGCTCAATTAGATATTGAGTTGTTTGGTTTTACTAGGTTTTATTTTTGCACTGCTTTATTGAACATTTAACTATTGAAGCTTAAAATGCACTTTTAAAAAGGACATATTTCCTATAAAAAAATTGTAACTTTTAAACGAAATTAAATTGTTTTTTAACAAATTCTTTTTATAGGTACTGTTCTGGATAATGATTTCAACTATTTAGAACTCTATTTTTAAAATTGTATTCTAATTACAATTATATCATAGCATTCTCCTTACCAGTTCTGATTATATTTTTGTTTAAGATATATGAGTGTCATTCCATGTCAAATCAACACAAAAAGTACATTTTTGGACTAGATGTCACCGATAGAATTCGGTTGACAGGTAGGCACCATAGAAGGAAGAAAAAACCCAGATTTTTGGTGCAGCCATATTGCCGCAATAGGGTGGCGAATTTACCAAAAATGTGATTTTTCAACATTTTTTACTACAAAAAAGGATGCATCTAAAATTCTGCATAGGATATAATTTTTATTTTGGTGGCGTTTGAAAGCTTAAACTTGGCCCTTTCTAATATATTCTACATACTTTTGGATAATTAGGTACAAGTTTTTATTATGAGCAAATATAAAATAAAGATGTTAATATCCCAAAAAGCCAAATTTTAAAAAAATCATAAAAAGAGCTTAAACTGTTAGTAACATGTCCACAAAGTTTCATTTTGGGACCCCCATGGTATTGGACACAGTAGCGCATAATGTGTGTCAAGCTATGTCAAAGTGTAAAAAAGTTAAGATTTTCACATAATCATAGATAGAAATTACACAAAAGTAATTTTTTTTACACTTTGACCACACTGCACCGAATATCTGGGTATTTCCTTCCTTCTATGGTGTCTACCAGTCAGCCAAATTATATTAAAATTGGAGATATGGAATAACCATGAATAGTATTATACTATACATCATTCAGCTGGACTGTAGTCCAGTCTAATCCTTCTTTTATTGCCAAGCTTAATCCTTTTTATATTTCAGAAGTGTTACAGTGCTATTTAAACTTTCAATTTACTCCTATATTATAAAAGAGATCATTTATGATCCATTGCAATGTTTTACCAAGAAATATTAGATTATGTTCAGCTGGTGGATGCAAAGTAAATGTTTTTTTGCCGTAGGAATGAAATCAATCTTTACTGAGATTTTGAAGGCTGTAAAAGGATTCAACAATTAATAAATTACAGCTAGATTTTTAAGTTCTTCTAGATGTTGGCACTACTACCTATTTCAAATAATTTTAACCTCGCCATTAACAAGTTTTAAAAAATTACATGTTACATGGCTGCAGCTCTTTTTACTAATCTTATGATGCAAAAAAAATCCTACTTCAAAAAAGTAAGGTTACACCCGAAAGTTTCATGATCTTAATAATGTTCTATTTTATGATTGCATTCGACCTTAATTTATATTTAATGGATAACGGCTAAGTTTTCTTCAGAAATAACATAATGGTATAGCCTAAAACATGCACAGACATTTTATGGTATTATTTCAATATTTATGTAATTTTTTGTATGATAAATAACTATCCAGTTATTTATTGATAATTTAAAAGAAATATTTGTTTTGTTTATATTTATGAGATATTTTTTGCTTCTTATTTGTTAATTGTATAAGAAGGTAGATTTCTTTATTACTTATACTTTTTTTTGTTGAATGTTAATTGTTGTGAAGTGATTTATACCAAATAGTTGTTAATGTAAGATAAAAATGTATTTAGCTAAATATTTGTACAAAGATAAATGTATAAATATTATATATATAAAATAAATAATTTTGATATCTTATCATTTGATTTTTATTAATTTTACAGTGCCATATTTTCAGTATCAGCAATCAGGTTAGAACTACCTGAAATTACTAAAATTGTTCAACAGTTTTTTAGTGCAACTTACTTTTCTAAAAAAAGAAGTCCTTTCTTTCACTCTTATTACAAGAAGTATGAATGGTTTTAAAAAGAGCCTTTCCTTTTTGAAAGGGATTTCAATCTAACCATTTTAAGTGCTTGACTGTGAAAAGAGAAGAGGCAAATTATATTATAAGGGGGGGGGGGCGGACTGGCCAGTAAGGACGAGGGTGGCAGCCCTCCTTGGACCTTTCTGCCAAAAATAAACTTAAATAACAAAAATATAAAAAACATATTAAATGTTTTTAAGCTTGTAATATAAAATATATTTATTTATTATCATTATGTAATATATTGACACTATACTCAATTGGAGCGTTACACTCTAAGGTAGCTCCTAGAGACAAAAAATACTTTTTAAAGTACTTAAAAATATTCTCAATTTTTTATTGTTACCTGAATCTAGGGTCTTTAGGGACCCTATTTATTTTATCTGGACTTTTAAGGGCCCCATACGGAAACTAGGGCTGAAAAGGGCCCTAGCGTACTGGATCAGGGCCCTAAACCAGCAGAAAAGGGCCCTGGAGAGTTAAATATAAAATTTAATTTTATTTACTTAAGTTATTTAATAAAAAATAATTTCATTTGCTTTTTATTAAATTAAATTAAGCTTATTATAATCATTAAAACTACTCATATTAAAAAATAGGCCCTCTCTATGGGAAGCAATATAGGATCCCCCCCTTATAGGGCCCCTTGAGATATAGGTTTGGGCCCTTTTAGGCCAAATCCTCTTGGATCGTTTATGGGGTAGTCCTCCACAGTATGTCATGAATTATATCAGATATTATTCGCTGTGACAAAATGTTGCTAAAATAGAAGGAAAACAGTTTCTGATCATGAAGAATTTTTTTTACTTGAAATTCTTTAATTATTTTATGTAATAAATAAAACTCTACCATTTAAAAAAACTTATTATTATTATACTTGGTTTAATATCTTAATACAAATAATCAGACACGATTCAGGTAGTATCCCATCAACGGTGTTTAAAACTAAAATTTATTATTGCTAGGCGGGAGGCAAGGTTAGAATAGATAGAAGATGAGACATCCTTCTAACTTGCTTGCTTGATAATTGAGTAATTTCTCAAGTTATAAAGCATAAACTGGAACCTTAAGTAAGAAATGGATTGTTAAGCATGGAAACACACATTCCAAAGGAAATGTGGAACACACCTGCCAGAATTATTTTTTTTTTAAAATATATAATTCATAATTATATATTCATGAATTATAAATATATAATTTATAAATTTTTCTTAAGTTTCATTTGCTAAACTATAATCATCACAAATTTATTAAAAATATATAGTTCTAACCAATAAATTTGTAAAATATTATTTATGAAGCTTAAAATGGTTTTTAGTGTGCTAGGTAGATTACAACTAAGGTTGTAAATGGTCTACAGACCAGTTATAATTAGTGCTCTTCTCTTCCCATAATCCCATTTTCTTCTTTCCTTTCAGTTTTTTAAGTCATAAGATTAGTAACAGTTGAGGTAAAACAACACTACCAGATCTCACCTGACAGGAATCCAAGATTTTTGCTCAAAACCTCTTGCACCATGTCCATGAGACATGGTAGCCACATCTTAATTGAAGGCTGATATTTTCAAGGGGAGACAAAACAAACAAATTTGATTAAAAACAAAATATTTCATTGCATAAAAAATACAAATATTTACATTTGATACATTTTTGTAGATACATTAGTGAATTCATTATAAATAATACGAATTATTTTAGATAAAAGTTGATTACGATTGAAATATAAAAAGATTTTGTAGGAATATTTAAAAAAAATTGGTTGTAAAGTAAGCAAAGTAAAGGTATAAATTATTGATTGACCGTTCCAAATTATCTCTTGAAGTAAGTTAAGTAAAGAGCTAGGTTGTAATCAACTTGCTTATTTCACAACAATTGGTCACATTTGAAAATACTTTTACAGTTAATTTTAGTGAAATTAGTCTAATTCAAAGAATATAATAGGTATAGAAATAGGTATAGAATGTCAGAAGGTATACGAGAGCGTAATACAATAGATAGGGGCGATTTCAGAGCTTTTGTCTAGTGGCAACTCTGGAACTAACTTTTTACCAAAACATTCTTACCACTTTTTTTTAGAAATTATGAAATCATGTTATTTTTAATATTTGAGCGGTACGATTATCAACTTAAAATTGGCCATTATTGTACTGAGAAAATATTAGGGAAAAAATCGGTAAATTGCCAGGAGTAATTTGATAACAAAAGACGGCAGGAGCACATTCTTGTAGTTGGCATAGTGAAACTACCAAATTATATACAGAGCTCTTATTAACTGGCAGTGGAACTAACTTTTTATTGTCCAAAATAATAAATTCCAGGAGTATCTTACTTCATCTATATATTCTTTGGTCTAATCATCAACAACAACAGTTTCAGGTAAAACTCTGGCCACTTTTCTGTCTTCTTTATTGTATGTTTTAGGGCACTGCATCTGTGTCCAACTAATTGGCACCATGGGGATACCTGGAAAGTAGAAACAATAATATATAAATAATTTTAATGAAATAGTTAAAATTAAAGGTTATTATGGCAGGAAAATTTCTATAGGAAATTGGTTTGTTTCATAATCAAACATTTAAGGTTATTATGGCAGGAAAATTTCTATAGGAAATTGGTTTGTTTCATAATCAAACATTTAATTGCTTATTTAGTTTGGCTGCTTCTACTTGTGCCTATTACTCGGTGATGTAAAATAATCCTGGTCCCAAAAACTTAGGTACACAGAAGAGGAAATAAGGAATAATTTTTTCCCAGTTGTGGTAAATTCAGTGCTTTAGGTTAAACAAAATATAGTATGTCTGTTAATCAAAATTTTTGGTAATATTAATAGCCTTAGGTACACAAAAGAGGAAATAAGGAATAATTTTTTCCAGCTCAGGTAAATTCAGTGCTTTAAGTTAAACAAAATACAGTATGTCTGTTAATCAAAAGTTTTGGTAATGTTAATAGCCCTGAATCTCAGCTTAGATTATATAATACATATTGGAAACATTGAGAGAAAAACACATAGCTTATGACATTACTGATGAGAACAACGACATAACTTCACAGTTGAAGTACAAATTTTAAAGAAAATATTGTAAATATTCTCAAAATAAGTTGAATTTTTTTAGTACAGTACTTGTTTTCATACTGTGAAGTTAATTTTTTTTAATGAGAGGAATTAATACCTCAGTGATACAAAAATGAAATTACAAGTACTATGTTAAAATGTATTATTTAAAAAAGTAAATACCTGCTTCACTACAAGCAATAACTACACCAAGTTCATTCTCAGCTGTCGACAGAGGATATGAATTCAATTCATTGACCGGTAACTAAAAGCATAAACAATATTTTATAATTATCATATTAAATTTACACTGGAGGAATTGTCAGATTTATACTGAAAATTTTGTTAGTTAGTGTTTTTTTTTTAAATTTAATTTTTTTAACTTAATTTTAGTGAGTCTAGTAGGGTTTAGTAGAAGAAGGAATTAGTTAATGAATTTGGTTAGATTTGTTGGTTGTTTTCAAAAAGTATTGAATGGTCCAATGCTCACCACTAACCAGATCATTATTTTTGATTTCTCAACAACCAAAGAACATATTCTTTGTAAAATGTTCAGCATTATTTTTTACTTTAGATAGTTAAAGTATTCAAAGATGGCGTAAAGAATAAACAGATGGTTTGTAACCGTATAACACTTACAATCAAAATTGTATACATCAAATTTATATCATCATCATCTAAATAATACTTCAGCACATTTTTTCCAGTAATACTTCATTAATTGCCTTACATGTATTCTGACTGTATTTTTGATTTCTCAACAACCAAAGAACATATTTTTTGTAAAATTTCCCAAGCGATATTATGCAAGTTTACACAATTCATTAGATAAGTGATTTTGATAAAACATTAAACTTAATCTTAACTTTGGACAATGTATATAAACAGTTAGTCAAAATCGATTAATTTCACTAAACTGATGAACTTAATGGGTTTCAGATACAGGTTTACACGAACCTCCTGAATCCCCCCATTCCATATAATATTACTGAATAATATAATCAGTAAAATACTGAAGTAAATGAAAAACAACTCACAACTCTGGCAAGAATTATGTCTCCAGGTCTAAAACACTTATGTATCTCAGTATCATCCTTACAGGTAGCTCGAATATCCTGCTTCTTTATAACACCTCTAAATGGTTTTGATAGAACTGTGTCTCCAATACATTTTATTAAGCACCTCACAAATGTTTTAGTAATAACAGTCACCTGTCAATTTCAAATTGTTTGAGAACATGTCCATGACAACAATTAATAGTGTGCGGAAATGGTTGAATTGTAAGGCAACAAACACCACAAGGAGTACAAAAATAAACCTATTTTCATTTCAAATTAAATTACTCCGTTAAAAGTCCTCTTTTAATTAAATAGAAAAGAATTCTAAAGTATACAAATTAGATACTAGTGAAATATATACTAGTGGCAATTAACTGCAATGAAAATTTTTTAGATGGATCAAATTTTTAAGATGGTGTGTCTGTCATCATCTCCCTAGTGTATTTATGATAGAGGGTTGAAACTTTGTACAACAATCATTTTACCGCTGTAGTTGTACTATTCAGAAAATATTTTTTTATGACGTCATTAACCAGCAATAACGACTCAGCAAAATTTTTGAAAAATCATAGAACACGGAAAAATGATGCAAGGACATGTAGCCATGTATAAGACTAACATATGTGCCAAGTTTCAACTCATTATCAGCATTAGTTCAATTTTTATCAAATTACTTGTGTACATTTTTTTTTAAATTGTAAAAAATCGGTACAAAATCGGAGTTGAAATTTGGTACAAGTGTATACCTTTACGTAAGTACACCAAGTTTCATTTTAATATGACTAGTATATCCATGATTTTGTTGGGACCACTGATTAGTACTATATATTCCTCTATGGTTGGGACCATAAAAGTTAAGCAGCATTGAACGTGGTCAGTGCTGTATGGGCGACCGCCAGTGCTGTAAGTTCCAAAGTACCCCAAAACCGATTTTTTTAAATTGAAAAATACCTTCATATTGACTCCTTTGCTAAGCTGATTGTAGCAGCTAATTTATAAAATGACAAGTGCTCATTTTATAAAGAGAAAACTGTTTAAAAAGACATAGGATGAGCACATAATCACAGAACATAATTATCAACCTTCTTATTAGTTGCATTATCACAAGTAAGCACCAAAATTTGGAATCAAATAAACAGAAAAATATAAGAAAAAACAACATGTAATTAATATTGATTATATGGTAAAGAAAGGGTAAATTTACCTGAGCTGTGACTATATCTCGAGGTTTCGGAACCATACTATGTCCTAACTCTGTGGCAACAGTAATAACGATGGACTAAAATGAAATTTCAAAAAATTAATGCAACATTGAATATATTATAATATATACATAATATATCTATATAATAGCCATAAAATACAAAATAACATAACATTATAAAGTTAATGTCTATTCAAATCTGTAGTTTTGGTCTATACTAATTATATAGACCAAAAATACAAGTTACACTAAAAATTATGGAAGCCAATAACTTATCAATGGATAGCTCAAGCAGTAACATCAATTTTTAACATTAATTAACGTTACACAGACTATTTTATCATGAACACTGCATAATAATTCAAAGATAATGAGTGAATGAATCTACAATCATTCATTAAGTAGCAAATTTCCAAAGGACAAACGAGCCAATGAAAATTTTATTTATTGTTTTTCATTAAAACTAATGATTGAAATAAAATTAGACACTGTAAATGAAATGTAAATTCAAAATAAAATATTCATTCCATCACTTGTTTAATATAACTACCATGAGATACTATACATACGGATAAGATAGGCACAAGATATTCTAAAGCAGATATTCATTAGTATCTAAAGAGACTAAAGTGAAAGCAAATATATAATTCATGTTACTATATTTTATCCAGACTTCAGTACTTAAAAAATGTATAACGTAAATAGTAATTTATACACAAAGTTCCTCATACTTACCTACTTAAACATAAAAAAATCGGGTACGGGGTACCTTGGAACTTTTCCTCATAACATCGGATTCGCTATGCTCATCCTCTCAACTTCAGACTAACTTCGCTCGTCCTCAGATAGCAAATACATTCGTTTCATTCCCAGCGGTCATTATCCAGGCATTGAACACGCTCGATGCTGCTTTACTTTTATGATCCACCAAAAATCATAGATAGACTTGTTGTATTATAACAAAACTTAGTACAATTATTCATTACATCAAGAGGTACACTCGTATCAAATTTCAACTTAATTAGTATATTTCCTAATTTTTTTTACATTTTTTTAAAAAACGTATACAAATCATTTGATAAAAATTGAACTAATGCTGGTAATGAGATGAAACTAAGCATATATGTTAGTCTTATACATAGCTACATGCGTGCCAAATCTTAATCAGATCACATCATTTTTCCTTGTTTTATGATTTTTCAAAATTTTTGCTGAGTCATTATTGTGAAGTCATAAAAAATTATTTTCCAAATAGCACAACTGCAGCGATACTGATTTTTGTACAATATTTCAACTCTCTAGCATAAATACACTGAGCTATGATGATAACAGGCACACACAGATACAGACAGACAACTTTGCCAAAACCGCTCAGGAGGCCTTAAAAACACCTGAAACGTGTAATTCTGTTTTCGCCCCAGTTTCGGATTTTTTTTCCTATATACCTACGGTATAAATGAGGAAAAGTAAAAATGTGTCAAATTCATAAATTTTTTAGCTGCTTGTTTTAAAAAAAAATATGTACTGGATATTTTTTCGTAAATAAAGATTGCTTTCTTGCACAACAAATCAGTTCTTGCTCAGGTTTTTGGTTTTAGATTCACAGTCGGAACAGTATCACTTTTACTTGTATGTCAATTTGCATGGATTTTTCAAAGGAAAGGCGCATTTTCATACCATAGGTTGTTCAAAATTATGCTCACCCTTGTGTAATACTGCACTACATTTTAGACAGTCATACAAAAGCTCAGTTTATGCCAATCTACAAAAATTTTGTAGCAGATTTCCCTTAAAAAATCCATAAAAATTGACAGACAAGTAAAAGATTACTGTTTGGACAATAAAGCATAAACCATAAACCTGAGCAAGAAAACAAGCATTCTGAAGGTAATTTGCCCAGCTCACAGACCAACATGCCAGATTTATTTGATAGTTATAAGCTTATAAAAATATTTTTTTTAAAATTATTCAATGGAACCAAGATTTGAACCTGGACCTACTAGGCTCGACTCTAGACTAGTTTTATTCCCTTTAAAGCTCCAAAGCCCTAGAAAATTTGGTCTAAAGATTGCCAAATCATGGTCATAGTTTAAAATTGTTAATAATAAAGATTTTTTTTTTATGTTATAGGAGCCTAGAACTATCTGACAAAGTATAGAATATAAGTTCTTTATACAAATATATTTACTTCTGGGCTCACAGCTCATTATCAGTGTCAGAAAAGAGTCAGGACACATGGTAAAGAATAGATAGGAAACAATTTCAGATTCAAGACTCTTGAATCTGAGTATTCTGAGTATATATATTCGCGATTCAAAGAGATAGTTGTAAGGTTGGCAATACCAATGGCGGGAAAACGAAAGGGTGATCGAATTTTTTTTATTATAGGATTAGCATGGGAGACGTTGAAAATTCTTCTTTTATTCCTTTATTGTTCGTTAATTTGTGATAAATGAGGTAAAAATTAATAGAACGACCATCGGTGCTAAAAAAAATGGCCAATATTCATAGATAAATACTTCGATTATTCCAGGATTTTAAATATAGAATCAGGCTCTTATCACTACAGACTTGGATTTGTCTGATTTAACCCAGAAATAATAAAACCTAAACGGATGATTTAAAGAAACATTTTACAAAAACGTGAATTTATTGAGTTATTTATTATTTTAGTGTGTAAATAAAATTGATTGATAAATTAAAACACCATTATGGTGAAAATCGTCTTGTTATCAGTTAATTTAAATACCTGTAACAACTAATTTAAACAATTCAATGCAATCAAAAGGTAATTTTGTGTGTTTGTGTAAACGAAAATTATTTAAAAGTAACATTAATTATCAATAAATAAAATAAAACACTATATTGTGATTTTCACGATCTTATCACTCAATTTAAATGCTCGTGACAACCCACTAAAACCCTACTTTTCAACAAAATAGTGATTCTACTGAGTTCATACGCCCTAAAATTAATTAAATTAAAGCACTTTGATAAAAAAAAATTAAAGAAATAATCGTCACAAATAAGAAAAACTAAAAAACTCCCATAAGGACTTTAACAACGATCACCCTTTCGTTATCAATATCTTATCAGCGACGGTGGTGCTGCTACAGACTTTGAATCGCGAATATATATATATATATATATATATATATATATATATTATATATATATATATATTATAATATATATATATATATATATATATTCGCGATTCAAAGTCTGTAGCTGTGGCTGTGGCTAAGGCTATAGGCTCCTAGGATATATAAAGCAAGTTTTCCCCTCAAATGTCAGTGAAGAAAGAGTCAGAACATCATGATGTAAGATTTGATGGAAGTTTAATATTGATACAAGCTATAATCTATATAATATATTATATATATATATATATATATATATATATATATATATATATATATATAATAATTATATAGATTAATAGCTTGTATCAATATTAAACTTCCATCAAATCTTACATCATGATGTTCTGACTCTTTCTTCACAGACATTTGAGGGGAAAACTTGCTTTATATATCCTAGGAGCCTATAGCCTTAGCCACAGCTAAAATTTATATTTTTAAGACTTTGTTACAATATTACACTACGTTTAGTATTACCTTGCCTTCGGGAATAAGTTTCACTAATCCAGCAAGACTAGCAATAATGTAATCCTGCCTTTCAAAAGTACCATAACCAGCAATATAATCATCAGACATTTTACATAATCTTTGACCTGGGAATAGATAAATCTACATTATAACCAAAATCACAGTATAGCAGGATTTTTAAAATCTTCCAATAGCCACACTTAAGAGCATAACAAACCAATCAAACAATAGAACACTACTGAATGTAAAACGCACTCACAGTGTATTTAACAGGTGATCATATTCAGGTATCATATTCCATATAATATGGTTCTTGCGCCGTATTTGTTTAGTCAATGGAGTAAGATTAAGTGATAACTGATCCCACTAAAACATTTTTTGGTGAAGGTTCACCACGCCTTTTATGGTGAAGGTTCACTTTTGGATATAAGGAAGGTTAAAACAAAAAATATACTTAATTAAATCATAATTTCTTTAAACAATAATAAAGTTACACTAAAAAAATTATATTTCATAAGTTATTTGATGAAACAGTAATATTTGAATGAAATAATAGTACAACCAGAAGGTTATACATTAAATACAATCACTTCTCAAGGTATCGGAGGATCAATTTAGATTACATCTCCCAAGCAAGTGTATTAGACCGTATTCTCTAAAGTGATGTAGAAATTCATACAGTTTGGGTCAGGGCGGGGGGACACAGTGGTCTAACTCCCTGGTTTTAGGTGGTTCCGAGAAAAACAGGAATTAGTTGCATCAACTACCGCACCGAGCGCTAGTTTTCACCTTGTGCGCTTATCACTATTGTTATCAGTTTTAAATCGATACTTCTATTTATGTTTATAAAAATGTAAAAAAGTCAATTTTTATCTTATTCATTGACTTTTTTCTTTTTTTAGTAGTTTATAAGATAATTTTTTTAGAAAATAGGATAACGTGTGTTACGAAAGGTGTGTTATAATGAGACAACAAAGACGTAAATTAAATTTATAATTTCCCGGTTTGATGTTTGTTTATTTCTACAAATCATGGTTATCACGATATCAGGTCTACTTAAAATTAACACAGCGTTTATATTTTTATAATATTTTATGAAAATTATACCTTTAAAATAATTAATACAATTTTTAACATTGTTAAAGATCCTTTTAAATAATTTTAACCTTAGAATTGAAGAAATAATTATTTTATATATAGGGTACAAGGTCAACTGACCCGCCACTAGCGGAGAAAGGGTGAACTTAGGGCAGGTCCATCTAAAGCAGCTAAAACCGGGGGAGTTAGACCACTGTGTCCCGCTCCCCCACCCCTACTGTATGAATTTCTACATCACTTTAGTATTCTCTCTGCATGGTTCTTACAGCGTATGTAACCATATTTAGATGTCGTACTTAATACAATCCACAGATTTAGAATACTGTGTACTAATTGTAACCACATATTCTAACCATAGTAACAAATGCATATCGAATATTCTAAGAAGTTGAATAAAATTAGTGAGAAATATTAGCATAAAAACATTTCTTACCGGGTACGCAGATCTTATTCATGTTGGATAATAATTAATAAGAAATTTCAAGTTCTAGAAAATTGCCTTATAGAACACAATAAGAATAACAACCAACCGTATTATATTTATAGGTGTTTTTATTATGCAACCAAAGCGATTAATTTTGATTTGATGAAGAATTTAATTTTGGCAAAAAATAAAATATATGAGGAAAAAAGTAGTTAAATCTAATTAAAACATGCCTTTTCATCCAGTGAAACAATAACAAACTTTCCTTTCTTCTTCTTGTTTTTCTCTTTTATAGTGTCTATAAATTAATATTTCGATACTACTTACTGTGATTTTTATTCTTATTGATTAAAGCTTGGAATCTACTTATCGATTCATGACTATATAGATATTTTTAACGTAATAAGTACTTATAGGACATAATTGTAATTTGCTAAGTCTCATTGAGATGCGATTTATTTTTTTGTAACAGTGTGTGTGAGGAAATACAAACAAAACTGAACAGTAAAAACAGTAGAGTATACATAAAATACCATAGAGATATATACTAGAGGGGACATAGCCTATCTGAATAAATTAAGAAGCCTGAAACATAATTTTGGGGCTCTCCGGGGGTCTGTATAATCTCATTGAAAGGTTATATTAAATCAATTGTTTTCGACTTTGTGCACATTTTTGTGTTTTGATTTGTATTTTAAACGTTATACTATGTAATTTACTGTTCATTTGTTTATATAAAAAGTCGAAGGACGTCGGGTTATTTTTAAGATTTTTCAAAATTCAAACAATGGGGCCCATCTTGTAATATATCTCTATGTAAAATAGAATAAATTATGTTATAATTAACATCTTATTAGACGTTAAGTATAATTAATTAATTATAATTAATTAATCAGTAAAACAAATTCTAAAAAACTTAAATCTAAATAAAGATGAATAGTTTCTTAGGGTATATTTGTTTGTGTAGGTTGGTCATTATTAAAAATCATCATGATATGCAGTTATTCGTTTCTGCTTTGTATTCTACTTAGTCTTTCCTTATTTTGTGTCCGTTAATTTATAATTATAACTGTTCTAATAAACCAATTAGTGTCTTTATTAAACGAGGCAAATGTGGCAAGGAACAGCAGAAAAAGAAAATACACTGCTCTTATGAGAAGACGAAGAACCAATATCATATGCAGCGTTCATTACAGCGAACCGCGACTTAAATTTGAGCTAAAGAATAAGTTTATTTTACCAATAAAGTTTTGACAGCAGACAGCATAATGCTGCTAAATCAATATTTTGATTAAATATCATAAGGAAAAGGTAAATAAATTCATAATAAAAATCACATACTTACTAAATAACCAAAGAAATTAAAAGCAATAATAACTATTAAAATAACCTGACTTGGACACCGGGTTCAACCCCCTAAACGGCACATTATCAGGATTTAACCTACAAATTATCAGTGTCGATATCGGTGTTTAACACCGGATTGAATCCCCGTCTATAAGGAGTAATATCGGTGTCGAGGATTCAACCTGGTGTTCAACACCTCGTGTAACTGCTAGTATTTGATAGAACCATATAAATATCTGTTGATAAAACTGTCAAAAACCAAATTTCAAAGAACCACGTATGAAGACTTTTTATTTTTGGGTGAGGGGTTATTTAATGTCAGGAGGTTTTAGGACTTAGGACAACCTCTGGGTTTTCGAAATCTTCATCTTTTAAGGACAAAGTATCAAGAGGATACGGGGGACGACAAGGGCAAGAAGTATAATAAAAGTTACTAATTACCTCGTCTACACGATGTGTTGAACACCAGGTTGAATCTTCGACACCAATTTTACGGGGGTTCAACCCCCGTCTACACGGAGTAAAATCTGTGTCGAGGATTTAACCTGGTGTTCAACCCAGTGTTTAACACATCGTGTAGATGAGGTAAATGTACGAGTATACTCTTTGCCGAGGTTCTTGTAAAGAGTATAATGTCTTGTAATAAAGGGGATAATGCTATAATGTAACTTAACTGACCCCATGAAAGTCGTATGAGAGGAGCGAATAGGAGCAAACTTACCTTGTCCAGCACGGTTCTAGCTAAAGGCCAAGGAGTGAAGTAACAAAAACAAAATTGCCGGTAACCGGGGGGGGGGGGTACCGGCACTCTTTTATGACCAGAGACTTGAACTTTTATTGGTCTTATGAGGGTTGATGAAAATCCATATTATTTGTACTTTTGATGATAACTCCGTTTTAATGTTTATATTTTTAAAAGGAAAAAAGAAAGGTTTGACCTAAACATGACAGCTTCCCTCAACATATCTTTGCTCTGGAATAGTAGAGGACTTGAGTCTTCCATACACTCCTTCCTGATAAGATACTACTCTAATATTTAAGAGTAATCTTAAAATAAGTAATATTTAAGATAATAATATTCTAGAGTAATCAATGTATATTGATTACTCTAAAATATTTGTATCCACTGACAAAAGTCAGTTTATAAGACTTAAGTTTTTTTTTGTGCGTCGAACTCGCAATCGTTTGGCATGCAGGTTAGCTTTGGTATGCTGTAGCTGTCTGATACCACCATAGGGATCAGAACCACTTTTGAGGCCCCTAAAAAGCTCCTGGAGGAGAGGTGGGGATTCCATAGATAAATGTTTATAGCATGAATAGTATTACTTATAGATAACTTCCAGTGCCATAATAACTTTCAGTATCATGATACTTTTAGAAAACTTAAAAAACATGTTACAGCATAACTCAAAGCTATTGCTTTGACTTGACTGAACTGTTCAGCGCGATGCAAGAACTCTGTTCTAATAAACATACAAATTGTACAGTTCTTAACTTAGAAGAAATATTTACTCTGAAAATATTTAGGAGGATGTACTGCTTTTTCTAGCCTTTCTTCTGGCAACACCTTAGCTTAAAATCTGATTGAAATAATAATCGAGAAAATATCACATACTTGGAGGACTATTCATTACTCCGAGCTAATTATAATTTTGGTGTCAACTAAATTATCAACTATCTTAAGAGTGGTTGAGTTAACCTAATTATTTGAATCGCTTACTAAGGTCAATTCGAACAGTCCAAAATAAATAATGCGATAATAAAATTTTAATGATTCTGAGTAAATAATACAAACTACGATATTTAAACCCGTCAACAACAGGTTCTGATATTGTGATAAGTGCCAAATTCGGCTTTTGAATCAAAATTCATTATCATTACCTTTGTACTCTTGAATTTAAAGATCTTGATAACGAAAATATAAAAGACACTTAAAGTAATCTTATAATTTTAAAATTCATTTAGGTATATGACTGAGCGAGTGTAACAATTGTTTTTTCGAGCACAGACTACAAGGTAATTGTAATATTTAGAATTATTAATATATTAGATTCGTAGTTCATTTATAATTAAGAAAAATTGACGGTTACTTCATCTGGCAATAACCCAGTAAATTAAGAACAAAAATGCCGTTTTCAGGAAAAATTAGAGACAAAGTGAACTTTTGCCAGATGTTAGGCCCCCTATAGGAGTTTCCTCCAAAAAGTCCTCGCTTTTCATCCTTGAGCTTTTCTCCTCAAAAAGTGTTCCTAATTTCGACGTTTTTTCGGGATTTTAACAATTACTCAAAAACTACTTTATATACATAATTTTTAAGTCATCTTTTTTTTTGATAATTCCAATAACATTAAAATCGGACAAGGTCAGGGGTCAAAATTGAACTCCAAAAATGGCCTTTTTCACAACTCTTTACTTTTGCATTAGTATATCTTGTAAAGCAACAATCTTATCAAATTGATTCCCTGAATAAAATTTGTATAGCTAGCAATTTTGAGTTCATAGGTACTAAATACTCCTCCATTCACAACTGATCTGCTAGAATTATACTGCTTACTAAAAAAATCATTCTTATTTTTTTAATATTTAAGATAATACTCACATATGTTTAAAATGTAAGAATGTAATAATGGAATGGGTGTGCGGGGGTCGGGGAGACGTTTGTTGGAGATTTATTTTTGTATTTTTTTTTGCATTGATCTACTTGGGCCATACAGGCGTATAAATGTTAGGTAGGAGAGATGTTAGGTAGTACACTAATGTTTAACGATTTTATGAAATTTACTTATAAATCTTTTACCAATTTATGATTTATTATTGAAACACTATTACTTGTTGATAAATAACGTAAAAACTCATCATTAAGGATACATTTGATTAAATCGTAAAAACGGGGTTCTCTAACAAAAGACAATGTTGCTCAGCTTTTCGTTTCATGGTCATTAGAAGTGTTACCAACCCAACAATTTGCTTTAGATCGCGACTCACAATTTTTCTCAGAAAACTGAGTCTACGCTAATTACATTAATTGCTTGAAATTATTAACATATTGATACCATTAAAAAGTGTCTTATCATATCCGATTTTTGGTACAATGCCTAGAAACCCTAGTTTACTTAGGGTCGAAAAAAATTACACCATAATCAATGGGGTCTAAATAATGAGGGAACCAAAATAGCAAAAAAACAGAAAAAAGTTATTTGTACAATAAGATGTAGACCCTAACTAAAAACGATTGAAGGAGAAACCCAACACGAATAGGGTCCATCATGCTATTTTCCTGTACAAAACCATATGATATGTTAATAATGACGACAATGATGTAACAAGGTTTCCTCCAATGTCATGTTTGGTAGCTAGAAAACCCTAGGTATTTTATTAAGTTATGTTCGCTAAACACTTCTACTCTTAGAGATCTTAGAAATACTCTTATAGGGTATGCGACCTCGGCCGCCTCCGCGGCTTGGTCGTTAGTCTTTACACTGTCCTTTAACTCTCACGGAGGTCTGGGGATCGCATCCCAGGTTACGCTATCAGTTTATAGAAGATTATTGTTTAGATAAATTATCGCCATTTTTTGAATACACATTGAGCGTAACGGTTGCTACTACCACCCGAGGTTGTTCCTGCAGGGGTTATCCCTGATGAGCCGCAAGACTCTAAACGAGCATTAGTACTATTATTATTATTATTATTATTCCCTATCTTAATCCATTGAGAAACTTAAAACATCTTTTTAGGGCTCTAAGGGGCTCTGTGTAACCTCATTAAAACCTCCTCTAAGACAGTTTTAAGGCTTCAATAAATCAATTGTTGACGGTTTTTCGCACTCTGATTGTTACTGTTATAGTAGTTTCGAACTGTTTATTTAAATATATTAACATCGACGGTGTTCTGGTTACTTTTTAATTGTTTCAAAATTCAACTGATAAGGCAACTCTAGAAATAATATCTCTACGCTTCTACTACTACCTTTATTATTATATATATATATATATATATATATATATATATATATATATATATATATATATATATATATATATATATATATATATATATGTGTTGTGTGTGTGTGTGTGTGTGTATATATATATATAATATATATATATATATATATATATATATATATATATAATATATATATATATATATATATATAAAATAGGTAGAGTTCTCTACCATCTTAATCTAATATATAAAGTTGTAATAAATTGGTAAACAAGTGTAAAGAAGCAATATTTACGATATTTCAAAGGTTTTTTCACAAATCAATTTTATTTTTACTTTTCATGAGTCTTAATTAGATCATATTATTACTTCATTTAATTATGGCTCAATATTAGTTCAGCTGTCACAATAGTCGTAATTCATGGTAAGTATTCGAAGGCAACGAAACTCAGCATATTCGTTTACTAGTATATACCTACCTCAACGCAATATAGTTCTGATTTTCCGCGTATTACTTCGAAATTTCTTTATAATTGAGTAAAGTTTAATTGTCACGTAAAAGTGTCAGCAATGTTTTTAACTATTCTATTTTTTTTCAGAAGGAAAATAACTCTTTCCCATAAAAGGTAAATGTTATTAAGATTTCGCCAGCATTCATGTTGGCCAAATTTTTTTATGTCTTTTAGTAACAATATTGTCGAGTTATTAGACACTGTTCTGGTATTTATAGTAATAGTAATATATATTAGATATGAGATACGTAATCTTCTTTAAAGGGGTTACAAGTCAAATTGTTCTGTTATTTATGGTAATAATAATATATATTTAATATAAGATACGAAATTTTCTTTAAAGGGGTTACAAGTCAAAGTTTTCTGTTATTTATAGTAATAATAATATATATTTGATATAAGATACGTAATCTTCTTTAAAGGGGTTTCAAGTCAAAGTGTTCTGTTATTTATAGTATAATAATATATATTTGATATAAGATACGAAATTTTCTTTAAAGGGGTTACAAGTCAAAGTTTCTGTTATTTTGTTTGAATGATTAATTAATTATTAAAATATCTATCAACATGAGATGTTGAGTGTCGAGACTTATATTAGATCCAGCAGCAACAATAACCAATTTGAAAATGCTAAGCGCATGCTTCAAAAATAAGCATTTATTGTCCATGGCGATTGTTTAATGTGCTGGCTACACACTAAATACTTACTACTAAATAGATAGATATGGCCAAATATAACTTACGGAAAATGTAACTATAATGATTAATACAAAAACTGACAATAATAAATCAAAATACGTCATAAAATCCAAAACATCCCCAGCCTCCAATAGTGCTGCTGTACTGATTACTCTAATATTGTTTAAGTTTGATTAGCCTCTGGGAGAAGTAGAATTAATTTGTGAACTGGCCGCCGTAGAACTGTAGAGGAAGTTTTAATGTCTACCACCCTCACTTTCTTGTCACGTCCAGGATAGACTTGTGTGATTTTTCCTAATGGCCACTGATTTCTAGGACTATTTTCATCCGCAATTATAACAAGATCTCCAATTTTCAGATCTTTTTTTGCTTTGTGCCACTTGTTTCTCGTGACTAAGGTGGGCACATATTCCTTTAACCATCGTCGCCAAAACAAATCCGCAAAGTATTGTGCTTGGCGCCACATTTTTCGATGGTTCATCTCTTCTCCAGAAAATACTCCTGGAGGCACAACTTGACAATCTCTTCCAATTAAGAAATGGTTTGGTGTTAAGCTAACTGGATCATTAGGATCAGCTGATACGTGAGTTAGGGGGTGGCTATTCACAGTGTGTTCTGCCTCTATGAGTAACGTTAGTAGAACTTCTTCCTTAGGTACTTGCTCATTCAACACGGTCCTTAGCGCTGATTTTATTGATCGTACCATCCTTTCCCAGGATCCTCCCATATGTGGTGCCGCAGGTGGATTAAAAGACCACTTAATATGCCTAATGGTACAAAATTGAATGATTTCTGTTTGGCTAAGCTCATTTAACGCAGTTCGTAATTCCTTTTCCGCTCCTCGTAAGTTAGTACCATTATCAGAACATAGCTGTGACGGAGTACCTCGCCGACAAATAAATCTTCGTATAGCCATAATGGCTGAATCAGTTGTTAAAGATGCCGCCAATTCCAAATGTACCGCCCTAGTGTTCATACAACTAAATAGAACTCCATATCGTTTCTCCCGTATCCTACCAATTGATACAGTCAAAGGACCAAAATAGTCCATCCCTGTTACAACAAATGCCCGTGTTTGTGGAGTTATTCTAAAGGTTGGCAAATATCCTTCAATTTGATTCTCACACCTCGCATTTTTGCGCCGACAAAGTATGCAACTTTTCTGAGAGTTTCTTACCGCGATTCTTCCATTTAATATCAAAATTTTGATCTTAACTCATTTAATACTTGCTCTCTTCCTTGGTGTAAACTTTTTTCGTGATAATACTTGATAACTAACTTAGTAAACAGGTGTTTTCCATCTAGTATTATTATTGGTCTTGTGGTATATTCAGGCATATTTTCTGTATCGTCAAATCTCCCATGAAGTCTCAGCAGTCTATCATTGTCTAAAACAGGATTCAACTTGTATAATCTGCTCGATTTTTTGATTTTGTTTTTTCTTAGTAGATCTTGTATTTCATCAGCAAAACTTTCATTCTGCGCTTGAGCCATAAGCAATTTTTCAGCTTTCTCAAAACCTTCAACAGATATCTCGCAGGTTGGTTTGGGGTGCGATTTAATTTTTGCTATCCATACTTTAACAAATATCATAGCTAATGCTAAACTTCGAACAACTCTCAAGTAATTTGAAAATCTTTGGAAATCCACGAAGTCCGTAATTGTAGTGTCGTATGAAATATTTTGTAAGCCCACAAATTCTTTTCTTATCTCTTCATTTACGTATGTATCCTCGTTTATACGCTCTGTTTCCCAGTCATTTTCTGCCTGTCTTAAAAATTCAGGGCCGTCTAGCCATCTCTGAGACTTTGCTGCGTCCCAGTCACCTCTTGTTGCATCGTCAGCCACGTTTTGTGAAGTTGAAATCCAGTGCCACTCTTGTTTTGCTGATAACTCGTGTATTTCGCCCACACGGTTTGCCACAAACGTCTTGAACTTTCTTGGAGTTGATTGGATCCAGCCATAAACGATCTTGGGATCTGTCCAGAAGTAACGATTGTTGATTTATATCTTGACTTTCAACTATTGTGCATGCTAGTTGTGCTCCCATTACAGCTGCTTGCAGCTCAATTCTAGGGATGGTCATTGGTTTCACTGAAGTGACTCTTGCTTTTGCCATTACAAGTGATACAGTTATTTTGTTATCAAACGATAAGAAGCGTAAATAAGACACTGCAGCATAACCTTTCTTGCTTCCATCGCAAAAAGTATGAAGTTGTATGTGTTTGATTTTGTCAGAGTTAACTCCATACCAACGTGGGATTTTGATATTCTTAATTTTTTGCAGTTCTCTGGTCCAGGAATTCCATTTTTCAAACAGTGTGGAACTGATTGGCTCATCCCATCCTTTATTTTCAATCCATACATCTTGGAGTAACATCCTACCTTCTACTGTCAAAGGTGATAAAATGCCAATTGGGTCATAAACTGACATTACAACTTTGAGCACTTCGCGCTTTGAGGGCGGAGACGTTTTTTTAATAGCAGTTCGTATTTGTTTAAAAATCTGTCAGAAAAACTTAAATAGTCTGTTTTAGGATTCCAAATCAACCCTAACACTCTTTCAGCAGTAGGCCATAAATCTAGTGACAGCTCTGAAACCGTTTTCGCCCTTAGCTCAGATGGTATTCCTTCAATAATCTTTGGTGAATTGCTAACCCAGTTTCGCATAATAAAGTTTCCACGTTTGTAACAGTTTATCACTTGATTTACAACCTCCCTGGCTTCGTCTTCAGTAGAAAAGCAATCTAAATAATCATCCATGTACTGTTTTCTAGTAATAGCATGCACTGCTGCTGGGTATTGATCTTTATATTTTCAGCGTTTTTTCTGATTACGTATAATGCGCAACTAGGTGAACAAGCTGATCCAAAAATCATGGCTTCCATCTGATACACTTTTGGTGATATTTTTCTATCTTTACCACGCCATAAAAAACGTTGGGCTACTTGATCTTCAGGTTTAATTTTGACGCGTAAAAACATTTCTTCAATGTCTCCAACAACAGCGTACTGTTTTTCTCGAAATGGCAAAATAACACTTAGTATAGAATTTAGTAAGTCTGGTCCAGTCATCAAATTGTCATTAAATGATACTCCATTTGATTTTGCTCGCGCATCGAAAACAAATCTAAATTTTTCAGGTTTATTTGGATGTTTTACTGCAAAGTGCGGTAAATACCAAGTTTTTTCTGGCTCTTTTTGAGATTCCTCGTCTTTCAGAATTCTGGCGTAACCTTTTTCTAAAAAGCTTTCAATTTGTTCACAATATTTATTCGCGAAAACTTTATCTTTATCCATTTTCTGCTCAACAGAGTACAGTCTGCGCATAGCACTAATCTTACTTTCGGGCATTCTTGTTTCTTCATTTTTCCAAAGGAGTCCGATTTCCCAGCTATTACAGTCTAACTGTTTGCATGTTGTTTCCATCATCATTAATCCGCTTTTTTCTTCTGGCGACATTATCTTTTCTCTAGGCTTTCCTATGTTGTCTGAAAGAATGTTATGTCGAAGTAGTTCTTCCAGTTCCGGATCTTCGAAGTCTTATTTACGCTTCTTATCGTTTGATAACAAAATAACTGTATCACTTGTCAGTGATACAGTGGCAAACCGTGTGGGCGAAATACACGAGTTATCAGCAAAACAAGAGTGGCACTGGATTTCAACTTCACAAAACGTGGCTGACGATGCAACAAGAGGTGACTGGGACGCAGCAAAGTCTCAGAGTGACTTATTGTCAGTTTTTGTATTAATCATTATAGTTACATTTTCCGTGAGTTATATTTGGCCATATCTATCTATTTAGTAGTAAGTATTTAGTGTGTAGCCAGCACATTTAATGTGCTGGCTACACACTAAATACTTACTACTAAATAGATAGATATGGCCAAATATAACTCACGGAAAATGTAACTATAATGATTAATACAAAACTGACAATAATAATCAAAATACGTCATAAAATCCAAAACATCCTCCCAGCCTCCAATAGTGCTGCTGTACTGATTACTCCAATATTGTTTAAGTTTGATTAGCCTCTGGGAGAAGTAGAATTAATTTGTGAACTGGCCGCCGTAGAACTGTAGAGGAAGTTTTAATGTCTACCACCCTCACTTTCTTATCACGTCCAGGATAGACTTGTGTGATTTTTCCTAATGGCCACTGATTTCTCGGACTATTTTCATCCGCAATTATAACAAGATCTCCAATTTTCAGATCTTTTTTTGCTTTGTGCCACTTGTTTCTCGTGACTAAGGTGGGCACATATTCCTTTAACCATCGTCGCCAAAACAAATCCGCAAAGTATTGTGCTTGGCGCCACATTTTTCGATGGTTCATCTCTTCTCCAGAAAATACTCCTGGAGGCACAACTTGACAATCTCTTCCAATTAAGAAATGGTTTGGTGTTAAGCTAACTGGATCATTAGGATCAGCAGATACGTGAGTTAGGGGTGGCTATTCACAGTGTGTTCTGCCTCTATGAGTAACGTTAGTAGAACTTCTTCCTTAGGTACTTGCTCATTCAATACGGTCCTTAGCGCTGATTTTATTGATCGTACCATCCTTTCCCAGGATCCTCCCATATGTGGTGCCGCAGGTGGATTAAAAGACCACTTAATATGCCTAATGGTACAAAATTGAATGATTTCTGTTTGGCTAAGCTCATTTAACGCAGTTCGTAATTCCTTTTCCGCTCCTCGTAAGTTAGTACCATTATCAGAACATAGCTGTGACGGAGTACCTCGCCGACAAATAAATCTTCGTATAGCCATAATGGCTGAATCAGTTGTTAAAGATGCCGCCAATTCCAAATGTACCGCCCTAGTGTTCATACAACTAAATAGAACTCCATATCGTTTCTCCCGTCTCCTACCAATTGATACAGTCAAAGGACCAAAATAGTCCATCCCTGTTACAACAAATGCCCGTGTTTGTGGAGTTATTCTAAAGGTTGGCAAATATCCTTCAATTTGATTCTCACACTCGCATTTTTGCGCCGACATAGTATGCAACTTTTCTGACAGTTTCTTACCGCGATTCTTCCATTTAATATCCAAAATTTTGATCTTAACTCATTTAATACTTGCTCTCTTCCTTGGTGTAAACTTTTTTCGTGATAATACTTGATAACTAACTTAGTAAACAGGTGTTTTCCATCTAGTATTATTGGTCTTTTGGTATATTCAGGCATATTTTCTGTATCGTCAAATCTCCCATGAAGTCTCAGCAGTCTATCATTGTCTAAAACAGGATTCAACTTGTATAATCTGCTCGATTTTTGATTTTGTTTTTCTTTAGTAGATCTTGTATTTCATCAGCAAAACTTTCGTTCTGCGCTTGAGCCATAAGCAATTTTTCAGCTTTCTCAAAACCTTCAACAGATATCTCGCAGGTTGGTTTGGGGTGCGATTTAATTTTTGCTATCCACACTTTAACAAATATCATAGCTAATGCTAAACTTCGAACAACTCTCAAGTAATTTGAAAATCTTTGGAAATCCACGAAGTCCGTAATTGTAGTGTCGTATGAAATTTTGTAAGCCCACAAATTCTTTTCTTATCTCTTCATTTACGTATGTATCCTCGTTTATACGCTCTGTTTCCCAGTCATTTTCTGCCTGTCTTAAAAATTCAGGGCCGTCTAGCCATCTCTGAGACTTTGCTGCGTCCCAGTCACCTCTTGTTGCATCGTCAGCCACGTTTTGTGAAGTTGAAATCCAGTGCCACTCTTGTTTTGCTGATAACTCGTGTATTTCGCCCACACGGTTTGCCACAAACGTCTTGAACTTTCTTGGAGTTGATTGGATCCAGCCATAAACGATCTTGGAATCTGTCCAGAAGTAACGATTGTTGATTTTTATATCTTGACTTTCAACTATTGTGCATGCTAGTTGTGCTCCCATTACAGCTGCTTGCAGCTCAATTCTAGGGATGGTCATTGGTTTCACTGAAGTGACTCTTGCTTTTGCCATTACAAGTGATACAGTTATTTTGTTATCAAACGATAAGAAGCGTAAATAAGACACTGCAGCATAACCTTTCTTGCTTCCATCGCAAAAAGTATGAAGTTGTATGTCTTTGATTTTGTCAGAGTTAACTCCATACCAACGTGGGATTTTGATATTCTTAATTTTTTGCAGTTCTCTGGTCCAGGAATTCCATTTTTCAAACAGTGCGGAACTGATTGGCTCATCCCATCCTTTATTTTCAATCCATACATCTTGGAGTAACATCCTACCTTCTACTGTCAAAGGTGATAAAATGCCAATTGGGTCATAAACTGACATTACAACTTTGAGCACTTCGCGCTTTGAGGGCGGAGACGTTTTCTTTAATAGCAGTTCGTATTTGTTTAAAAATCTGTCAGAAAAACTTAAATAGTCTGTTTTAGGATTCCAAATCAACCCTAACACTCTTTCAGCAGTAGGCCATAAATCTAGTGACAGCTCTGAAACCGTTTTCGCCCTTAGCTCAGATGGTATTCCTTCAATAATCTTTGGTGAATTGCTAACCCAGTTTCGCATAATAAAGTTTCCACGTTTGTAACAGTTTATCACTTGATTTACAACCTCCCTGGCTTCGTCTTCAGTAGAAAAGCAATCTAAATAATCATCCATGTACTGTTTTCTAGTAATAGCATGCACTGCTGCTGGGTATTGATCTTTATATTTTTCAGCGTTTTTTCTGATTACGTATAATGCGCAACTAGGTGAACATGCTGATCCAAAAATCATGGCTTCCATCTGATACACTTTTGGGTATTTTTCTATCTTTACCACGCCATAAAAAACGTTGGGCTACTTGATCTTCAGGTTTAATTTTGACGCGTAAAAACATTTCTTCAATGTCTCCAACAACAGCGTACTGTTTTTCTCGAAATGGCAAAATAACACTTGGTATAGAATTTAGTAAGTCTGGTCCAGTCATCAAATTGTCATTAAATGATACTCCATTTGATTTTGCTCGCGCATCGAAAACAAATCTAAATTTTTCAGGTTTATTTGGATGTTTTACTGCAAAGTGCGGTAAATACCAAGTTTTTTCTGGCTCTATTTGAGACTCCTCGTCTTTCAGAATTCTGGCGTAACCTTTTTCTAAAAAGCTTTCAATTTGTTCACAATATTTATTGCGAAAACTTTATCTTTATCCATTTTCTGCTCAACAGAGTACAGTCTGCGCATAGCACTAATCTTACTTTCGGGCATTCTTGTTTCTTCATTTTTCCAAAGGAGTCCGATTTCCCAGCTATTACAGTCTAACTGTTTGCATGTTGTTTCCATCATCATTAATCCTCTTTTTTCTTCTGGCGACATTATCTTTTCTCTAGGCTTTCCTATGTTGTCTGAAAGAATGTTATGTCGAAGTAGGTCTTCCAGTTCCGGATCTTCGAAGTGGTGATAAGAATGATAGGAATACTCGGAATCTACTCTATCTTTTCTTTTAAACAGACATATTTCCATGAATCACCCAGCCTAGTTTAGTTTTTGATGCCATAGGCCCATTACTGGCAGTCTGTACTACTTCACGAGCAATTATTAAATCTACATGTTCTTGACCAATAAGAACCTTAGGTTTAGCGTTGTCTAAATCTTGAAGTGGGATTGCTCCTAACTGCTTCCAGGTTTCTTGACATTTACTTGCATTTACCGAGTGGTAAGGCAGGTTAAGCTCTTTCATTGTTCGAACGTTGTCTAGTGTATATATAGTGTTATCTAACTTTCCTCGCACGCGTAGCGATATTTTTCTTGACTGGTTGTCCTGATAACTATTTGAATTTGTCCAAAACATTCGCAAGGGTTGAACTGGTCCTGTAACGCCTATCTCTTCCGCTAACGACTTGTCAATGAGACTGACAGTACTGCCTTCATCAAATAAAGCGAACGTTTCAACAGTTTTCTTAGTCCCGATTATGGTTATAGGCGCTACTTTGAGTAGCACTCTTTTACCAATAGTGCGCGATTGAAGAGCGTGCTCTACTTCTTGCTGGTCCTCTACTACAAATACATCTTGATCTGGAACTTCATCTGATACTTGATAGCCATTGTTTTATCCTCGTCCATATCTTCATTGCTAAGTCCATTTTCGTCTTCATCTATCTGCAAATTACATTTATCTAACTCGTTAGGCGAAGCGTGTACAGTCGGTGATGTACCTTTTTGCAATCATTAATGTTACATCGTCTTTTATACCGACAGTTGCTCACTCTATGCGGCGATTTTGTAAGACAAGCAAAGCAAATTCGCTGTGATTTCGCCCATTCCCAACGATCATTCACACTCAATGAAAGAATTTTCTGACACTTATTAATTGAGTGTGCATTGTCAATAGGACAAAACGCACAAGAACTTGTCCTTCTATTGCCATCTTTAATTTCAGTAGCTGAAAAGACATTTTGCTTATTAGGTTTTGACATGCTCTCTTTTGATCGATCGATTTTTCGCTGAAAAGGCTCACGTGAAGTCGAGGTTTTTCCTAACAAGCTTGCAAATGAAGCCGCTTCCACGAGCCAACTTGAGAAGTGTATTAACGTGGGTAGGGTTATACATTTGCCTTTTACATATTTAGCCCATTCATACTGAAAATACAGTGGTAATTTTGCTAAAAGTTCATGAAGCAAAGTTGGATTTGTCACGTACGCGTCTAACTTCAGTGAGGTAGCTGTTGCAGTCATATTTTGAATAGTAGTCGAAAAATTTATTATACTATCAGGACTTTCTGATGTAACAGTAGGGAATGATCGAGCCTTATTGACCATTGTCTCGATTATAAGTTCTGGCCGCCCAAATCTCGTCTCTAAAATATTTAAAATTGTATTTAAATTTAATTGGGATACAAACAAAGATTTGACAGCTAATAAAGCATTACCCGTCAGTGATTTATACAGTCTCACCATGTTCTCCTCGTCGTTAAATTTACACTTTTCACTTGATGATCTGTACAATGAAATAAACATCGGCCAATCCTCCGGATTGCCTGAAAATTCGGGAAGTTTTCGTCCTAATATTTGTTTATTTAAAGATTTTTCGGAGGTCGATTTCGCAAGTGATTCAAAAGCTTGGGTCATAGCTTGCGTCGCTGCCGTAAAATCTTTTATCAATAATGTCGATGAATCGTCAACAATGTTTCGATTCTTGTTTTCTGTATTGCTACTTAGTTTCACTCCACAAGCCACCTTTTCTTTAAGGAAATCTATATTATTTTGTCGAGTCAAAACTTTTTCGTCGCTATTTCTTGTGGTGATATCATATTGCAAATGATCTCTTATTGTTGTTTCTCTTAATTCATATTTTATTGGCGTAACTAAATTTTTATTGGCTATATTTTCTGTACATTTAACATTTGCAGGTTCCTCTAACCAGGATCGTACCTTTTCCAAATAAGGCATTTCTATATCCGTATCAACCAACTGTTTACTAACTGAGCTGGCTTTTGAACTACTAGATCTAATGGATGCAGCCTTAACAGCAGTTTCTGCTTCAACTAATGCTATTCGTCTATTAATCTCTTTCGTTTTAATTTCGTCGCGTTCTCTTTCAAGTTGCGTAAGTCTTCTTAGTCTGTCTAACTCTAATTCACGCAATCTTTTGCTACTTATACTAGTTTTTGAGCTCCTGGAACTACCCGGCTCAATTGGATTTTTCATGATTTCATGAACAGTACTAACTGACGGCTGTTCAATTAAGGCGTGTTCGTTAATTTTATTAACTGATTGTTCGTTGGCTAAGTTTTGATTCTCTTTGTATCTACTATTTACATATTGCTCAGAGTCATACCTATTTGGGGGTTTCCCTGCAGTTTCTCTAGTACTTCGTCTACCTGGAAGGCTACCAGACTTTTTCATTGTTCCACTGCGATAATTTACGGCAAAATTACTCACTTGAACTTATTTCCTGGTTTGGCGCGATTCCACAGTTATCTCGAAGGACCAATGTTTAATGTGCTGGCTACACACTAAATAC
>JACMZG010001863.1:18426960-18525661 GCA_018340805.1 Microvelia longipes | reverse complement strand
CTGTCCTTTAACTCTCACGGAGGTCTGGGGTTCGCATCCCAGGTTACGCTATCAGTTTATAGAAGATTATTAGATAAATTATCGCCATTTTTTGAATACACATTGAGCGTAACGGTTGCTACTACCACCCGAGGTTGTTCCTGCAGGGGTTATCCCTGATGAGCCGCAAGACTCTAAACGAGCATTAGTACTATTATTATTATTATTATTATTCCCTATCTTAATCCATTGAGAAACTTAAAACATCTTTTTAGGGCTCTAAGGGGCTCTGTGTAACCTCATAAAACCTCCTCTAAGACAGTTTTAAGGCTTCAATAAATCAATTGTTGACGGTTTTTCGCACTCTGATTGTTACTGTTATAGTAGTTTCGAACTGTTTATTTAAATATATTAACATCGACGGTGTTCTGGTTACTTTTTAATTGTTTCAAAATTCAACTGATAAGGCAACTCTAGAAATAATATCTCTACGCTTCTACTACTACCTTTATTATATATATATATATATATATATATATATATATATATATATATATATATATATATATATATATATATATATATATATATATATATATATATATATATATATATATATATATATATATATATATATATATATATATATATATATATATATATATATATATATATAAATAGGTAGAGTTCTCTACCATCTTAATCTAATATATAAAGTTGTAATAAATTGGTAAACAAGTGTAAAGAAGCAATATTTACGATATTTCAAAGGTTTTTTCACAAATCAATTTTATTTTTTACTTTTCATGAGTCTTAATTAGATCATATTATTACTTCATTTAATTATGGCTCAATATTAGTTCAGCTGTCACAATAGTCGTAATTCATGGTAAGTATTCGAAGGCAACGAAACTCAGCATATTCGTTTACTAGTATATACCTACCTCAACGCAATATAGTTCTGATTTTCCGCGTATTACTTCGAAATTTCTTTATAATTGAGTAAAGTTTAATTGTCACGTAAAAGTGTCAGCAATGTTTTTAACTATTCTATTTTTTTTCAGAAGGAAAATAACTCTTTCCCATAAAAGGTAAATGTTATTAAGATTTCGCCAGCATTCATGTTGGCCAAATTTTTTTATGTCTTTTAGTAACAATATTGTCGAGTTATTAGACACTGTTCTGGTATTTATAGTAATAGTAATATATATTAGATATGAGATACGTAATCTTCTTTAAAGGGGTTACAAGTCAAATTGTTCTGTTATTTATGGTAATAATAATATATATTTAATATAAGATACGAAATTTTCTTTAAAGGGGTTACAAGTCAAAGTTTTCTGTTATTTATAGTAATAATAATATATATTTATATAAGATACGTAATCTTCTTTAAAGGGGTTTCAAGTCAAAGTGTTCTGTTATTTATAGTAATAATAATATATATTTGATATAAGATACGAAATTTTCTTTAAAGGGGTTACAAGTCAAAGTGTTCTGTTATTTTGTTTGAATGATTAATTAATTATTAAAATATCTATCAACATGAGATGTTGAGTGTCGAGACTTATATTAGATCCAGCAGCAACAATAACCAATTTGAAAATGCTAAGCGCATGCTTCAAAAATAAGCATTTATTGTCCATGGCGATTGTTTAATGTGCTGGCTACACACTAAATACTTACTACTAAATAGATAGATATGGCCAAATATAACTCACGGAAAATGTAACTATAATGATTAATACAAAACTGACAATAATAATCAAAATACGTCATAAAATCCAAAACATCCTCCCAGCCTCCAATAGTGCTGCTGTACTGATTACTCCAATATTGTTTAAGTTTGATTAGCCTCTGGGAGAAGTAGAATTAATTTGTGAACTGGCCGCCGTAGAACTGTAGAGGAAGTTTTAATGTCTACCACCCTCACTTTCTTGTCACGTCCAGGATAGACTTGTGTGATTTTTCCTATGGCCACTGATTTCTAGGACTATTTTCATCCGCAATTATAACAAGATCTCCAATTTTCAGATCTTTTTTTGCTTTGCCACTTGTTTCTCGTGACTAAGGTGGGCACATATTCCTTTAACCATCGTCGCCAAAACAAATCCGCAAAGTATTGTGTGCTTGGCGCCACATTTTTCGATGGTTCATCTCTTCTCCAGAAAATACTCCTGGAGGCACAACTTGACAATCTCTTCCAATTAAGAAATGGTTTGGTGTTAAGCTAACTGGATCATTAGGATCAGCTGATACGTGAGTTAGGGGGTGGCTATTCACAGTGTGTTCTGCCTCTATGAGTAACGTTAGTAGAACTTCTTCCTTAGGTACTTGCTCATTCAACACGGTCCTTAGCGCTGATTTTATTGATCGTACCATCCTTTCCCAGGATCCTCCCATATGTGGTGCCGCAGGTGGATTAAAAGACCACTTAATATGCCTAATGGTACAAAATTGAATGATTTCTGTTTGGCTAAGCTCATTTAACGCAGTTCGTAATTCCTTTTCCGCTCCTCGTAAGTTAGTACCATTATCAGAACATAGCTGTGACGGAGTACCTCGCCGACAAATAAATCTTCGTATAGCCATAATGGCTGAATCAGTTGTTAAAGATGCCGCCAATTCCAAATGTACCGCCCTAGTGTTCATACAACTAAATAGAACTCCATATCGTTTCTCCCGTCTCCTACCAATTGATACAGTCAAAGGACCAAAATAGTCCATCCCTGTTACAACAAATGCCCGTGTTTGTGGAGTTATTCTAAAGGTTGGCAAATATCCTTCAATTTGATTCTCACACCTCGCATTTTTGCGCCGACATAGTATGCAACTTTTCTGACAGTTTCTTACCGCGATTCTTCCATTTAATATCAAAATTTTGATCTTAACTCATTTAATACTTGCTCTCTTCCTTGGTGTAAACTTTTTTCGTGATAATACTTGATAACTAACTTAGTAAACAGGTGTTTTCCATCTAGTATTATTGGTCTTTTGGTATATTCAGGCATATTTTCTGTATCGTCAAATCTCCCATGAAGGTCTCAGCAGTCTATCATTGTCTAAAACAGGATTCAACTTGTATAATCTGCTCGATTTTTTGATTTTGTTTTTCTTTAGTAGATCTTGTATTTCATCAGCAAAACTTTCGTTCTGCGCTTGAGCCATAAGCAATTTTTCAGCTTTCTCAAAACCTTCAACAGATATCTCGCAGGTTGGTTTGGGGTGCGATTTAATTTTTGCTATCCACACTTTAACAAATATCATAGCTAATGCTAAACTTCGAACAACTCTCAAGTAATTTGAAAATCTTTGGAAATCCACGAAGTCCGTAATTGTAGTGTCGTATGAAATATTTTGTAAGCCCACAAATTCTTTTCTTATCTCTTCATTTACGTATGTATCCTCGTTTATACGCTCTGTTTCCCAGTCATTTTCTGCCTGTCTTAAAAATTCAGGGCCGTCTAGCCATCTCTGAGACTTTGCTGCGTCCCAGTCACCTCTTGTTGCATCGTCAGCCACGTTTTGTGAAGTTGAAATCCAGTGCCACTCTTGTTTTGCTGATAACTCGTGTATTTCGCCCACACGGTTTGCCACAAACGTCTTGAACTTTCTTGGAGTTGATTGGATCCAGCCATAAACGATCTTGGAATCTGTCCAGAAGTAACGATTGTTGATTTTTATATCTTGACTTTCAACTATTGTGCATGCTAGTTGTGCTCCCATTACAGCTGCTTGCAGCTCAATTCTAGGGATGGTCATTGGTTTCACTGAAGTGACTCTTGCTTTTGCCATTACAAGTGATACAGTTATTTTGTTATCAAACGATAAGAAGCGTAAATAAGACACTGCAGCATAACCTTTCTTGCTTCCATCGCAAAAAGTATGAAGTTGTATGTGTTTGATTTTGTCAGAGTTAACTCCATACCAACGTGGGATTTTGATATTCTTAATTTTTTGCAGTTCTCTGGTCCAGGAATTCCATTTTTCAAACAGTGTGGAATTGATTGGCTCATCCCATCCTTTATTTTCAATCCATACATCTTGGAGTAACATCCTACCTTGTACTGTCAAAGGTGATAAAATGCCAATTGGGTCATATACTGACATTACAACTTTCAGCACTTCGCGCTTTGATGGCGGAGACGTTTTCTTTAATAGCAGTTCGTATTTGTTTAAAAATCTGTCAGAAAAACTTAAATAGTCTGTTTTAGGATTCCAAATAAACCCTAACACTCTTTCAGCAGTAGGCCATAAATCTAGTGACAGCTCTGAAACCGTTTTCGCCCTTAGCTCAGATGGTATTCCTTCAATAATCTTTGGTGAATTGCTAACCCAGTTTCGCATAATAAAGTTTCCACGTTTGTAACAGTTTATCACTTGATTTACAACCTCCCTGGCTTCGTCTTCAGTAGAAAAGCAATCTAAATAATCATCCATGTACTGTTTTCTAGTAATAGCATGCACTGCTGCTGGGTATTGATATTTTTCAGCGTTTTTTCTGATTACGTATAATGCGCAACTAGGTGAACATGCTGATCCAAAAATCATGGCTTCCATCTGATACACTTTTGGTGTATTTTTCTATCTTTACCACGCCATAAAAAACGTTGGGCTACTTGATCTTCAGGTTTAATTTTGACGCGTAAAAACATTTCTTCAATGTCTCCAACAACAGCGTACTGTTTTTCTCGAAATGGCAAAATAACACTTGGTATAGAATTTAGTAAGTCTGGTCCAGTCATCAAATTGTCATTAAATGATACTCCATTTGATTTTGCTCGCGCATCGAAAACAAATCTAAATTTTTCAGGTTTATTTGGATGTTTTACTGCAAAGTGCGGTAAATACCAAGTTTTTTCTGGCTCTATTTGAGACTCCTCGTCTTTCAGAATTCTGGCGTAACCTTTTTCTAAAAAGCTTTCAATTTGTTCACAATATTTATTGCGAAAACTTTATCTTTATCCATTTTCTGCTCAACAGAGTACAGTCTGCGCATAGCACTAATCTTACTTTCGGGCATTCTTGTTTCTTCATTTTTCCAAAGGAGTCCGATTTCCCAGCTATTACAGTCTAACTGTTTGCATGTTGTTTCCATCATCATTAATCCTCTTTTTTCTTCTGGCGACATTATCTTTTTCTCTAGGCTTTCCTATGTTGTCTGAAAGAATGTTATGTCGAAGTAGTTCTTAGTTCTTCCAGTTCGGATCTTCGAAGTGGTGATAAGAATGATAGGAATACTCGGAATCTACTCTATCTTTTAAAACAGATATTTCCATGAATCACCCAGCCTAGTTTAGTTTTTGATGCCATAGGCCCATTACTGGCAGTCTGTACTACTTCACGAGCAATTATTAAATCTACATGTTCTTGACCAATAAGAACCTTAGGTTTAGCGTTGTCTAAATCTTGAAGTGGGATTGCTCCTAACTGCTTCCAGGTTTCTTGACATTTACTTGCATTGACCGAGTGGTATGGCAGGTTAAGCTCTTTCATTGTTCGAACGTTGTCTAGTGTATATATAGTGTTATCTAACTTTCCTCGCACGCGTAGCGATATTTTTCTTGACTGGTTGTCCTGATAACTATTTGAATTTGTCCAAAACATTCGCAAGGGTTGAACTGGTCCTGTAACGCCTATCTCTTCCGCTAACGACTTGTCAATGAGACTGACAGTACTGCCTTCATCAAATAAAGCGAACGTTTCAACAGTTTTCTTAGTCCCGATTATGGTTATAGGCGCTACTTTGAGTAGCACTCTTTTACCAATAGTGCGCGATTGAAGAGCGTGCTCTACTTCTTGCTGGTCCTCTACTACAAACACATCTTGATCTGGAACTTCATCTGATACTTGGATAGCCATTGTTTTATCCTCGTCCATATCTTCATTGCTAAGTCCATTTTCGTCTTCATCTATCTGCAAATTACATTTATCTAACTCGTTAGGCGAAGCGTGTAACAGTCGGTGATGTACCTTTTTGCAATCATTAATGTTACATCGTCTTTTATACCGACAGTTGCTCACTCTATGCGGCGATTTTGTAAGACAAGCAAAGCAAATTCGCTGTGATTTCGCCCATTCCCAACGATCATTCACAATCAATGAAAGAATTTTCTGACACTTATTAATTGAGTGTGCATTGTCAATAGGACAAAACGCACAAGAACTTGTCCTTCTATTGCCATCTTTAATTTCAGTAGCTGAAAAGACATTTTGCTTATTAGGTTTTGACATGCTCTCTTTTGATCGATCGATTTTTCGCTGAAAAGGCTCACGTGAAGTCGAGGTTTTTCCTAACAAGCTTGCAAATGAAGCCGCTTCCACGAGCCAACTTGAGAAGTGTATTAACGTGGGTAGGGTTATACATTTGCCCTTTACATATTTAGCCCATTCATACTGAAAATACAGTGGTAATTTTGCTAAAAGTTCATGAAGCAAAGTTGGATTTGTCACGTACGCGTCTAACTTTAGTGAGGTAGCTGTTGCAGTCATTTTGAATAGTAGTCGAAAAATTATTATACTATCAGGACTTTCTGATGTAACAGTAGGGAATGATCGAGCCTTATTGACCATTATCTCGATTATAAGTTCTGGCCGCCCAAATCTCGTCTCTAAAATATTTAAAATTGTATTTAAATTTAATTGGGATACAAACAAAGATTTGACAGCTAATAAGGCATTACCCGTCAGTGATTTATACAGCCTCACCATGTTCTCCTCGTCGTTAAATTTACATTTTTCACTTGATGACCTGTACAATGAAATAAACATCGGCCAATCCTCCGGATTGCCTGAAAGTTCGGGAAGTTTTCGTCCTAATATTTGTTTATTTAAAGATTTTTTCGGAGGCCGATTTCGCAAGTGATTCAAAAGCTTGGGTCATAGCTTGCGTCGCTGCCGTAAAATTTTTATCAATAATGTCGATGAATCGTCAACAATGTTTCGATTCTTGTTTTCTGTATTGCTACTTAGTTTCGCTCCACAACCACCTTTTCTTTGGAAATCTATATTATTTTGTCGAGTCAAAACTTTTTCGTCGCTATTTCTTGTGGTGATATCATATTGCAAATGATCTCTTATTGTTGTTTCTCTTAATTCATATTTTATTGGCGTAACTAAATTTTTATTGGCTATATTTCTGTACATTTAAAATTTGCAGGTTCCTCTAACCAGGATCGTACCTTTTCCAAATAAGGCATTTCTATATCCGTATCAACCAGTGTTTACTAACTGAGCTAGCTTTGAACTACTAGATCTAATGGATGCAGCCTTAACAGCAGTTTCTGCTTCAACTAAAGCTATTTGTCTATTAATCTCTTTCGTTTTAATTTCGTCGCGTTCTCTTTCAAGTTGCGTAAGTCTTCTTAGTCTGTCTAACTCTAATTCACGTAATCTTTTGCTACTTATACTAGTTTTTGAGCTCCTGGAACTACCCTGGCTCAATTGGATTTTTCATGATTTCATGAACAGTACTAACTGACGGCTGTTCAATTTAAGGCGTGTTCGTTTTATTTTATTAACTGATTGTTCGTTGGCTAAGTTTTGATTTTCTTTGTATCTACTATTTACATATTGCTCAGAGTCATACCTATTAGGGGGTTTCCTGCAGTTTCTCTAGTACTTCGTCTACCTGGAAGGCTACCAGACTTTTCATTGTTCCCACTGCGATTAATTTACGGCAAAATTACTCACTTGAACTTATTTCCTGGTTTGGCGCGATTCCACAGTTATCTCGAAGGACCAATGTTTAATGTGCTGGCTACACACTAAATACTTACTACTAAATAGATAGATATGGCCAAATATAACTCACGGAAAATGTAACTATAATGATTAATACAAAAACTGACAATAATAAATCAAATACGTCATTAAAATCCAAAACAGCGATGTAAAAGAAATATTAATCTATAGCTATCATACCAGGGCTATGTTAATGACATCGTTTTTAGCATAGGATGTATACTAGAGAGGGCATAGTCTATCTCAATACATTGAGAGGTCTGAAACACCATTTTAGAGCTCTGTGTAACCTCAATGAAACCTCCTTTACGAGTGAGTTAAGGTTATAAATCAATTAATTTCGGCTTCGCACATTGATTGTTTTGAATTTATATTTTTACGTTCTACTATATAATTTATTGTATTTTGTACTGATTATTTGATTATATTTTAGCTAAGGGGTCAGGTTACTTTTTCCATGTTTCAAAATTTAACCCATAGTGTCCCTCTAGTAATAATATCTCTATGATTTTACGTGATTTTTCAAATAATTTGCTGTAATTTAAATGTTTCTTGCCGTTATAATTCTCAAATGAGAAATTCACTTTCTATTTTAGCTAATTATAAACACTCTATGACTTAAATCAATTATCCAATTAATTATTTCAAATATTTATTGATTTTTAAGATATATCACATTGAATATTTTAATTAAATATTAATGCGATAGAAATAATAAATTATTTTCAAGGGTTTGGAGTCCAAAATGTTGCAATGACATTGATAAGGCTGAGAATTAATTTTATCAGCTTTTCAATGAATGATCATTTATGTAGTTAAATCAATGTAATGTACTCTGGACAAATAAAAGATAGCACAGATGAGAGATAACTATTGTCAAGCGATGAGTGGCCACGTATAAGTAGTGCATCAAATTTGCATAAACATCATAAGCTCATTTTACCTTCGGAAATTCGCAACAAAAAATGTCGATAAAACACATGACGTATTAATAAAGAGATGAAGTATATATTTGACTATTTTAATTTAAATAAACTTCTGCAACTGTTCATATCCTATAGTTTGTAAAGAAAAATAAATAATTTAATACAAAAGAATAATTATAGAGTAGTGAGAATTGACAATGCAAACAAATATTATTTTAAATGAATAATTTTAATTTCGGTTCTTTCCTAAATTATAACGCAATTTACTAAATAAATTAAAACTAAAGTAATGTTTGATATTAAATGTTGACTATAGGGCTGCGGTTTAAAACTAAAGCAATTTTTTATATTTAGTGTTAGAATATAGGGCTGCGGTTTAAAACTAAAGCAATTTTTTGTATTTAGTGTTAGACTACAGGCCTGCGGTTTAAAACTAAACCATATTTCTCTATTTAGCGTTAGCCTACGGGGCTGTGGTTTAAAAACTAATGCAATGTTTAGTATTTAGTTTTAGACTATAGGGCTGTTGTTTAAAAAACATTTTGTAGTTGTTATGAAATACGGAACTTCATTATTTTCTTAAACATAATTTATTTAATAAAAGAACAACGTATTTTATAGTTTAGGGTTTCTAGTCGTATTTTTGTCTCATTCTCATCTTCAGCTTGAGTTTACCAAATCGCTCCGTTCTTTATTGACGGCGTTTCCCATGAAGACGCCGTCGTTCTTTCTTCTACACAGGTACTCAATAATTTATAATGCTTATGGGCTCAGTTTTGTTTGATCAAATGATAAAAACGTGCCCTTAAAGACTCTTTTGACACTGTACACATCACACAAATCTGATGTGCACACCAAATATGTGAAGCCATAATGTAGTTGTTTTAAACTACTCCTTTAAGTTAAATAGCAGCATGTTATTCTATAACAATCTCAGTATTGATCTGATATTAGATATTATATTGATAACTGTGATTCATGGTCGTAGTTTCCAGTAAAAACGAGTACCATGTTTAGCGATCATGGATTGCATAAAGAATTTGTTCTTCGTATTGTGCAAGAATATCGAAACTTTTGGTGTGTACAGAATAAGGGGCATAAAAACGTACATCGATTTCGTCTATGATCTAATGCTATTGTGTATTGCCACTGTCAACAGGTGATTGACAATGCCAGCCAACCTGAGAGTAGAATGGGATCCTCCAAGTGCAGAAGCAGCTGAAATAGCTAAGAACGAGCTAAGAGAAACCCCAGAACTAAAGAAGGAATCACTAGAGAAACTCAGGCAAATGATTAATGGTAACAGACGCGATTAGTATTCAAATAAAATTAACATTTGCTAAATGTATTTTTTCATTAATTAATTATTTGTTTCTTTTGTCAGATGAACCAAAATTAAACTTCAAAACAGATGATGATTTCTTAACAATATTTCTTAGACCTTGTAAATGGTATCCGGAAAGTGCTTTAGAACTTGTAAGTATAAGATCACTCATTTTACATTTACTTGCGTAACAAACCAAACATGGGACGGTATAATTGGTTTTAAATTTTGTATAATTTGCCTTAAATTTACCTCTTTCCCAATGTAGTATAACTGCAAATATAAGACATTTATAGGATAATAAGTTATATACTTACAAACAAAGCATGTGGGGGAAGTGTCAGTTGAAATACAAATACTTCTCTAAATCTTTAGGTCATTAACAAAAGAATTAAAAAACTAATTTAACTTTAGTAGAATTAGTTTTTCTCAAAGGAGAAGTGAAAAGATTAGTATCTTTTCAGGAGTTTAATAGTCAAGTTTAGTTTTTTAGTAGTTAATAGTCTGCCCATGCCTACTAGATGAAGTTCTTAAGAAAACATTAAAATTCTGTTGCAATTAAAAAGAAAGTTAAAAATCAATGGATTAAATAACAAAAAATATCACCTTTATGTTAAATAATAATACTAACAAATAAAAACATAACTAATAAATAAATAATTGTTATACAAAATTAATTACTAAGCAACTTAATTATTGTTTTTTTATTAGTAGATAAATTTTATAGTTTCTTTGTGATACTCCGAACCTAAATGGATCATAACATAATATAGGAAACAAATTCTTGGATGAAAGTAATTTTTATATAAAACATATAAGACAGTCTTAAAATCTAAAGGGATGTATAATAATTCTATATAGGTATTTAATTTAGCAAGGCCTAGACCATAAATGGCCGGGTACAATCTGCAATTTTCCCAATATTTTTATGTAGCATAGTTAAATTCCGTCAAGAGTAATTGACATTTTTTTATTAGCAAATTTCATTAGCTAAAATTCGTTTATGAGATTTTATACTAAATTTTTTACTATGCAACCTTTCCAAGCAAAATGACCAAGTCAGAGATTGCCATAAATGATCGTGATTTTGAAAGTTGAATTTCTTAGAGTAAGTTATAAAAATCAAGAGTAAACATAGTATATGGCTCAGACGTTGCAGTGACCAAAACTTCCACAAAAGAGAGCAGATCTTTTATCAACTTTAAAAGAAATGACCTAAAGCACTTGGAGGGTGTTTTGCCTCAGTTTTTAAGTTGTCAGTTCAAATTCTTAATCCTTCTCGTGACGGAACTCGACCATACCTTTTTGTCTTAATCCTTGTCGTGACGGAACTCGACCATACCTTTTTGTCTTATCCTTCTCGTGACGGAACTCGACATACCTTTTTGTCTTAATCCTTTTCGTGACGGAACTCGAATATACCTTTCTGTCTGTCTTAATCCTTCTCGTAAAGGTACGAGACGATCCCCGCTCAGAATATCCACTATGTTCACTCCCATTTCATCTGGATTTGTTTCGTGCCTATAAAAAATAGACATAACTCTACAGCTACTTAAAATTTCACCAATATGTTAAAATTAACTAATTGCATATCCAGTATTGTCTGCCTCCGCGGCCGTGAATTCGATTTCGAGGTTCGCAGCCCGGACTGTACTCTCAGTTTATATGAATAGTTTGACAGAAATATTAAATTGAATTAGAAAATCTTAATTCTTTAATTAGTACTTAAGAAATAGTGTATGCGACACCCGCTTAGACCTTAGACATTGCTTAGTTGTTATTATTTCATCCGTGGATAAATACCCTGATAGTACGAAGGGTCCCTAAAACCATTATTTATTTATTTATAGTTAGTATTATTTAGCAACAGGGGATGATTTTTTTTCACAGCTAAAAAGAATAGCAGACTTTAAAGAAAAAAATGCAGACGTACTAAAAAATTTGACGCCAGAAGCCGAAAGAGATTATCTTTGTAATCATAAAGTAGTCAATGTTATGGCAGAAAGAGACGCTAAAGGAAGAAGAGTACTTATCGCCAATATTGGATGTAAGTAGAAGACGCAGATTAATAAATTTCTATAGTAAATGACTTATAATGTCAAATGAAAATGACAAATTTTATAATATGAAATTATTGATGCCTATAAGTTTTTCGACTAATAAACTCAGAAATTCGCTAATATTGTGACTTATAAAACTACTAATACGACAAATAGGTACAGGGCACCAACCATGTGGTTGTTGTTCTGTCACAGGAAGGTGAGGGTTAAAGCGTAAAAAACAATTCAAATTATATTGAGTCATTTATCAATTTCGTTAGCAGAAATTATTGAAAAGTGTCGTGAACATGCATAAAAAATATAAAAATATACGCAGCTCATACTTATTATATCATATTACGTTCTTCTATGTTAACTTAGTTAAATCATACCTACTGTTTTCTTATTGATGACAATACAAAAAAGTACATCTTAATATCAAAAATATGTGCTATGAATGTCGTCTGTACTTAAAAAAATTCCTTTCTGTCACCAAAAAAATTGCCAGACAGAGCTTGAGATCAAAAAAGTTACAGAACCTGAGTTTAGGGGATACGCTGACAGCCTCGTTTTGTTTTTCAGCTGCTTGGGATACTAAAGTCTTATCTAATGATGAAATCTTTAGATTATTTTACATTATTCACTTGGCTGCTATGTTAGAACCAGAGACTCAATGTAGAGGAGCAGTGGTAATATTGGATTTTGACGGACTTGGGATGAAGCAGGTGGCCCAGCTTACTCCTGGCTTTTCGCTCAGGCTTCTCTCCTTTATACAGGTAAAACTTAACCCAGGAGAGAGCAGCCAGTAGTAGGGGGGTTAGGAGGTCAAGTCTGGCAAGTAGATCACTTTATTTGGCCCTTTTTACCAACCCTTTTTCTCATCGCCCTCCAACCACTACTGTTGAATTTCCTAGTTTGATTTTTATACTTATGAATATCCTGCCAGCTGAGAGATATCAGATCGCCTTCCTTAAATTCTCCAGTGCAAAAAATGTGAAAACGTATCCTACTGTATTCTTCGCAGTACCATATAAAGTGGTACGCAGTCTCCTCTTCTTAATAATGCACATCGCTCTGAGAGTTTTGAGAGATTCCCATTAGAGTTTGGTGTCTTTAAAAGGGCAATGTCCAGTCAAGACCAGTAGAATATTATTTTAATTTTTACTGTAATTAATACTGATGATGCACAGCATGGTTGGATTAGGATTATTTCATAAACATATTGCAAAGATCTTGGACCATTAATTATAAAAATTACGGGAAATTTTATTAATACAATTTTTTCTTATATGAAGAATGAATTTGATAAACACTGTTGTTTCAAAAACGACAGTGAAGAGGAATGATCTACTTAGCAGCTTACAGAATTGTTCAATTTTTTTCAACTTTTTTTCATATATAGTAAAATTCTAGCACGGACGTTCGCAATGTGGAGGATTTTTTTCGAAAATGTGCTTTCTTGCTCAGCAATTAATTTCTTGCTTAAGTTTCCGGTATATGCTTTTAAACCTGAGTAGTATAAGTGTCACAACTTGTTCTTTAATTTTTCAAAGAAAATGCGATATATCCCTCAGATTATACAAAACTATAGTCATCAAAACCGGCACTGCAAATTGGCCGCACTTATTTGAAGCTTTGAAGATTGATCTTCACCCGAACATTTAAAGTGCAATTTGTGACGTAACTGCTCAGATTATAAAAAAATTCGGAAAATTAAGCAAGAAATAGATTGTCGAGTAAGAGAGCATGCAATTTAAAAAAAAATGGTCCGACTTGACGAAAACAAGGCTTGAAATATCTCCTCTAAGGTTTATAATTTAATTTGAAATCTTTTTTAAAGAAAACTGTTCATTAAAAGCTTGCCAGAAAGTTTTGGATGAATTTAAATGACTATGTTCACATTCTTGTGGTTTATTTTTTATAAAGCAACTCGATATCCTATGTTTTACAAAACATAGGATTCACATTCTTTTAAAAAAAATGTAAAGATGATAAAAATGAAAAGATAAAGCAAAGGTATTTATGTTATAGGATGCTCTTCCAATCAGGTTGAAGGAAGTGCATATTGTCAAACAGCCATTCATTTTTAACGTAGTCTGGAACGTCTTTAAACCTTTTATTAAAGAAAAGCTTAAGAGCAGGGTATGTTATATTTGAATTCTATCTAATTTGTAAAGTCATAGCCTAATTTAAATGGAACACTAACTGTTAACATCACTCTTATCTAAAGACAATCTCTACTAATAGATTAGAGGTAAAACAAATTGACCCAGTGCGGAGAAAAGTTTATTTTGACTCTACTAATTGAGAGTACTGTAAACATTTACTTGGTAGCAGTGCAATTGGGGTTTATTTTTGCCCTTAACTTTCTTCAATCATAATAATAAATAATAATAATTCAATAATAATAAATCATGTAATATTTCCGTCCGTACTTAATTCATTGTTTGAATCTTATAAGATATTCGAATCTCTTTGATGTGATCAAAACAGTTGGATTTTTGGTTCATGATTAACGACACAAGTTAGCTTCTGATGTGATTTTGCTTATCTTCACCCTCTGGAGATAAGCAATAAAGGAATTAAACGGACTTGTAAAGTTTAAATTCAGAAAGTAAAAAATGTTGATGAAAAGTTAAACGGTTTGTTTCGGCCGCAAAAGAACCAGTATTTTGATTAAACCTGCTTTAATACTACTTTAAATAAATACATTTAAGCCTTAGTTTGTTGATAATCGGGTAGTACGCGTAAGAAGGATGATTATTATTAATATATATTAATAATATATATATATATATATTATATATATATATATATATATATATATATATATATATTTATATATATATATATATATATATTATGTATATATTATAAATATTAAATAGTAGTCTAATATACACTTTCACCCCAGTCTTGACGTGTTGACTGATAATGTTTGTGATTTAGCTTTTCTTCCACGGCTCTAAAATGGATTCTTTGCACAAGCATATGGCTCCAGAAGGCTTGCCAGCTGATTATGGTGGTAAAAGACCAAAAATGGATTATTCTAGTGCAGACTGGTACCCAATCATTCTTACTCTTGATGACAGGATAAGAGGTAATAAGAGCTAAATATGCAATTTCCATTAATTTATTTAAGTTTTTGTATTTGATTAGAATTTAGCATTGAGATTCAAACACTTAATTGGTTTAATCCATCTAGCACTGTTGGTTTAATCAACTACGTCCTGTTAGTTTAACCATCAAGCCCTGTTGATTTAATACATAAAGTTCTGTTTAGGGTGTAAAGGAGAAGGCCGAACTTATGGAAAATCGGGCAATAAAGGGTACCGTCGAAGGTCGATTTTCTGACATTTCTTAATGGTTATCTCCTTGTTCATGCCGCCCCAAGGGGCTTTCTTTTCTCTCGTCGAAGAAAATTAAATGCGATTTAAGCAACTAACTTCTATAAATAAGAGATCTTATTTTTTTTAGGATGCACGCAAATTGCGTCCCTCTTGTCGGCTCTAAAAATAATAAATAGTTATAACATTAAATTAATATTTTGATTACAGAATGGGAAACATTTGGATGGAACAAATGAACTAATCAGCGTTTAGGAATAAAATCGTAAATACACATAAGCTTTATAGACCCAAAAGAAAATTAATTTTTAAGCATCACCAGTTAAACATGTGACATCCAGTCTTGAATCACAACTATTCAAAAACCACTACTATGAATACAGGAGCTGCTACGGCTTACATTATATAATATATTTCATTAATAAACTTTAATTTTTAGTTAGTAATTAAAAATATTTTGTTAAGTTCCTATATCGTAATAATACAATAAAGTATTGTAAACACCACCATGGTGGATAAAAGAAAACATTTGTATTTTCGTATTTTTTGTACTGAGAACGAGTACAATTTAAGACTCAGCGCACTGTGATTATTATTAATTATTGTCGAAAATACTTGCTCAGAACCTTTGTAAAATAAATATATATATATAAAAACTTTAAGTATACTTTTCATTCAGCTTTCCTTCTCTTACGACATTTAGCTCCAAAACATGTAAGAAATTTACATGGTTTGAGCTAAATGGAATTTTTAATTCATAACTGGCAATGAATAACTGGAATATACTATTATAATTTAATATTACGATAAACAGATCTAGAATAAATAAAACTTTCAATTGCACTATTGATTATTTTGAGCAGTAACTGCCGTCAACAAACAACTATCGGTCACTCACCGTCCCACCAAGATAAAACCTGCGGGCTTTATTATATTATTATTATTACTATTATATGATATTATTCTAAACGGAGTATAATGAAGCCTAAGCCTAATAAAGCGTCACACACAAATTTCTTTCTTTCGTATGTATGTCAAATAATGATAAAAACGTTTTAATACGTACTGTACGACACACGGCTACTATCAGTTGACAGCGCGGGAAAATAGTTTTGAGGAACAATAGGTTGGCCTTGATTTGATATTTAGGGTGAGGGCGTAGTTTAAATATCCAGACTAACCTGATTGGCTTCCTCCATTATTTTCTCACGCTGTCAACTGATTTAGCGTGTGTTGTATTGTATAATAATAATAACTGGTAAATCCTACAACACGGCCAGTAACAACCATTTTTACATAAAGTGCCGCTTTCAACATTTAAAACCGAATCGAACGATGCGGTTTTATTATGAGGTTGAAGTCGAAGCAAGCCCTCAAAGTACTTTAAAGTACAAAGTAAAAAGCCAGGGTTTTTACGATTCGAATCTTGGTACTGACAAATAATTGATTTTTGTTACAAATACAGTCATATTACAAACATCATCATCCTCAAATTAAAAACATAATATTTGTTGTACCCAGTGGATATAACTAATTTAACTTAAAAGATATTAAATAATTCTTTTGATGCATAACATGACTGAATATATTTTTTATTACATGACAAATTATGCCTAATAATATCAACTTGTGTTAACCACCCATTTATTCCAACAATATTATAACTATTTAACATTTTCACAAGCCGAGTGAATTTTATTTAAAATGCATGCTTTTCCGATCAACAATCCATTTCTTGTTTTTCCGGTTTATGTTTTATAACCTGAGCTGTAGCACAAAGAGAAAATTCCGCCACAGAATTTTTATTATTTTATTCGTTATGCATTACGTAATAATAAACAATTTTTGCGGTTTTAATAATACGGCTTTACGTATACTTTCTACGCATAAATTTAATTGCAATTTAAAAAATGCGTAATCAATTAAAATTGATTATTTCTTACATTGAAATAATATAGATAAACATAATACATTAACATAAAATGTTAACAGATGATGAACTCCTAACCAAAAACATATTAAAAATTATTTATGTAATCGATATTACAACATTGATATCTAATAACATGACCTACAATCAGCACATTTATAAAATGATATTTTTATGCAAAAAATATTTTCTTACGGATCAATTTTAGACGCCATGAATACAAGAGGTAAAAATACAATAACATGGTTTGTGTTTATCGTGTCCTCTCTAGATTCTAGAATATAATAAGGTACACAAAAATATAATAAGATGACTGGAAAATGCTTATTGTGGCATTTTTTGTATTTTAAGGTCAAGATTATTGTTACCCTAGATTTGTACCAATGTTTCATACGACAATGCTATTATACTAAACCCGATTTACTTGCAGGAATTTATTTAAATTTAAATTGTTAGTAGAATTCCGAAAAAAAATATTAGCTTTGAGAATTCGGGGCTAGCAGATGATTGTCTCAGAAAAGCAGGGCACCATTATGAAATTACAACAAGAGACTTTTTTTAAAGGAAATTATTTTGATGTGTCATCCCTTGTTTCTACGATTTCAAAGTAAGAAAAACATACTTGATGAAGCCCAATATAATTTTTAAGTAAGTTTATCTAGAAAAGCGAGGAAAGTGCTCTGATTTTAACGAATTATTATTTTACGGATTTATTTTAACCGATTTTGTAGTGTCATAGTGAGACAAAAAAAAATTACAAACTTTCTACGGAATGAATCAAAATTGGTTTCAGCAAATCGAAGCACCAGTCCTCTTAATTTTAAGCGGGTTCCCGAATGAGAACCCGCTATATATATATATATATATATATATATATATATATATATATATATATATATATATATATATATATATAGATATATATATATATATATATATATATATATATATATATATATATATATTTAATATATATATATATATATATATATATATATATATATATATAGGCCCCCCCAGCGAGGTCAAAGTCGTCAGTATTTATAGAACTGACCTTTGACACGACGGATGTCGCATCCCAGGTTACACTTTTAGTTTATGTAAAATTATTGTTTAAATAAATTATCTCCAACGATTACCTACAGTTTAAACCAAGGATCTTGAATAAAGGGGATGACGCATTAAGGAACTTTTCTGACCCCTTGGAAGTTGTATGAGATAGAGAATTAGGAGCAAACTTACCTTCTCCTTGATTATAATGAAAAAAGCGCCAAACGCAGGTTATGTAGCAAGGTGTCGAGTTTGCTTCTCAACTTTCTTCTGTGCTTTCGTGATTGCTACATTTGTGGTGCTTGTTAAGTCATTTTGTGCCAATATAATTTTAAATTTTGGAATAAACTTTGCCTCTTCAGTGAGTGATAATTTAAGCGTGTTTTGTTATAACCTTCTCAAGCAATTAACAATGGAAACCATTGTGACGTAAGTTTGCCTCTAAATTTTAAGACCTGCGTTGTTTTAAGAATTGTTAGCATGCGCAGTTTGTACCAAGCATGTGCAGTTGGTTTTTGACGTGTGTTTCGTGTTGAATTCTCTCTATTTTTTGGTTTTCGATGGGGTCACTTGTTTGTATGGCAAATCGACTTAGTGCGTCATCCCCTTTATTCAAGATCCTTGGTTTAAATGTAATGGTTTCTTGAACTACTTAAAGTAGTTCCCGCAGAGGTATATAGTTCATATTTTGCATAGCAAACTCCACATTTGCACAAAAATGTAGTTATTAGAATCCATAATAGAAGCGTTACAATAAAAATCCTGGCAAAGAACTACAAATATCTAAAACAAATATTCTCTTATCTTAAAATAATTGCAAAAAACGTGAGGGTTAAGGACATTTACAAAACTTCCTTATCGACAATTACTAATTTTATGATAAGGGGTTGAATTACAAATAAAATCTGTTCTTTAAACGTCTCACAATGATAGCAAGAAAATATCTAATCTAGTTTTCAAAACCGAGTATGAAAATCATAGGAATTAGAGAGGGGGTTCTGATTGAGATGAAGCACGTAATCATTACTCACAGTTAATATCTTTTAATGAACTAAATTTGTCCGAGTTAATATTTCATTTTAATCATTAATAGTTTAGTGTTCATTGATTGAAGTTAGTTCCTGGTTTTTAAGTTAAGTTAGTTCCTGGTTTTCCTTATTTTTTTCTTATACTAAGTGTCATAAGGTAGGTTAAACATTTTTAATTTATAATTAAAATAAAATTACATTAATTAGTTATTTTATAGATATATTTTTTTTTATATTTTTTTCTAAAATTAAATAAACGAATTGCTGAATAAGTATTATTTATATTTTCTTAAACATTTTTTTAAAGCAAGTAAACAAATTACTTGATAGGTGTATTTTTTATATTTTACTTACATACATTTTTTCTATGGTGTATGTTTTTTTTATTTACTTTTCTGTAATTTTATAAAAACAAATTACCTATCTGTTATATTTTTATTTATTTTTTTCTATGATTATAACAACAAATTACCAGTCAAAGAAAATTGTTTTTATTTTTTAAACTTTACTTTAATCAACATTTTCTATTTTCTTTAGACAGCAATTAAAATAGTAATTAAACATTAGGGAAAAATTAATGTAAAATAAATTTATTGATAATAAATTAAAAAGTTGACGTATTTAAAAAAAAATATATATGTATTTGAGTTACTAAAATTTCATGATTTATTTAAAAATGTATTGATTTATAATTTTTTTTAGTTGATTATGTCGGGAAGATTCATTCTCCAAAAAGATGGCCCAAGTGCCGAAGCATTGGAAATTGCCAAAACTGAACTTCGAGAATCACCTGAAGTCGTGGAAGAAGCACTTAAGAAACTTCGACAATTAATTAACGGTAAATAGTCTTCTCATTTTTTACTTTCTCGTCTACTTTTTAAAGGTATAATGGGAAAAGCATTGTAACCTGTGAAAACAGAGAAACTTATTTGTCTGTTATAACTAAGTAAATAGGAACCTCTTAAACATGAATTAGTAATATATCCTTAGAGTGAGCGTGAATGGAGTCCATTATAAATAATGAAAGAAAAGAAGTCTCTCCACAAAATAAAACTTTATTGGCAAAGCGCTTTCAACCTAACTAGAGGCCATCATCAGTGCTAAACCTAACAAACAAGCAAATAAAATAAGTTAAAGTTTTATTTTGTGGAGAGACTTCTTTTCTTTCATTATTTATGAATTAGTAAGTTAGGTATTTATAAGTACTAAATATTTATTTATGAAATTCAATTGGATTTATTTTATATGTTTTGCAGACGAACCCAATTTAAACTATAGGACAGATGATGAATTTCTAACGATATTTCTCAGGCCCTGCAAGTGGTACCCGGAGAGCGCTTTAGCACTAGTACGTTAAACTTTATTTATTAATTAAAAACTATAAAAACTGGCTGAACTCTCGAATACGTCTCAAGATATTCACATCTAAAAAAACGATTAATTTTTAAATATGTCCACAAATAACTGGTATAGATGTTTGTAAGCCCTTTCACCGCCTCAAGGCCCATTCAAAGACTCACCTAACAATATTTTTTACACGTCAGCCATTTTTATCCTCCCTCCCTTTTAAGGTTGTTTAACGAAAAACTTTGCAAAAATATAAGAAACCTTGCCTCAAAAACAATTTATATTCCATGCAAAATTCGAAAAAGGTTCGAATGAACCTTCGAAAAAGGTTATATAATATTAATAACATTAATAAAGGTTGGTAACAAAGATTTGTTTGGTCCGACCGACGTTACAGACAAGCTTTCTTATGATGATAAAAGAATGAAACAATTTTTATTAAATTAAATGGCAACTATTATAGTGCCAAAATATTAAAGGGACTTTAGAGCTACGGGTACCGAAAGGAAAAGTTAAAATAAATATCGACGACTAGACGACCTATATACCTTTATATTTTAAAAGTTAATTTTAAACTATAAAAGAATTTGTCAATCATAATTCAAGTTTTTCGTCAACCGGTCAAATTTATTGATTTGAGATATACATATATGTTTACATAAAACGATTACACGAAAAGCCTTTAGATTATACAGGGTTGTGTATTTCAAAAACATCACTATGATTAATTTAGTTCCGTGTGGAGCTATCACAATAAAATTAGTATACATCCCACTAAGTTGACCACTGGAAATTCAAATGCCCAAAGATTTGTTTGGCAATCGAGAGGCATGTATTAAAAAATGGTTACCTAAATTTATTTTTATACGGTAACTCTAAAACGTTAAATTGGAAATTGGAGCATACCTTTATAATAGTTATTTCAGAAACTGTCTCATATCCCAAACAATTGATACACTAATTTTTCCACGAGCTATCGTTTGGCATACATAAGTACAATTACCTATTTATAACTGAAAATAACCTTACTGGTTCACCAGAATCCATATTTTCTAATAAATTATATGGGAAAAATTACCGGAATTCAGCGTTTTAGTATTAAATTGTCCAGGATAAGAAACAGATTCAGAAATGAACCATATAATGGTATGCTCCAATTAAAATTTTTAAAGTTACCGTAGAAACTTTAAAACTCATTTTGATAATGAAAATACCATACACGCCAGACGATTACAAAAAAAAATTGTAAGTTTAATCTTCCAGCGGCTGACTTAGCGGGTGTAGAAACCAATTTAATTGCTTTAGTTCCACACAGAGCTGAGTAATCAGGGTGAAGTAATATAGGGTCACCCGGTATATGTACAATTAGGCATAGGAGCAAAAAAAATTGCATATATATATTAAAATACGGGCCTTCGGCCCGTGGCCGCTACGCGGACTCGGCGCTTCGCGCCTTGTTCGCTTCGCGGCCACATTGTTGTTGTTTTGTATTAATGTATGGTTTCACTATCGTTTCTTGTTACATGGCATTTTGCCACGTATTTAGCGAATTTTCACAGACTCGTTTCAAAGGCCCGCTTCGCGGGCCTGAGTGGCTTTCTCACAAATTTGATTTTGTGAGGAAAAAATCCACACGTTGCAACTGTTAAAGTAACCTTGTATATAGGGTAAGAAAAGATTATAGTTTCATCTTTCATCAGCTTTAGTTATCGTCCACTATACAAAAGGGTATAAACTTTAACTTACGTTTATGATTAGGCCCCTGTAGACGTACGGTTTTTCCCGACGGTTTTGGACTGTCGGTTTTTTCCGAAAAATAAAGTGAACGGTCCAGATCCGCGGTCCAAAACCGTGAGATGGACCGACGGTCCAAAACTGCTAGTGTAAACACAAAAACTGTCGGTTTTGGACCGGTCCGTGGTCTTTCCGCCTGGCGGAAAGTTTTTTGTGACAGTCCAGAGATAATTTATTTTTTATATTTGTTTTTGTTTATTTTTTATGTTTCTTGTACTAGAAAATTAGTATTATTATAGAAAACAATTGTTATCATAATCATTTTACTTTAATCATTTACTTAATCATAATCATTACTTGTATTGCGGGTTTACATAAATAACAAGAATCATTTTTAACCTTTCTTTTTCTCATAAATATGAGATAAAGGATAAAGTAATGTACCTTATAATACATTTTTAAGGTAAATATATTAGGTACATTCAACTTAATATGAGGTACATTTCTTCACAGTACAAGGAAAAGTTATGTGTGCATGCTAAAAGAAATAATCGCTGATTGAATTGTAACTCTTAATGGTCAAAATAAAAATATATTAACTAATAAAAATTAATGGAACAGGGTTCGAATTCTAATATGGTAACTTATATTTTTATGATTATTTAAAATATATAAATTAGCGTAATCATGAATGAGAAAAAGTTCCAAGGTACCCCATACCCGATTTTTTTATTTTATTTTCTTTATTTTTTTTTTTAATTAAGTGCTGTAAAGTAAAAAGTAAAGTAAATAAAAAAACCGACAGACTTGATCCGCCAGTCTGGTCTGCACGTGTAAATGCACATAAAACAAAAAAACTGACGGTCCAGGACCGCGGTCCATCACACGGTTTTTACCAGCGGTCCAATCGATCCGTCCCAGCATTTAGACGCACGGTTTTTCCCGACGGTTTTGGACCGACAGTCCAAAACCGTCGGGAAAAACCGTACGTCTACAAGTGCCTATTGTTTATAGAATTTAGAGAAAAATGTCAAATTTTGTTTTGTAAACAAATTGTTTATTTGAGTAAAATCTTAAGTTTGAAAAAAAATATATTCATGATTATTCAAAATAAAATACCGTTTGCGTCACTTAGGATTGTACGATTAAGCTGAAACTGGTCGCATTCGTTTTAGAATAACTTCGACCATATAAAGACTACTTCGATGTTCTTCCTCTTTACGGGTCTGCTTAGCTCGGCGTGGTTCAGTGGAAGCCATTTTTGCCCTGTCTCTCTGGGACAGTAGGCTTACCATGATGGAGCAAGAGGTAGAGGTCTCTCTTTTACTATACCCCACCCTCTAACACTACTGAACCCAACAGATATCGTACGAGTCTTTGACCTAGACGTATACATATATACAAGATTATATATATATGTATACCGATTGCGCCATTTGTGATGGTTCGATTGAGCTGAAATTGGTCTTAATCGATTCAGCTAGTCGTCTACCTAAAGACTAGATACCTTGTTTTAAAGCCATTTTAAGTTTCAATTTTTTTTTTCATGACGTCATAACTTTGGTTGATGACGTCATAATGTTTTTATAAACAATAGGCCTCGTAACCTCCTCAACATCTCGCGATTTGCAAAGTTTCGTTTCAATTTGAGAACGCCTTCGAGAGTTATCGTTCGCCATACGAAAGGGTAGAAACTCTTACATACATATATATATACATATATATATATATATATATATATATATATATATATATATATATATATATATATATATATATATATATATATATATATATATATATATAATATATATATTTTTTTCGGACATATATTTTTGTTATCAGGAAGCCAATAGGAACCGATTCCACTCACTCCCACCCTCAACTTCCGTCATCCGAACAACCTCATAAGCGTCATTTTCATTATGAAAATTCGCTAAAATACAGTATAGTTTTGCAAGGTAAATAATGAAGGCGTAGAAGGGAAAGATAGCGCAGAATACGCCATCAAAAAACTCTTTGGTGTGATTCCATGTAATATACAGTGTTAACAACAGCATAAACAAATGAAAGTTTTAAGTAAACTAATAGCAAATACAAGAACTAGGTGTTTGGGGATGGAGACTTTAATAGTCAATACAAGAACTAGGTGTTTGGGGATGGACACTTTAATAGCCAATACGAGAACTAGGTGTTTGGGGATGGATACTTTAATAGTCAATACGAGAACTAGGTGTTTGATACTTTAATCAATACGAGAACTAGGTTTGGGGATGGATACTTTAATAGTCAATACGAGAACTAGGTGTTTGGGGACACTTTGATGCATTAATAAAATGAGTTTGTTTTTATATAATCGTTAAAAATGAAATAAATTTGTTACACAGATGAAAAGGATAGCAGATTTTAGACAAAAATATGCAGACTCATTGAAAGATTTAACACCTGAATCTGAGAAGATAGGTCTATGTGATCACAAAGTAGTCAATGTGATGGCTGAGAGAGATGCCAAAGGTCGAAGAGTTCTTATTGCAAACATTGGATGTAAGTGATTTTTTTATTTTCATCTATCATAAATATTGAAAGATTTATCTTGCTTAGATCTAATCTGTATACATCCTGATGCATAATCCAGATGTGAGAGACAAAGAAATATAAGTATAACGATACAAGAATTTGGCTCAATGAATGTTGCCTCATAAAAAATAAAAGCAGTCATTTAGATTCAATATTGTTATGAGTTATGAACCAAAAACCAAAACGAACTAATTTTCTATTGAATATAATTTGTAATTCTTAAAGAAAAATAAAGATAATTATTAAAACCAACCAAGAGAACATCTAATAGTCTAAATCTAAACAAACCACATGAAGCATCATTAATATTAAAGTATTTAACAAAGTAAAACTAGAGAAAATCAAGAGGAGCTTTAATTTATATTAACTCCGTGGTGAATTAAGCTTCGAGATGCTTGTTTGTAGTTAGCCTTAAGCCTGCTACAAGTGACATCTGCTTTAATTAGCTACAAGAAACCTGCTACAATAACTAAGTACTATAACTTGCTCTTGTAACTTGTGCTCTAAGTACTCCAACTTTTAGTTCTTGTCACCAAGCATCTGTAATTAATAGCCCGACCCCTGATCTCGAATTGAAGCTGGGCCAGCAGAAGCTTGTATTTATATCGTGTATAAAACAGCCGTTCAGATAGTGGCTAATTTCGAAGACGCTCTAGATTTCGGTAAATGCCAGCATCTCACATTAAACAACTAAGTAGCTTCAATTCAAACAAGAGTTTACAACTTATAAAAAAAACTTTCAATTCTTTCCGCAAATTCAATGAAAACTAACATTACTTTGGTTTATTATTTTCAGCACTGTGGGATACTAAAAACCTTTCAGGGGATGAAATATTTAGAATCTTTTACATAATTCACTTAGCTGCAATCTGGGAACCTGAAACACAGTGCAGAGGTGCAGTTGTTATATTGGACTTCGACGGGCTTGGTATGAAGCAAGTAGCTCAGCTCACTCCGAGCTTTTCTCTCAGACTTCTATCCTTCATACAGGTACTTCTTCATTTCATACTTTCGATGTAGAGGGTAATGAACATTTTATGTTTATCTTTCCTCCTATCCAGTGCCTGCTCCAGTTCTTGCTCAGGTTTTCGGTGTATGCTTTATAATCGGAACAGTAGCTCTCTCTGTCAATTTGCATGGATTTTTTCCAAAAGAAATGCGCATTTTTATACCATAAGATGTTCAAATCTATACTCGCCCTTGCATGAATGCTGCACTACATTTAGACAGACATACAAGGCTTAGTTTATGCTTAAAAAATCCAAGAACTAGATTGGTGCGCAAGAAGGCAAGCATTCCAAAGGAAATTCGTCCGGCTTGCGGACCCCAAACCAGAAAATTACTTTTTAGTTTTAGACTTATATAGTGAAAATATATCGATATAATACTAATAATATTAAAATATATATAATACTAATAATATTAAAATATATATGGTTGTATAGCAGCGGTTCATCTGAGTTTCTTTTGGTCCCAAAGAGACTAATACTATTTTTTGGTCCTTTACACCAGTTTATGTGATTAACTATCAGCTGATGGTCTAACTCATTATAAATATTTATTTACAGGATGCTCTACCACTCAGACTGAAAGAAGTTCACATCGTAAGGCAGCCATTTATCTTTAACGTAGTCTGGAATGTATTTAAACCATTCATCAAGGAAAAACTAAAAGAAAGAGTAAGTTGACGACAGAGTAATATCTAATTTTTTAGATGTAAATTGAAGAAATTACTGCATCCCAAAGTGCTTTTACTGAGATCAAAATGTAATTTCTGTTAGGGTCAATAGTGTTAACAGGAACTCTATATCAATGGATCTATATAGAGACCTATTTGTTACAGTAGCCCTCCTAAAAAGCCATGGAGCTCAAAGACAAAGGTGGAGGGATCCCCCCTCTCTTGTTATATTGTACTGAACAATAAAAAAATAAAGACAAGATTCAATGTGAGAATCATGGGTCAACTCGAATGAAATATCTACCGACGCGTCGTCATATACTAGTTCTAATATTTATTATACATTCGACCCCCCCTAAATTTACAACCCTCTCTCGATTTGTCGCTCTTTCTATGTTTAAATTTTGATACTAGCTTAATTTATTGAATTTAATACATATTTTGATAGTTTTTGTTGGGAAAAAATAGTCTTGCTTTTATGTAGCAATTATTTTTTGGATTGGCCCTATCTTTAAATCACCTTTAAATCTGTTAATAGTGTCGAGCATAATTTGACATTGACAAAACGAATAATAATTCGTTTGAGAACTTCAAACTAAATGGTATTAAGCAATATTCTAACACGCTTCTTATGTCTTCATTATGTTTGCATTCAGCTAAATATTTTGTTGCATTTTTACAGCTTTTCTTCCACGGAACTAAATGGAGCTCACTGCACAAGCACATGGCTCCTGAAGGGTTACCTGCTGAATATGGTGGCTTGAAGCCTAAGATTGATTATTCCAGTGCTGACTGGTATCCTGCTCTTCATGCAGCTGAAGATAGAGTTAAAGGTGAGAATTATATAGTTTATACTGCTACGTCTAATCAACATTATAGAGGTACTTGAGTCTAACTCGAAACTTAAAAGAAGTATATACAGTATAATTCTATTAGAGGCTTGGTTTAAAAATGATTTTTCTTCTTTTATTCTTCATATTTTAATGTGCTTCTAAATAGCCTCTTTTAACGTGCGTTCACAAACATTGATTTACCTGTTTTCAATCGCTTTCAATATGTAGCTATTAGCTTGAATAGAGAACAAATCCAGTGACAGTAGATTGCTAGAAAATAAACCAATGCTAGCAGCAGTGGCTAATTGGTTTTCTTAATCCAATCGTGCATGTATCCTAAATGCACTTTTTGAATAAGGTATCTAATCTAATCTGAACATTTAGGTTCATTTTTATCTGTCCTCACCTTGAACTGACGGCGCTTTAAAGATGGGAAAAGATACAAAGCTCCAAATCTAGGGACCTACTCAATAATAATGAATATCAAATAAATAAATTTAACAAAATGATTATATCAATATTTTCATTACTGCAATCCGACACAATTTTATTTATTTAATCAACATGGCTAAGAATTAATAAAACTATATTACTATGATAAAATAATAAATACTGTTTTAATTCTTTTTCAGAGTGGGATAATTTCGGCTGGAAGAAATAATGACATTTGAATGCTTGATTTTTTTGAAGTTAAGGAATTACCTAAAGACATTTATTTAAAGGATGTAAACATAAAGGATGAGACATTTATTTAATTTTCACTCATTACACTTTCAAAATACTAACTTTCAAAACTCTGGTTGAAACGAACAATAATCACAACATTCAATTCTTTGAAGAAGCAATAAAACACTGAAATTTATATAATTAGCTCCTCACACCCAACAAAAGGCGAGAATTTTATATTTAATTCAAAATATTTAAAATAATAGGTAGACCGACATTTAAAGTAACTTATTCTATAATTAAGAAGCATTAAGAGTAACTTTTATATGCTATTGCGTAAATAATTATCAATAAAAAAAATAATTGTAAATAAAAAAATATTTTTTAATAAACTCTTTGTATTCCTGATCATTTAAGTGTGCTAGCTTCTAAGATTGTCGTTTTCTATTACCTCTCGCTCTAAATGAAACTTAAATGTTTGCGATTCAAACGTGGTAGAATTGCAGACCAATTTAAGTTAAATTCTTAGACTAAGTTTGAAAAGGTGTCTGTAAAGAACATAAGAAAAGAAACTTCTTTTCAAAAGAAGGCACAGCTTCGAGGATTTGGCTGCTTTAAGGGTTTTGGCTTACACACTAAAAGACCCCGGTTGAACTTCATCATGCTCATTAGGCTACTTACTGTATATAAATATGTAAATACATATATGTAATATATCCTCATAAATAAAGAAAATTATTTAAAATAGAAGAAAAATCGGGTACGGGGACCTCGGAACTTTTCCACATCACATTGGATTCGCTACGCTAATCCTCCCTACTTCGGACTCCCTTCCCTTCCTTAGAAGGTACAATTCGTTAAATATTTACTGCAACAACTCTTAGGACTCGCTTCGCTCCTCCTCAGATAGTAAATACATCCGTTTCATTCCTAGTAGTCATCCAGGCACTGACCATGCTTGATGCTGCTTAACTTTTATGATCCAACGAAAATCATAGATATACTTGTTGTATGAAAACGAAACTGGTCTACTTATTTATTACTAATGGTATACACTTGTACCAAATTTCAACTCAATTAGATTATTTTCCAATTTTTTTCCAAGTCATTTGATAAGAATTGAACTAAGGCTGATAATAAAATGAAACTTGGCACACATGTTAGTCTTATACATGGCTAGTAGGGTGATCTTAAGGAAGGTAGTGGATGAGATGATGTGCTCATGAGAAAAAGGGGTGGGGGGTGAAAATGTGTTATAAGGAAGGTAGTGGATGCATGCTCATGAGCAAAACATGAGGTTCTTTTTTTAATATATGCGTTGCGCATTCTCATGAGAAGTGTGTGAGGTTTGGATGAAAATGAGCACCTTTTTTTTATACACGTGTTTAAGTATTAAAGGAGTTCCTTTCTTTTAAGGGCAGGTGCGCGTGGTAGGGTGGTTTGGTACCGTGACGGCGGGTTAGGTACAAAATGAATTCTTTCCTTATTAATATTTTCTTTTTTAAACACAAGAAAGGTAAGGATTTACCAATGTGAAAAAAAGAAAGTATTGACATCTAGAATTGACATCAGCTGTACGTCTATCCTTATTCACAGACGCTGAATTATTTTACTCAATTATAGAAAATAGTAAAATACACGCTACTAAAATTATTCCAAAAAAATATTTGTCAAATTAAAAAATCAAAAAATACAAAAGAGTTATAGAATAAAGGACCGATACCTAATCAGAAGCTTTGAAACACGCAAGTATGCGGCCTACCCTTTTGCACCTGATTATTGTACACGTGTCCTACCCCAGCATATCGTCCTTATACTACACCTGCATTTCTTTAAAACCTCGTACTCTTGAGAAAATGCGCTCATGTTCTCAATGCGCAACATGTGTATGTATTGCGCATACACCCCCCACCCCTTTTTCTCATGAGCACTTCATCTCATCCACTACCTTCCTTAAGATCACCCACCTATGGCTATATGCGAACCAAATCTCAAATTGACCGCAACATTGTTTCGCGTTTTATGATTTTAAAAAATTTTTGCTGAGTCGTTATTGCGGGTTAATGGCGTCATAAATAATATTTCACGAATAGCACAACTATAGCGGTAGACTGATTTTTGTACAAAAGTTCAACTCTCTATAATAAATACACTGGGAGCTACGATAATAACACACACACATACAGACACAACTCTTTTGACAACAATTTTTGGAATCTAAAGGTTCTGGAACGATGGATATGATAAAAAAAAGGGAATGTTAAGATTTTTGCTAATGCAATGCTTTCCCTTCCTTTTCGAAGGTAAGGAAGCGAAACATATAGGAACGCTTGAAATCAATAAATTATAAATTATACTAAATGGGAAGGGAAGAAGCTTATTAATGAGATATTATAAACGTTCGCCTTATAAATAGATAGTTATACTACACCACACTTGTCATCAGTGTATTGCATTTGTATACTATAATCAATACGGGGCTTAACCTGTTCATATCGGATTCGCTACGCTCAACCTCGCTTCGCTCGTTCTCAGAATATACAAGTCGTTAAATTTGTACTGTAATACATCTCCGCACTCGCTAAGCTCGTCATCACATAGTAAATACATCGCTTCACTCCCAGTGGTCACTCTTCCAGGCACTGACCACTCTAGATGCTGCTTAACTTTTATAATCCAACAAAAAACATGGATATACTTATTGTATAAAAACAAAACTCAGTGGACTTATTTATTACGTAAAGACATATATTTGAACCACATTTCAACTTAATTGGATCATTTTACGATTTTTTACAATTTTTTAAAAAAACGTATACAAGCCATTTGATAAAAAATAACTCATGCTGATAATGAAATAAAACTTTGCACATATGTTAGTCTTATACAATGCTACATGCGTGTTAAATTTTAATTGGATCGCATCATTCATTTTAAGATTTTTGGAAATGTTTCTGGAGTCATTATGATGGGTTAATGACGTAATAAAATAGTTATTTATGCGCCAAGGGAGTATAAAATGCTATTATTTCCCTGAGCAGTTAGTTGGTTCCTAAGGCGTAAGCCGAGGGAACTACAGCATTTAACTGTGATTAAAGCATTTATGTGTTTAACTCCCGAGACAAAGCCGAGGGATGTGATTGCGAGGGGGAAAATTGCATTTTACTCCCAAGGAGCATACAACATTTTATTTCCAGACGTTGATTTTATTTTAATACGTTTTGTTGTATTTCATTCTATTTTTTTAATAATTTAGGGAGTCCTGCCTCCGAAAAAATCCCAAGAGAGTAAAAAGTAACTTTTTCTTCCTTGCGAGTGAAAAAGGCTTCTTTACTCCCTCATTTCAGTCAATCCATTTCAAGTGATGCAGAGAAGTTGCTCGTAAAAAATAAAAATTGATAATTTTTTTTCTGTGATAGTCCTATCCATAGGTAGTCTGAAACTCTTAGTATTAATTTTTTCTCAAAGCCAAAGTACTTGGGTTCGAATCCTAGTGGGGACAATAATTTTTTATCGTTTTTTACATTATGTAAGTTTATAACTTAAAAAGGAATCGAACCCAGGTATTTTGGCTTTGAGTGGTCGTATCGACTCCAGACCACTCTCTTTCAACTCGCAGGCCCAAAAAACATCGAAAACGACTTCCCACTTGATATATGTGGTTTACTGGCCATATTTTAGTTTTTATGGTAATCGACCAGCGCTTTTTCGACTTTTGGTCACTTAGAGTGATGATGTCGAATTTACCTACATAAAAATTAATATATAGCTTTAACTATGTTTTATTAGCAAAAAACCCCAAGGTAAACCCTACTTTCAATAGAAATCAGTATATTTTTGTGAAATCGTTAAACTGAAAAACTGCTGATTTTAAAAAACGCTGTATAGTACCTTAAAACCAAAATAAACAATTTGTAACATATTGTACAACTTCTATGTATAGAGGTAATTTTAAGCCCAATATGAAAAAAATCGCCCCTGTCCAATTGGACGATAAATCGCCCTGAAAAACGCCAAAATCATGACAACCTTAACTTTAATAATTCATTGATTTCAAAAGGTAAAATTTGGAACATTAAAATATTTTTTATCTTTTTCCTTATGGTCACCTTAGTAACCAAAAAATTTTTCCAGTATTATCTTCCTTGTTAAAAAATAATGAAAAAAGTGTATTTTCAGTCTTTGTGGTCAAATTTATTTTGCAAACTCACAAGTAGATAAGCAGTAGTAGAACAAAAAATGTTGGTTCTTATGTAAAGCCCAAAGAGGACACTTTCAAACGAGACCTGTTTCATTAAGCTAGGTTAAGCCAAAGCCGAAATATTACGCCTCATATCGGCAAAAAAACTCAAAATTTGGGTGTCTCGGGAACTACAAAGTGATTTTTGAAAATGAAGGAGGCTGTAGAAAAAATTAATACTAGGCGTTTTGGACTACCTATGGGTAGGACTATCACAGAAAAAAAATATCAATTTTTTTTTTTTTTAGCTACATCTCTGGATCACTTGAAATGGATTGACCCTATATAAATAACTGTATTTTTGTTCTGTGTATTTGATTAAATTGATAATCGAAGATGGAGGTTACTTGTTAGATGCTTACTATAGCATCAAAAATACCTAAGTACGTAAACTGTATCAAGTACATAAACTACCAATCTGTGCAAAAAAAATCAGACATGCGTGATTATTTGATAGCTGGGTAAAAAATAGCTAAAATTGCATAGAGATATATACTAGAGGGGACATAGCCTATCTAAATACATTGAGGCCTGAAACATAATTTTAGGGCTGTCAGGGGCTTTGTGTAACCTCATTGAAATATCCTTTAAGAGTGTTTCCCGCGCATTGTTCGTGTTTTGATTTGTATGTTTAACGTTTTACTATATGTTATTGCAATTTTGTACTGATTATTTGATTAGATTTATAAGCGAAGGTGGTCAGGTTACTTTTTCGATGTTTCAAAATTTAACAAATAGAAACCTCTAGAAATAATAACTCTACGGAAAATTGAAATAACTGCGCATGAGCCTTTTAGGATTTACGTTTGTTGTATTTAATTATATTGGCAACACTGATAACATTAGGTAAGTTTTACTTTTTATCGTGTTTTCGTAAAATAATATGTTCGTGCTAATTTAATAATTTTGCATTAAATTCTGTGAAATAATTGTTACAACCATTTAGTTAAAAAATGAGAAACTATAGTAAAGGTAAATAACATGATTTTATTAAGATTTTAAAGAACATACAGACGACAGTGTACTGCTTTAAATATAACTTTATAGGCTATGCTCCCTCTAGTATTTATCTCTATTGCTTAAATTATATTCAAAAAATTTATAGTTAATTATAAGGTTTAAGTTGTTAAATTACAATTAATATTTCAAAGGAAAAAACAAAAAATCACTCGCAAAAATGTTCTAAGTTAAGCAATGCACACGAAAATAAGTTTAATTAGCCGATCGTTTATGAAATTTAAACAAACCTAGTTCTTAAAGAAAGATCCGCACTTAAACCTCTACTCTGTCGGATGTTACAAAACGTATTTTTTACACATATTATTAACATTTTACTAAAATGGACAAAGAAATGCAATAAAAACAAATATTTTGAGTATCGCAAATAGTTTGTTTACAAGGGTAAAACAATACGGCTGCCTATAGGAAAATAGGCTCCCTGGCAAAAAAATGTGAGCTACATGCCATGTCTGACAGAATTTTGTTTCCATGCGTAGTATATATTACTTTAGTATGTGTGTGTGTCTGTATGTGTTAACTTTTAACCCTTGCATGGGGTAAAAACTTTTGAAGGCTTTCTCAAATAAAAAAAATATAGTGAAATGTTGGGGAGGTTAAGTGTCAACCATGTTATAACGTCATAAAAATATTATTGTTTATGACCATCTTTTTCCATATTTTATAATTTAACGTAGGTGCAGCTAAAATGTTCGCTTCAGTATAGAGATATATACTATAGGGGGTATATCCTATCTTAAGAGATGGGCTAGGCTATCTCGTTAAGAGGCCTGAAACATCTTTTTGGGGCTCTGTGTATCCTCATTGAAACCACCTTTACCTTAAAGTGAGTTAAGGTTATAATTAATAAATTTATTTCGGTTTCCCGCACATTGTTTGTGTTATGATTTGTATTTATATCGTTTTACTATATAAGTTATTGTAATTTTGTACTGATTATTTCATTATAATTATAAGCGAAGGTGGTCAGGCTACTTTTTCGATGTTTCAAAATTTAACCTATAGGGCCCTTCTAGTAAAAATATATCTATGCGCTCCGGTATAAGCGTTTGTTTTTAAATATACCAAAGTAATAAGAACAAAACTATTACTTCATTCCCTTTTACATACTACCTCCACGAATCGGTATAGAAAATATTTAATTACTATAGCCCACAAATATTTAGTAGCTGCGTGATATCTTTAAACGAATGTGTGTAATTTCCACCTTATCATACACGAAAACGAAACCTTAAGTAACCTACTTGATTGCTAAGATTACAAATGGTACAAGCAGTGGCGCGGGTGCTGGAATGGAGTGCAAGGTGAACCCTCTCTCCCCGCAAACCGGTCACACTACACTGGGCAGAGACTTGACCGTTCTACACACGGTTTCTTAACTCAGTACTAATGCAAACATCATCTCGCGTGGTACATATCTCGCTTAGTACAGCTACTTAAACATAAATACGTAAAATTATTATTTAACTTAAACTAATCATTTTGTGATACAAATTTACTTATAAAATCCATACTTAACATCAAACCTAGCTTTTCTAGATATAATTCCTTTCGCTAATTAAATTGTTATATTTTCCTTAAAATTGCTACAATTATAAATTTTGAACAGTATTAAATAAAATGGAGTGGACCGACGCTAAAGTTATAATGGGAGACGCGAGCTTAGATTTCGAACCAAATGCACCTCTAGATGATATTTTGGCTGAGAAGGCAAGAAAAGAGTTGAGAGAGACTGAGGAAATAAGAGAGTCAGCTGTCAAGAAGCTGAGAGAAATGGTTAAAGGTAAGCATATTTTTACTCTTCTTTGAGAGTACATTGAAGTTTTAATAATTGAAAAATGCACCAATGTCCAAATTTCCTTCCCCCTATTTAGTAGAAAGAAATATGTATACTAGATAAGAAATATGGAACACAACTCTGCAACATTTTTCTTATGTGCTTGGTCTTTGTTTTATAAATCGACCTTGGATCATAACACTATCTCATGTTTACCTATTAAATCTGTAATGTCACACAACTGGACTACTTTAGGGCAGCACCTCTAAAAACAACAATAACAATACTGATTCAGAGACAGCTCGTCATTTTTAAAAAAATATGTATTTTTACTTTTTCTCATTTGCACCGTAGGTATATAGGAAAAGTATTGTGTTTGCGAAAAAATGTAAAGTAAGTATTTCTTCTAAAATTAAACTTAAAAAGATTTCGTCTGAGTGCAATCACTGCACTGTTTCATTATCTGTTTCAGATGTTTTCTTGTTTGTCTGTCTGTATATATGTGTGTGTGTTATATATATATATATATATATATATATATATATAATATATATATTATATATATATATATATATATATATATATATAAGCGCCGAGGCTGCTTAGCGGCTTTTGAAAAAAAATTGACTAAATTTCAAACCTGCTTATATTGTGATACGTCAACAAAAACTCTTTGGTTTCACTACTTCTCTTATTTAACTTCCACATTTTTAATAATTATAATAAAATGGCTTGTAGATCTAAATCTACAATAAAAACAGCGTTTCAATTAATGGTAGCTGTATATTTCAGCCAACTCTGTGGCCATCTTCAGGCATTTAAACATAAACTTAAAAATACACATCACAATCAACTAAAATTGAAACTCGGACTCGGATAATTAATAGATTCCATTTTAGTTGATTGTGATGTGTATTTTTAAGTTTATGTTTAAAAGCCTGAAGATGGCCACACAGTTGGCTGAATTATATAGCTACCATTAAGTGATACGCTGTTTTTTATTGTGATATAGAACTATAAGCCATTTTATTCTAATTATTAAAAGAAACTGATACATTACAACAACACATTTACGACGCTTTTAAAAAAAATATTCATAGGTATTTATAGACATTGCTAACTGTTATACTATAGCAAGTAATTGATTATTGGAGATAGATGGGCTTGATTGAGGTTTTAATCACCAATTAGATAATACATTTCCACGTTTATTTATTACAATTTGTTTTGAGTAAAATTTAAGTTTGAAGGAAAGAACCAAAGTAAAAAGATCACAAGGAAAGTTCGAAAATTTGAATTGAATTATTTGTAAATGCACATTTTCTTATATCATATGCATTTGTAAGGACATTAGTATTTTTCTCTTCATTCCTGAATTGCCGATGTATCAGCATATATGCATATGTATAGATAGAAAATTATACTATTTTATACTACAAAAAATACTAACCGAACCAATTTTTAACAAAAATTAAAATGTACATAAATATTTTCAAGGCCATTAGATAACTCTGTTTATACAAATATAAAATGTTTTCATTGTATAATAAAGCACAAGTGGCGCATACGTAATGAATTCACGCATAACCTTGCCAGTGTCTTATGTCATTTATCTTATATGTACTGTAGGCCTCATAGAACAACAAGGAAGACATTTAAACAAATAAATATTGCACTTGATATCAAACATTTCAATGTTAATGAGCAACAATAAAAATCAAGATGAATATTATAAAGAATAAAATGAAGATATACGTATTAAATATTTTAAACATCAAATCATTATATACAAATAACCAAAGGGTTATAAAAGGAATTATAAAAAAAGGAAAATAAGTAAACTAATAAAAGGTAAACGAGTAATTACAAAGAAAATATAAAGAATAAAATAAACTATGGTTTCCTACCTCATACGTAAAACAAAAGGCCTTTATATGTATGATAAAATTGCATTTAAAATAACGTCAACGAAAAGGTTATTTTGAATTGATAACTTAATTACCCGCTTAAATTATATAACCAAAAAAAAAATAAGCGGAAATGAAAAAAAAAATCATCTTAAGAAGGATATTAAGACAAAGAAGTTCTCACTTAATCCTATTTTAAGGATAAGCGCTGTCCTTGATGTAAACAACGATCTTCCTGCTTAGTTTTTCTGACAAGTAATGAATCGAATCCAAACAAAGAAATTGATGGAATTAAGTCAACCTGTGACTGAGCTAAGTGATAGATGAAGCTCCTGTCATTAATCAACTACAGCATTAAGTTACAAAACATATTTATAATAATGAATGGTTTGAACGAATCAATAAATCTCATATTTATATATTAATTTAAATACTTTATTTTATGATTTACTATCATACTTTATCGTGTTTCAAATGGAAAATGACGCATATTTATCTATTAATTTATACTATTTATCGATATTTATTTCTTCTCTCTACATCTATAATCTATAGATGTATTTAGTGTAAAACAAAAATTAAAACTTAAATACAAGACTTCAACAACCTTGAGGAGTTAAATTATCACCTTGGAAATATGAACTATTAGATCTAATTGAACTTCTATCAGTAAGACATTTTTATTTTTTAATAATACCAGAAGCATGTTAAGTTCTTCCAACATCTATTGATTTAGATAGAAATTACGTCCATCTATAAAACCTTAATTTCTTATTGAAGTACAAAATTTGACTTTTTACCATGACATTCATCAATTCTATGAAGACTATATTATTTTTTTTATTACATAAATATCTTCTCCTTAACATAATTTTATTTTGTAATTAGGTTTCAATACCATTGACAGGAAATAATCTCAATTGTTTGGAATCAGTTAAGTTGAAAACAAGACTTTATTTACTCTAAAATATTCAAACTGCTAATTTATTTGCGGTAATAGTCCTTGCTGGGCGACCACAAACCTCAAACTCGTTTCTTGCACTAAGTTCTCACAAAATATGTTTTAAAAATTTTACGTTTACTCACCTATTACTTTTATAGAAAAACTAATTAATTCATCGTAAAAATTCAATGTTTCTAAATTATTGATGTAATAAATAAGCTCATAAAATTTTATTTTAACACGGCTAGTAGGTCTATGGTTTTTGTTAGATCACTACTGTTAAGCATCATCGAGCGAGGACAGTACCTAGATAGGTGTTTACTGAGAATGAATGTAGCAAATCCGATAAGGTGAGTTTAAGTTCTGAGGTATAGAGATATATACTAGAGGAGGCATAGCCTATCTCAATACATTAAGAGGTCTGAAACATCTTTTTGGGGCTCTCAGGGGCTCTTCGTACCCTCATTGAAACCTCCTTCAAGAGTGAGTTAAGGTTATATAAATCAATTGATTTTGGTTTCCTGCACGTTGTACATTGTTTGTGTTTTGATTTGTATTTTTAACATTCTCCTATATAATTTATAGTAATTTTGTACTGATTATTTGATTGTATTTATAAATCGAGGGTGGTCAGGTTACTTTTTCGATGTTTCACAATTAACAACATATAGGCCCCCTCTAGTAATAATATGTCTATGTTCAGAGGTACCTTTTACCCAAGAGACTTATTTAAAGGAGAAGGAATATATTAGGCCTTTACAATGTAAAATAGTGTCGCCAACCCCCACCGCTACTCATTCGGGCACTCGTAGCACTACTACATCCTTCCTATTGTCAGGTTCTAACATGTTGAGTAAAGTTTTAGTTCTTTATTATGGTGTAGCAATTAATTATACATATTTAATGTTATTCTTACCTTGTTTAAGATTATAAAGTTATGAATCATAAGAAGACAATAAATACTAGAATTAAAGTCTGATGACATTAAGCGTGTTAGATATTAAAAGCAAAAAAAAAAAATGTATACGCTACTCCAGGACTTTTAAAGTCTACATTGTTAAACGGTTAAGGGTAAAACAGTGGCGACACATTTTTGCCTTTGTTCTCCTTTTTGCCTCCCTGTGTTTGTACCCAATTTTTTTTATCGAACGTAATATTAACCTTTGCATAATTTGATTGAATAATTTGAAGCTATAAACGGTATTACTTTAATAAGCTTTAAAAAACCTATAACCTTAAGTTATAACGCACAGGCAATTCTGAGGTCGAACGTAGCGTGCCCGAAATAATGTACCGCCACTATTGGGTAATCCTGCATTTTGAAAATGAGGGCAGCGTGACCAAAATTGTAACAAAATGTACTAAAGAACCCATATCCGATTTTTTATCAGAAAATTGCAAGTATCAGAATGTTTTTTAAGCATAGGGGAGCAATATTTTGTGAACAAGTTTCTTCATTGAACCAGTTCTGAAAAATCGGCATAAAGCCGGTTATTTTTTTTGCATATTAAAAATAAGAATAAATATTGCATGTCTCCTGTTTAGTTTTTCAAACTAATAGCGATAATGGCCTTGAGTTTAAAGCCTCCTCCAACCGCACTGATGTTAGATTGATAAACACATTTAATAATTTTCTGATCTCAATTAAAAAATCTGGTTTTTCTGACGTCAGAAGCAAAATTATTTTGGTTTTTATTAAGGAGGGAAAATATTAAAAAAAAACTACTTACCAAAACTAAAAAAAATCTTTAAATATATTTTATTTGCTCGTTACACAAAACATATAATTTTAATTAACAAAGCTTTTGGTGAAACAAATTTTAACAGTTCTTTATGTAAAAAATATTTTTTTGTGACAATGATTTTTTTTTTTATAAGGATCTATTATTGGCTGACTTGAAAACCGGAAAAGTTTACTCCCTTAATTTTTTTAAATAAGCCTATTTTTGATTTTCGAAGATGTACAATTTTATTTTGAAAGTCTTTTACTCGCGTTATGAAGTTACAAAAACCAGCCTTTTGTCGGATCAATTTTAAAGAAGCCCAAAATTGAGTACCCCATTCTTTAAAAAAATAATACTACTTCAGGGCAATCCATATCAAGAGTCCCAGACTTGGGTCCTCTAAAAAAATAGATTTTGATAATTATTTTGCTATTGATACCCATATCTATGTGAGTAAAAAATGACTAATATAAATTTTTTATGGTCACCCGTTTCTTTTTTTATGGTCACTTTTTATGGTCCTCCGACCCTAAAGTTTAGTGCTTTTTGACCTTCAGATAAGCAGCGGATACTCGGTTCTCGCTTGTACTAGAGCAAAAATATGAATGGATCTGTTTAAAGCAAGCTTTAAGTTACATTTGGCCTTTGACACTTTTACTCTATGACCGCTCCTTGGGGGGGCAATGGGGCTCCAAATTTTAGGGTTTCTTAAAAATATATGAAAATTTTAACATTTTTTTATAATATGAAGAAATCTGAATTAAGAGCTCCCAATTTTTTTAGGAGTTACTTACTTTAAGACAAGCAATCAACAAAATGTTCAAAGCATTAATATAATTCGTTTATGAGCTATAATTTTTTGAAAATCCATATTTTTTAATTTTTAGTCATTATTGACCTTCATATCTCCCTTGGACATGCATACTTTTAATAAAAATCATATTACAAAGACCTCTTACCAGTGTCAACATAAACCACTAAAAACATTCTTGTGTATTTGCCCACAAGCAAAGTTATATCTAAATCATGTATGTGTAATTTTCAAAATATCCAAAAAAACAAAAAATTTTTTTTTTTAATATTTGAAAAATCACACATACATGATTAAGCTATAACTTTGCTTGTGGCAGATACACACAAGAATGTTTTTGGTGGTTTATGTTGACACTGGTAAGGGGTCTTTGTGATGTGATTTTTATTAAAGTATACATGTCCAAGCTGCTTATCTGAAGGTCAAAAATCACTAAATTTAGGTCGGAGGACCATAAAAAATTTATATTGGTCATTTTTTACTTACCATAGATATGGGTCAATATCAAAATCTATTTTTTTAGAGCACCTTTTTATTTTTTTTTGGGACACTTGATATGGATTGACCCTTAACTAATTATGACTAGATTACAATGTTAAATATAAAGGCGAACAAACGAACAGCTTTAAAATAGAAGAAGCACCCCCCCCCCTCCCCTATGACCCCGATCTCATTATCAAGACCCCAATCTTCCGCTGGAAATTCGCTTAAAGGAGACGTAGTAAGCTCATGATCACGATAACGTATTTTGTTACTTTTTATTGAGACTGACTATAAAAAAAGAAAAATTTGTATGTATTTTAAATTAACACTCTTAATACTATTACAGATATTTAGTATGTACCAAAAATAAAGAAAAATTTATTCTCAATTTTATCTATTCAAGACAAATAACCAGATAGTGTCTTTTTATCAAAACCTGAAATATGTTCTTTGAAAGTCAAAGGAAGAATTGTAATATCAGGTTCAAGAAGTAAATTTGGCGGGTTATATAAACTATCTGTGAAGAATATAATTCCAATAGAGTCTAATGTCAATAATATTTCTAAAGAAAATTTACTTCAAATATATCATGAAAGATTAGGCCACCAAGATAAGAGGCACGTAAAAAAAGTTGTTCAGAGAAAATTAAATATCGACCTAGATCTCTATATAGTGAACTATGTGAAGGATGCATCTATGGAAAATCACACAGACAAAGTTTTGGAACTAGGCAACGAGCTATGGCTCCTGGTGAGTTAATTCATTCAGATGTTTGTGGACCATTTATATAGTAAAATGTCAAATTCAGGTTATAAATATTTTGTATTATTTAAAGATGACTATACACGATATCGATGTGTATATTTTATGAAACAAAAATCTGAAGTTCATCAGAAGTTATATGCCATGCTGAAAGAAGCACAGGCTCTAGGCCACAGTGTTAAGGAATTATTGAGTGATGTTGGGGGAGAATATAATAATGCTAAAGTAAAGAAAATATTAGAAGATTCAGGTGTTAGACAAAAATTTACTATGCCCTATACTCCTTAACAAAATGGATGTAGTGAGCGAGATATAATCGCACAATAAACACTACTTTGACCGTCCTTTCCTATAAATACTCACATTAATAAATGACGTTTGTTTTTAAGTAGCAGCTTTGAATACGTCTTAAACTGAGAGTTATATAATACCAAAATTACTTTAAATTTGCAATTAACTTTGATAATAACTGAATAATTATATAGGTTCGTACGGATAATTGTAAAATACGCGGATCTCTACGAGGAATAATTATGATGAATTATTCAAGCTTTGTTTGAATACTTTTAATTTTTCTGATTGTATAAGAGATTTATTTACTTTGGGAAATTCGCAAGGGAAGTGGAGCGAGCACCTCTGCTTTGAAGGTCTAGGACCTAGTTTTTAATTTTTAAACTTATGTATAAAGTTGTTTTTTGAGTATACTAGTTACAAAAAAACACTTTGTATAAATGTCCTAACAATTAATTAATATTAATCGCAATATATTATTTGATACAAATGCAAACATGAATACTTAAGTCAATATAATTGTGCGAGAGACACCTAGGAAACGTAACATCAAAATGCAATGCTACACCTGGGAACTGTTCCATAGTTCGTCATCATTGATGACATAATGTCATGTCCCACTCTGTTTCGTTACGTCTAACTTATCAGGGCGCCGACAGAGCCTGAACTCACTCTGTCCTTCAATTAAAATTCTGAAGTATATAATTAAAGTTCACTAATAAGATATTGCAGATTTCGTTTTTATACCTTAGCAAGATTATCTTAGTAACCGGAAGATAAATATCCTTTCAAAAACCTGGGCATTTGAGTTGACCACAAAGCTATCGAGATTAAGTGAAAGTCTAAGCAGTTTAATATCATAACTTTTTTGATATCAAAATTACAGTGAGACAACTGTCAAAGTTCAGTCATAGAAAAAACCTTTCACTTATTATTCATTTTTTCATTCCTTGATCTAGATCTTGCAGCCTTGTTACGCGCGGAGAAATATCAGTGTAATGCTTTCGTTAAACATATCGATAGTTCATACGTGTAAAGCCATAGAGATATATACTAGAGGGGGCATATCCTATCTTAATACATTAAGAGGCCTGAAACATCATTTTGGGGCTCTCAGGGGCTCTGTGTAACCTCATGGAAACCTCACTTCCAACAGTGAGTTAAGGTTACAATAAATTGTTTTCGGCTTCTTGCACATTTTTTGTGTTTTTACTTGCATCTTAAACATTATGCTACATAATTTACTGTCATTTTGTTCTGTTCATTCGTTTATAAATAGTCGAAGGTGGTCAGGTTATTTGTTCATGTTTCAAAATTCAACAATAGGCCTCTCTAGTAATATTTCTCTATGTGTAAAGCAGATTCAGAGATTAACCTACACTATAAACACAAGCAGTGCAGTAATAATAGATCGCAGTCCATGGAAAAAATAGATTAACAGAAAGTTAAAAAAATTGAAATAATTAAAGTTATTGAGAGTACTTGAAATTTGTCCAATCTTCAATAACTGACGTAGTTTAAGTGATTTGGTATAGTAATTAGTGTTTCAGATTTTCGAAGAAATTAATTGCAAAAATTGATTGTGGTCGAGAAATATTTAAAGATTCGATGCTCGAAAATCGGATACGGGGTGCCTTGAAACTTTTTCTCACCACATCGGCTCGTACTCAGATAATAAATGTATTAGTTTTATTCCCAGTGGTCACCCATCTAAGGACTGACCTAGCTCGATTCTGCTAAACTTTTACGGTACAACAAAAACCATTGATAGACTTGTCTTATTGAAACTGAATTTAGCATACTTATTTATTAAGTAAAGGGGTACACTTGTACCAAATTTAAACGCCATTGATTATTTTCGTTTTTACAATTTTTTAAAAAACGTCTACAAGTAATCACATAAATATTAAACTAATGCTGATATTGTGATAATTCATGGCACATATGTTGTCTTATATATCACATGTGAGCCAAATCTCAAACCGATCCACTAATATTTTCGTGAAAATAATTTTTTGAAATTTTAGCTGAGTCATTATTGCGGGTTTATGACGTCAGAAAAAAGTATTTTCCGAATAGCACGGCTTGTTAAAATTGATATTTTACAAAGTTTCACCCTCTTGCAAAAATAGACTGGGAGATACGATAATAACAGACACATTCACAGACGGATAACATTTTAAAAACCATATTGGAGATCTTAAAAACACCTTAACGGATCATTTCGGGGACAAACCCGGTTTAGATTTTTTTTGCAAACACAATACTTTTCCTAACTTGCGGTATGATTGAAAAAAGTAAAAAAAATGCATAAAAACTGAGTATACTTCAGAGGTATACTTTAGATAATGTAAAGATGCTTGTCGGGATTCCTCTCGAATTTTTAATTTAGATTAAGCTATAATACTCCGCGTTAAAAAATATTACCTTATCTGTTTGACTTGTGAAATTAACAATTGCATAACATTCCCTGCTGATAATGAAATGGAACTTTGGACGTCATTCTTTTAGTTTAGAAAATACTTCCAAAACATTTCAACTCATTACCTTAAATTATGTTCAATTTAATGCAATTAAGAGAGGGGCGCCTGAAGTGATAAAAAAGTTTATACAGTAGGGGGGGGGCACAGTGTTCCGACTCCCTGGTTTGAGATGGTTCTAAAACAAGGGCTAGTTGTATGAACTACCACACCGAGCGCTAGTTTTCACCTTGTTTTGCCTTTATCAATACTGTACACATAATATATATATTTCTTTATCTTATGAAAATTTTACATCTAAAATAATTTTTAAATCACTTTAGGGGCGCCTGTTTTTTGATGCAAACAAGTAAAATTATTCGATTGAGGATCAGAGGAAACTTTTAATTAGAAAATCCACCTTCCACTGATTCTGACCTTCATGCAAACGATCTCAGTGCCTTCTTTTCTTCAAAAATTAATAAACGAAAACGTAGGTTTGACGTAAAACCAGCAAATTACAAACTGTTCGAATATACTTTTAATGGGTTTCCAATTACTCTTTTATAATTTGAGAAATAATTGCTTTAATGCAATTTAGTTATTAGGCTTTTAAGTAGAAAAATTAGAACTACCTCGATTATTTAAAAAATAGACTTATTGGTCGCAATAATTAGGACAAACGCTATATGTAGAAGACGCTAAAATTTAGCTCTAAAAACACGACCTATATCCCCATAGCAAGCATCAGGTCTTGTGCTTGCTAATCTATATATAGCGGCATATAGGGAATTAAATACAGTAGTAGTATTTCAATAACTACAACTGCTTTTATTATAGTTATTTTATATATAGTTTTATTAGTTTTTTTATTATAGTTATTTTATATATATTTTTATTAGTTTTTTTTTATTATAGTTATTTTATATATATTTTTATTAGTTCCTTTTATTATAGTTATTTTATTTATAGTTTGATTAGTTCCTTTTATTATAGTTATTTTATATAAAGTTTTATTAGTTCCTTTTATTACAGTTTATATATTATATAAAGATATAAACTAAATATATTGGATATACATTTCTATCGTATTGCAATAATATTAAGGGTATTTATATCTTCAATACCTTTTTATGATAATTTACTTCCCTAACCTAATTATTTACCTTATTATTTAGTTTTATTTTATATTTATTATTATTTGCTATTTAATCTTATTTTACTTATTGCTCTACTATGTTAAACCATATTGTATTGAAATCGAAAATATCAACCTCTATTTTACTGTAATTAGTACCTAAATTCCGTTTCACTTATACAAAATTGCCTTTTAAGTCATTTATACCTTTTTAGTTATTAATAGCAGATAAAACATGTAATAACTATTGAGGCATATGGGATATAAACGGCTTTCCGAACGGTTATGTTTAGAATAAAACTGCTTTAATCTTATCACAGAAATAATGATGAATAATAATACTAATAATAAATCCTTATAGGATAATACTATTAATATACTATACTACTTTACTATACTATACAACTTTACTATACTATACATTACTACTTTACTAAACTATACTATTACTACTTTACTAAACTATACTTACTATAATAAACCACTTTACCAAACTATACTACTATAGTAATTTATTACGATATTCACTTAGAATAATACTATATAGTATAGTATAGTAAAGTAGTATAGTATAGTACTATACTGAACTACTACTTTACTGAACTATACTATAATACTACTTTACTATACTGTACTATATAATATTATTCTAAGTGAATATCGTAATAAATTACTTTTTCATTTTAAATTCAGTCAGATCTAATTTTTAAGACTTACAAAATAAATTATTAGAGGCAGAATTATGCAATACAAAGATTATGTATACGGATTCTCAAAGAAGATATTTTGAAACCTAAGTAATCGAGAGGGCGTTTTTTTAATTTGATTTTGTAAAAAAAGTGTACTAATTTTAGGTAATGTCTATAATTTAGAGTAGTATTACTAAAAATAGAAATAATATCCGAATTTTTTAAGCTGTGCAGTATTGGTATAAGATGCGAAAAAAATAAAAACAGTAAAATAATTTATTTTTTGAAGATACAAATCAGTAGATACATTAGGATTATTAATCTTTCAGATGAGATGTAATAACGTAATTTAATGGACATTACTTTAAAGTTATAGTTAATGATATTTTAACTACTGTCAGGTACGAGCTTCTAAAATATTACTGTCCTTCTACAAAAATGAAGCTCTTATTAAAATCATAGTTGAATAACAATACATTTTGTATTGACGCTAAAGAGCTGGATAATGATGGTGATTTGCTTTGCGTAAATGGGGTATATAGCTGTTTTAACTCTCACTTTCTGTTTTTCCCGCCCCCAAAAAACAGAATAATTATTTTTTCTAATCCTCCTTTAAGCCTTTGGTACGCAAAAACAAAAGGCCTTCGGCCTTACGGCCACATTGTGTTGTTCCGTATCAGGTTGTCGTATTACCATAAAACAACAGTCTCTATAAATAACTCGTAATAACAATATGTATATAAATTATATATATATATAATATATATATATTATATATATATATCCTATATGACCCTAACTCTAAGCTCATTTTTCCTTTAGGAATTCGCTATAAGTATTGTGTTAACACTAAAAGTCCGAAACTGAAATTTGCCTACAATATCCGTTTTAGATGTTTATAAAACCTCCTAACAAGTTTTTACCACGTTTTCAGCCTGGATGTTTGAGTATCTGTTATAATTGTAGCTCTCACTACTTCAGGCTCCCTTTGCTTGGCCTCGGAACATAAAAATCGTCTAATTTATATTTCAATTATATTATCAGTATTGGGACCCACTTCGTTCGCCTTCAGAAAAAACATCCGTCTTACTCTTAGTGGTCACCTATCCAAGTACTAACCTTGCTAGATGCAGCTTAACACATACTAGCCGTATTATAATGAAACTTAGTACATATACCTACTGATTTATCATATAAAGGACACACACTTGAGTCATCTCATAAAGGATTCTACTTGCCATCAAAATCTCTAAATTTAAAAAAAAAAACATTTTTTTTTACAAAAGGTCTGGACGAATTTTCTTTGAAATACGTGTTTCCGTGCTTAATACATTTATTGCTTACTTTACTGATTTATGCTTTACAACCTAAGCAGTAGAATTACGACTCGTTACTCATTTTTTTCAAGATCGAAAAGCACGTATTTATCCCATTGGTTATACAAAACTATGCTCATCCAACCCAACCAAAATTACCAGAGCACACCGTATTATTTGCACAAATTTAAAGCTAACACATTTAAATTTGTTAAGATTTGGGCAACAGTTTTAAAAATATATAATTTTTACATAGACTTTTGATCCAGAAATGGATCTTTTTAATGAATTTTCAATAGATAATGGCACTTTTTTTATTAGTATGTTAGAGGTATTTTTTAATTAATATGTTTCCTTATTATATGTGATACATTAAATAATCAAATACGCAATCTCTATAGAAAAAAAAAAAAATAACTTACGCTCGTTTCATTATTCATTATTTATTTTTTGCAATTTTTAAAATATTATTTTATTATCACTAAAGATTTATTATCCTACGCATAAAATTGATAAAAGTTCAAAAAAACTATCTACAAAGAGGAAAGAACCTTGACTGACAAAATTTAGAATCCAAGTTCAAATAAAATATTCATCTCTGTTTCTTTCAGACTAACTTCCTCGTTAGAAACGAGGAAACAAAGCGAGCATAGGAAAGCAAAACGCGTCAATAAGTAGGATATCTTTAATTTTATTTTATATCCTTAAGGGTTTTCATATAATTCCTGCGTTACGCTTAATACTTTAGAATAATAACAATCTCTTGAATAATTTAAATCTATTTAACAAAGTATTAAATATGAAGCTCATATTCACCTACTAGGTTTGAAGCCAAACTTAGTTTAAATCAAGAATCAACCAATAACGATCATTTTACAAATAGAAAACTTACGTTCTATTAGTACGTTTTTAAGTACAAATAGAATACTTAAGGCCTCTCAATACATTGAGAGGCCTGAAACATCATTAGGCCTCTTAGGGATTCTGTGTTGTGTAACCTCTAGAATTAGATAAGCTTAAAATAAATCAATCGTTTTCGGCTTCGTGCAAATTTTTTGTGTTTTGTTTGTATTTTAAACGTTCTAGTATATGCGTTACTGCATTTTTGTTCTGATTATTTGTTTTAATTAATAATGGAATGTGGTCAGGTTACTTTATCTATGTTTCAAAATTCAACCAATTGGGCGCCTTTTGTAATATTTCTCTGTAACCATAGAGATATATTACTAAAGAGGCCCTATTGGTGGAATTTTGAAACATCGAAAAATTAACCTGACTACCTTCGCTAAGAACGTTAAATATACAAATCAAAACACTTACAATCTGCGGAAAGCCGAAAACAATAGATTTATTATAACCTTAACTCACTCTTGAAGGAGGTTTCAATGAGGTTACACAGAGCCCCTGAGAGCCCCAAATCGATGTTTCAGGCCTTTCAATGTATTGAGATAGCCTATGCCCCCTCTAGTACAATCTCTATGTCTGTAACGATATTCCTGAAACGGTGCACTCGATACACTTGTAGTTACCAATTGTTCTTTTACAATAGTTTGTAAGATTTGTAGAGAATCTTCAAAATTTAACACAAATATCCTCGTTTTCTAGGAGATATAAAGTAAAATTTGTAACCTACTAGTTTGTTTAATACAATCGTATAAAAACCGCTAATAATTAACAGTCTCCACTAGTGCTTTAGTGGAAACAATATTCTTACAATTATTAGTAGCTTTTTACTTTTGTTTTTTACTCTACTTCGTATTTTACTTTACTTTTTTTTCTTTACCTTTTTACTTTCGTGAAAAGGCGCCCAGGAATTCAATAATTATCAATAACATTTTATCAAGGTTCCATTTTAATAAACTTAATTCATTTCACTTATTAGAATATAAATTTTTAAGTCAATAATTTAAATATATCAATGTACAATAATAAGAGCTATTATTTGTTATTAGTATTTCAATTAATATAAATTTGATAAAATATATTATGATTAATATTTATTAACTCTTTGAACTGTCAATGACTCATAGTAATAGTTCGTATCCGTATTTTGATATTGTTATCAAAAAGTCAGTAGTTGAATTTTAGATAAGACAAAGCTACAATGTAATACCTAATTTATGCATGAAATAATACTCTTCGAAATTATTATTTTACTTTAGTATTTAATACATAATTACATATAATTTTTTCTCCTTTGACTATAGGTACTAATCGAAGAATCAGCTACCATCGATACTTGCTGTTGGATATGAATATCCCCAGACCGGTTTCTGTATAACGCTATCATCGGCATGATGATGGTGTTATACAGAAACCTGTCCAGGGATATTCATATCCAACAGCAAATATCGACAGTAGCTGATTCTTTGATTTTTCTTCAACTTGCGGTAAATACAACCTTTTAATAGGTACTGATGTTGGGCGTAGGTTGCTATTAATTTTTTGTAGAGACAGATAATTAAGCATCGCTATTTGTTTGCTTTATTTTGAGCAAAACTTTACTCAATGTACTTTGCTTACTTCTAAAAACTTATAACTATAATGTCCTGCTGAATCTATTTTTATAACATATTTAACAGATTTAAAGATATTTGTTTACGAATAGAGTAAACTTTATCAGGAGTTTAATATTATTTTTTTATACATGAAGCAATGTATACCTGACATTTGGTTATACCTTAAACATAGAGATATATACTAAAGGGGACATAGCGTATCTCTATACATTAAGAGTCCTGAAACATATTTTTGGGGCTCTGTGTAACCTCATTGAAACCTCTTCAAAGGGTGATTTAAGGTTATGATAAATAATTTTCGACTCTCTGCACATTGTTTGAGTTTTGAATTGTATTTTAAACGATCTACTATATAAGTCACTGTAATATTGTTCTTTTTATTTGATTATATCAATATAATCAAACATTGAAAAAATAACCTGACCACCTTTGACTATTAAGTCGAAGGCGGTCAGGTTATTTTTTTAATGTTTCAAAATTCAACCAACTTCTAGTAATATATTCTATCTGTTTAAATACCAAGCCACACAATTAGGTCCTAAAGTAGAAAGCCAGTTTTTGATCAAAATCTAAAGGAGAAACAAGCGGTTCACATTCACAGGACTGCTGCTTTAAAAAATCTCTAAATGCTACAAGAAAATTTAAAGTTTAGATAGGAAAAAAAAGTAAACTGCCATTTGTTACCTCAAACACTGTTGCAATCCAATATATAGGGAGGGCATATGACTTTTTAGGGGTGTATTCTCTTGGTTATCTACGTCTCAGTCTAGTCAACGCATAACATTATTTATATGAATAAAGAACAGTTATGAATGACTTTGACTCCCTCTTAAAAACACTTAAAGCTTTTTTAAAGAAGTATCTAGTGCAGATAATGGGTCTCTACTAGAACCAGTACAGTGTCAAGGTTATGCAAGGTACTCCTATGTTCTATTCAATAGAATTCTTTACACTACAGAAAATGCAACCTTCTTCCTGTAGTAGGTAGTAATGGTAGTAATAAAATAAGGAGTCTTCGGCACTTAGTCCCTGCGCAATCTTTTACGTTATATATATATATATATATATATATATATATATATATATATATATATATATATATATATATATATATTTGAACTAGGAGTTTTAATTGAATCGATCAATCAACACCCGCTTTTTATGCCGATGACCTCATAAATGATTTTTTTTTAAAAAAGTTCTCTAAAAATGTTTACAGAAGGAATGAAAAGCCTTTTTATTATAATGATTCTCATTTAAATTATTACGAGTTAAACTCTTTACTAGAGACACTAACATAATAGCACTTACCGGTTATGTTCATCTTCATGCACCATTTCATCATCTAAATAATAGCCTTCAGTAAATCAATTGAATTACACTATACGGATTTATTTAGTTGCACAAGTAATGATTGACCATTAGTTTTGGTTTCACAACTTCCCCTCGCCATCTTTTTATTCGATGTATTGTATACTTGTTTGCTTAAGGTCATAAAATGCTTCCAATATGACCTCCGGATGCATTGAACTCAGGATTAACTTACACCACGGAAAAATATGTGTCATTTAAAATTCTTCTTTTACTCCTTAATTGCAACAAGTTATTTCTGTACTCATCATTGAGCAATTTTACAATGATAATCTAATTGTTATACATTTTTTTTAGTACCGATACCTTTAGGAAAGTTATTAAGTACATGTATATTACATTATTACAGTCAGCTGTGACGTCCTTAACCCTGTTTGCTGGGATAGCAAAAATTTCCAAAAAATCGTTCAAATTCGAGGTTATTAATTTTTGTCGCAAAAAGGTCCTTTTCTATGTTCTTAGGGGCATTGAATCGATTGAATGTGGTCTAAAGTTGATACGGCCCCTCAAAATAACCCGAAAGTCGAAAACCACGCTAAATTACCGGAAACCAAAATTACGGTTAGTAAAAAATAAATTTCTCTGAAATATCGTTAATTAAGGAAATCCTGCATTTTGGCGGCAGACCATATGCATAAGCCATGTCCCTTTTATTTTATTTTTTTACAATGTTTACAAGGAAAAATATTGTGTTCACTCTAAAAATCCAAAATCAACGTTTCACCATGATCATCTGTTTCAGAAATTTAGATGACGTTCAGATTTGTTTTTATCATGTTGTTTGTCTCTGTCACGCAAAACTCCCGCTGTGTTTGCTAGAGAGTTGAAACTTAGTACGCAATGAAACTTCTAGTTTGGCAGCGCGGAAGATGATTTTTTTCAGGCTATACGATAACTTAGGCTAAGGCAAAAAAGTTGAAAAAATCGTTTTAAAAGAAACATTTTATCCATCCAGTTAAAATTTAACACAAATGTACATCTATAGGCGTTCTTATAAATTGTCCATTATAATATATATATATATATATATATATACACACACTCACTCCCATATATATATATATATATATATATATATATATATATATATATATATTATATATATATATATATATATAATATATATATATATATATAATATATATGTATGTATATACGTTTAATGTGTATATTAAACGTTTTATTCTTGTTAATTTTCGCAACAAGTAAAATTAATTGAAAATTCAGAAAGTACTTATCCATGCAACTATTTTAAAACACCTAATGCTTTGCTTTTAAAAGCAGTTAATAAAATTTACAAATGTTTTTGACAATCGGTCCTCTTTTGTTTACTTAAACCGACTCCTTTTTATTGCATCCTCCAACGAAATCATCCAATTAATCCCAGTTGAGAAATTTGTAAATTATTTTGCTACAAATTACAATAAGTTTATAAAAATATATAAAATTGTATTAGTTTGTCGTTTGCTATGACTTCCTTGATTGGAAATACCGGAATAAACTGACGACAATAAAAGAAAAGGTAAACTCAAAGAAAGCAATTATCTTCACGCTCTGATAACCCCAACTTCCACCCTTTGGTGTACAAAGGAAAACGAACAAGAAATAGGTAACGTCTTATGAAAGCGACCGCAGTATAAACAGATTTCAAGTTCAATGGAAACACTCGTGTCTAGAAATAACAAAAGAAATATATAACAGGGTTGAGGTCCCCAGGTCTAATGAATTTCCTTTGCAATGGTTGTTTTCATTATGTACAGGGAAAATCAACAATCATCTTTTCAGGGAAATCAACTGTATTTTTGAATCTTTTCAGGAAATCAACTGTATTTTGAATCTTTTCAGGGAAATCAACTGTATTTTGAATCTTTTCAGGGAAATCAACTGTATTTTGAATCTTTTCAGGGAAATCAACTGTATTTTGAATCTTTTCAGGGAAATCAACTGTATTTTGAATCTTTTCAGGGAAATCAACTGTATTTTTTATCTTTCAGGGAAATCAACTGTATTTGAATCTTTTCAGGGAAATCAACTGTATTTTGAATCTTTTCAGGGAAATCACAATCATCAACTGTATCTTTATCCTTTTAGTACAGATAATGGAAGTTGGTATCAAGGATGCTTAAATTTTACCCATATTTTTAATATCACCCGTTTTAATTACAATGAGACGTTTAATATACAAGTAAAATGAGAAATTATTCCGGAGGTACGGTTGTCTTTAAAGTTACGACAGGTGCAATAGATAGATAGTGTGTAGATACAGTGCATAGATACAGCGCAAGTGTGCACCTCCCTGTAGCCGCTTCTTAGAACATGTTTGTTGCCCTTAATTAGTTTGTAAAATTATTAGTTTATGTAAGTGGCATACTGCCATGATTTTACAAGTGTATAAGTCAACAAACGTGATTTGTTAACGTAATATTGTATATGTCATACGATTATATCGAAACTATTGCTGATAATAAAATGTAACTTTGTGTACTTGTTAGGAGTACATACATAGCAATAAATCTGTATAAAAATTTAGACAATCTCTTGAGGTTTTTACGATTTTGAAATTTCTGCTGTCATTATTCAGACGTGTTTATAGACAATAGAGTTTGCCATTTGGCAATTAAGATATATATTATACATACATACATGCATACATTCATATATATATATATATATATATATATATATATTATATATATATATATATATATATATATATATATATATATATGTGTGTGTGTGTGTGTGTGTGTGTATTCATTGATTTTCTCCCATTGACCCTTAAGTTAAAAGTTATATTTTTCATTGGAAATTCGCTAAAAAAGTTGGTCTCACATTTATGTTCTCAACACAATGTCTCCTCAACTATTGCACATCTATTTAAACTATGTTCTAAAATATCTGAAGTGAGTTTATGTTATAAATACGGTGTCGGAATAATCTTTCGTTAGCTATAATACAATAAATTTCAATTAAAAAATATGCGACCCTCTCACTTCCACCAATATCAAAAAACTGTTAATATTATAGGTCATAATTGGTTCTAAAGCAAGGAAGTTCTTGTAATTAATTATAATTTATAGAACCCACAACCCACCAAGAAATGTTTTAACACGCACAGCGTTGAGACATTCCCACCAGTTATCTGATTAATAGAAACAAACATTTTTTTAATAACCATAGTTTTGTTTGTTGTTCTTACACTGCTGTTGGAATTATTATATTGCTACCCTGTCTTCGTAATACGGAGAAAGCATCGTGGTAGCCAGGATTTAAGTTAAGGAAGTATAGTCCATAAGGAAATATTCATGTTTGTCAAAACTCGGTAGTATTATTTTATCTACGTTTTTCTTGCCAAGGATGCTGGCGGTAATAGACTCTGGTAATTACTTAACTTTGTGTTCTTTGGAATTTTAAGAATTGGGGCTCTGATGAGTTAGACGTGAACTCATTAGAACTCGTTAACTCAGAAACAGAGTGGTACATGGCATTATATCGAGCGATTAATAACGACCATTGTCGATAGAATATTGATAGACTAATGTTGATAAAACAGTTCCAGGTTATTTTACTTGTAACATTTCCTTGGTGTCTCTTTCATAATTATATTGTGTACAATATAATTGTTACTTAAAAATTGACGTACAAATTTTCACTTGGTATGTAGTAATGAAATAAGCATAAAATATTTGTGCCAAGGCAGAGCATTGTTTTACTTATTATAAGTATTTTAATTTTACTTTTGCTAATTGCTGTTAAACAAGAAGCATGCACGTGTAATACACACTTGTGTATTAATGTGTATTGTAATTATAATAAGTATAATTACAATGTGTTCGCCATATGCACACAATGTGTATTTTAATTATAATAATGAATATTTACACATTATTATTACAGTATTAATGTATTTACACATTCATAATTATAATAATTATATAATGTGTAATTACAATGTGAACACAATGTTTATTGTAATTTTAACATGTATTACAATGTGTACACATGTTATTGTAATTTTAACATGTATAATTACAATGTGTACACAATTTATTGTAATTTTACATGTTAATTACAATGTACACAATGTTTATTGTAATTTAACATGTATAATTACAATGTGTACACAATGTTTATTGTAATTTTAACATGTATAATTACAATGTGTACACAATGTTTATTGTAATTTTAACATGTAAATTACAATGTGTACACAATGTTTATTGTTTTAACATGTATAATTACAATGTTACACAATGTTTATTGTAATTTTAACATGTATAATTACAATTATGTAATTATTGTAATTATTATTGTAATAATTACAATTAACATGTTTATTGTAATTTTAACATGTATAATTACAATGTGTACACAATGTTATGTATTTACATGTATAATTACAATGTGTAATGTTTATTGTATAATTACATTAATGTATTATTGTATTATTATTGTAATAATTACAATTAAAATGTTTATTGTAATTTTAACATGTATAATTACAATGTGTACACAATGTTTATTGTAATTTTAACATGTATAATTACAATGTGTACACAATGTTTATTGTAATTTTAACATGTATAATTACAATTAATGTGTAATTATTATTGTATAATTACAATTAACATGTTTATTGTAATCTTAACATGTATAATTACAATGTGTACACAATGTTTATTGTAATTTTAACATGTATAATTACAATGTGTACACAATGTTTATTGTAATCTTAACATGTATAATTACAATGTGTACACAATGTTGATTGTAATTTAAACATGTATAATTACAAAGTGTACACAATGGGTATTGTAATTAATTATAATTTTGCTGGCTCTGTTTACATAAAGCCAGTGTGGAAGCCTGGCTGAGAAGTAGCCTTAATCGACCAAGTATTTTTTGTTTGACAAGACAAGCGAAGAATAACGGGTCGTTTAGGATTCGGTTAGACTGTCCTTTTAAGTGGTTTAAAACAGGGGACAATTTCAAATTAAAGAGGATAAAAATGCTATTTATAATTAAATTTTATAATACTCGAAAAATTAAAGCAATGCGTGATGGACAAATGCGTGGATCTTATGTTTTAAGAATTTTAATATGTTTAAAAATTGTAAGACATTGAATTAAATGGTTAATTTGCATTGTTTACATTTTCCCATGGAATATAATTGAGTGCTTATAAGAAGGAAAAAAGGAAGCATACATACATATACTATACTATGTATAATGGGACGGGGTTAAGTTGCGGTCAACCTTGATAGTAATAATAATTCCAGTAGATAACATAATTATATATTTATAATTTTGCTGGCTCTAACACGGTATAGTATCAGGAAAAGTGCTTGCTTTTTTATACCAAAAGTCATATTAATTTTTTTATATGATAAGAGTATTATTTATTCTTATACAACTATAAGTAAAGAAGCGTTAGTGTTGTCCGCTTTCTAGAGACGAGCGGTGTTCTCTTACCGCCATCATGCTTGGCAAGCAAAACTTATATCACTTGATACTACCGAGTCTTGCAAAACATTAATAGTTGACACAATATAATTGTGCGAGAGACACCTAGGAAATGTAACAATGTAACAAAATGTAATTCTACATCTAGGAACTGTTCCATCATTCGACATTCGTCATCATTGATCGATTTTGCAAAACTCGTTAGTTACAGCCAAGCATGATGGCGGTAAGAGAGCACTGCTCGTCTCTGGTAAATAGTTCACATTATATTCATCGGAATTTTAATTAAAGTGATTAGTTAGACGAAACGAAACAGTGTAGGACATGACATTATGTCGAGCCATCAATGATGACGAATGTGGAATGATGGAACAGTTCCCAGATATATCATTGCATTTTGCTATAGTTACATTTCCTAGGTGTCTCTCGCACAATTATAATGTGTCAATAACAACTTAATTTAAATTCATTTTACTTATTTTAAGACAAAATTTTCGAAAAATAATGTAATACTTACGACATATTGTAATTTTTTATGAAAAATCAAAGAATAATGTCACTAATGTACAGTTATGGTACCACGCTACCGTAGCGTGGTACCATAATAAGAGCTGTTGCATTTTCCCTCTAAGTATTAGTCTCTTTGGATTACTATATTAAGACGACAATTTTCAACTTTTACACACGTATACAAATACCCTGCTTTTTTGTGTAATTATATGAATGAAATCATGCGATATTATAAGAAATAATTAATATCATGGACCTCCACAGGATATGTTTCATAGAGGACATCCATTATAACTGCAAAAGTGGCTATAAGTTGTGATACGATTATTATATGTGATATGAGACTTTAATTGTAAATGTGATTATATGTGATAAGAGACTTTAATTGTAAATGATTATTATGTGTGATATGAGACTTAAATTGTAAATGATTATTATGTGATATGAGACTTAAATTGTAATGATTATTATGTGTGATATGAGACTTAAATTGTAAATGATTATTATGTGTGATATGAGACTTAAATTGTAAATGATTATTATGTGTGATATGAGACTTGAAGTGAGAATAATTATTAGTATGTTAAATGAGATTTAAATCGTAAATTAATATTTTATAACACTATTAAAATTAAATCTACATTACGAAACCCACTCAAATGTCATATGGGTACAGAGAGAGCCGAAATATAATCAAAACCTCCAAATCCTTTTTATACAGAAGTATCTTGTAAGTTCTTTAGTTAAAAAACTTGACCAAGATCTAGGTTAATGTGTTTCACAACATCTTTAGCACAAAATTATTATATTTTGTCATAAAACCTGAATTTATTGTTCAGTATACCCGCATGCATTTAATTTCAAATAAAAATTAATAATACGATAATACTTTTTAAATGTTTTTTAAATAAATACCATTTAACTTTAATAGACAGCCTGATGTCTAGGTAACTAGTACGTTGCTTTATGGGGAGGTTTGCAAGATCCTGTCTTAAATAATTTTCTAAATATCCTTTCATTTACAATGGAATATTTCATATTAACTGACTTTTATTAATGAAAAATGCTATTTAAGAGTTTAATCCAATAATTATTGAGATGTAGAATATTCTAATACAAGTAAACAGCATATAAGGCCACGGCTTTAGCAGACTCTATAAGCCGTGGCTTATGAAACCAGCCATGAAGAATAAAGACTCATCTCACCGGCACTGATGATGATCGTTTTAGTCGAAAGCTGGCTATGTATATTAAATTATATTATCGTGGAAAGACAAACGTTGTTTTTAAATTTATCTATGATATATTTTATGTAATGCTAACATTTTATTTTATGTAACATCATCTCATACTCGATACTAATACTTCTCTTTGGTTTATGAGTTCTTTTGAATTGAACTAAAACGCTAACAATTTTGTCTTAAACATTGAAAAATTTTAAATGAATCAACTTTATGTTAAATCTCCTATTTAGTTACGCGGCATTGTTTGGAAAATGAAGGCTATATCATAGACCTTATCACTAATCAGTGGTGCCAACTTCAAGAATTTAGCACAGCTGTCTATTTTTATTAGGGAATAAATAATGTGTAAATTTCTCAGAAACATTTTATGCATTTGAGAACGCTTAAGAACTACTATTCCAATAATAATATAAGACAAATTAATTATTATCTAAAATTCAATTTTTGACTCTTATTATGAAGTTAGTAGTCGTACAACTGGTTTCATTAACCCGTTTAAGTATCTATTAGTCTCCGGTCCCGGGTTAAATATAAACCGGACAAGTATAATCTTGTTAGAGCAAGGTGTCGTAACATCGCGTCGACCCTGAGGTTTTTTTTAATAATACAAGATTGTGGCTGAAAATGAGTCACTATTTAACATCAAAGTTCTACTGGCGTCGAAACTAATTAGAATTATTGTAAATTAGTTAAAGAAGTAAAAACACAAAGTTGAAAAGCCCCTTAACGATTTTTGTCAGACTATAAACAAAATAAGTATTTAAATATATATATTTATATTCAAATAAGTATTTAATATAATCTTCAAAAGGTGCTCTGTTTATTCTTCATTAACTCCAAGTATAGTATGGTTTCCTAAACATAGGACATAATACTAGTCTACAGTCACTGGTTTTGTGAACGTAAAATCTTTGCTTGTAAACGCTACGGGCCAGAGATAATAAAACCTAAACCAACCCATAGGTTGGTTCAGCTACCTAAAGCAAGAAAGCACGCTTTCTTGCTTTTCTATTTAATTTTCGCTTAAGTTTTCGGTACAGCGTCACAAATAGTTGTTTCATTTTTTCGTATTTTTCAAAGAAAATGCGCTTGAATTAGCGTAAACTGAGCTTCAAATGAGAGCAAATAATTCTGTGCTTTGTAGTGTAATCTATGGGATAAATATGCACGTTTTCTTTGAAAAAATGAAACAGCAATGTGACGCTATATTGATCAGGTTATTAAAATTATACCTATAATAGACCAAGAGCCCAGGGGTGTTTTGTTAATAAAAAGTCCAATGGCTGAAACCGGTCTCAATATTTCGTAAATACCTTCCTGAACAAGGATCTGCAATTCTGCCGACTCGTATCGGATGGGTGTCCCAGGCAGAACGCACTTTAGGGGTCAAAGGTTCTGCTGATAGGACACCCATCCGATATGAGTCGGCAGAATTGCAGATCCTTGTTCAGGAGGTATTTACGAAAAATTAAACCCGTTTCCAGCCATTACACTTTTATTAACTTGGGTGGTAAATTTGACCTGTAAAGTGCGTTCTGCCTAGGACACCCATCCGATACGAGTCGGCAGAATTGCAGATCCTTGTTCAGGAAGGTATTTACGAAAAATTGAGACCGGTTCCAGCCATTACACTTTTTATTAACAAAACACCCTTGGCCTCTTGGTCTATAACTAAAGCAAAAATGGGATAGATTAGCAAGACAGGGTGCATTTAAAAGAAAAATCACCTGGATTGCGGATCTCCGCGCCAGAATTATTTATAATTTCATAGAATTTTTTTGTATCTTGAATATAAAGCAGCGTAAGTTAAAATGACAAGGACGAAAAACGGTTTTCTTTTTCTTGAGTGCCACACCATTTATTTGAAACCTGTTGAGAATTTTTAAACATAAAATCGTTATAATAATTTTCAAGTAAGAAAGGAAATATTACAACAGCATAAAGGTATGGAACCGAGATATGACAGCGAGGCGAAATTTTGTAGGCTAGGCTGAAAGAGGGACAGGATAATAAAATAACAGTTGCAATTTGGCTACTTGTTTATAGGGCTTATTTAAACAGCCCAAAGGAATAAGAAAAGCATTGCCATCTTTGTAATCACATAAGTAATTAAAATGATAAAATATATCGGTGCTTGTAAGATGCTTAATTATTTTTGTTACAGAAAGAGGAGAGCTTGAATTTACCCTAGATGATGACAAAATATATCTTTCATTCCTGAGGACTTGTAAATTTTATGAAGAAAGCGCATATAACAGGGTAAGTAAATAAAATAAATCAAATTAGGTAATAAATATTTGTTGTCCAATAATTAAATCATCAAATTTATGTTTACTAGAGTATACAACATACAACTTGACTAATAATATAGCACTATCATAAAATTATAAATATGATTAATGATGATTATTATAAATTATAATTATTATTATTATATAGTGCTATATTATTAGTCAAGCCAAATTTCAGGTTTCTTAAAATAAGTGGTTCCCTGTTGCTGAGTTTAGTCATAAAATCGGATAACTACGATCAAAGTTATGGCATTGGCAAAACCATTAAACATATTTTGTCAGCGACTTTCTTTAAAAAAAATGTGTACGTTGTTTTTAAGTAAAATGCTTGTATTTTTTAAGTCATTTCGCTAATTCAATAATATTGGTAGTAGTTATCCGATTTTAATGACAATCTTAATTTATTGGAAATTTTTATATTAGCTTTAAAATTTTTTTTCTTCAAGGAAACCAATTATAACTAAGAAACCTAAACAATGTGCGATTTTCTTGAATTTTGAGCGAGCGCAATCATGTTTTTCCTTTATCATTTAAGGAAGATCAATATTATAATTTATTATTATTATTTAGTTAACTACTACCCAAATATTTCAATTTTGATACTACATTTGGTAACTTTAAAATTTAAGTTACAGGATAACGTAGTATTGCCGTTTACAAACCGCATTGAATCCTGATACTAATTGTATCAGGATTCAATTTGAATTTGAATACCAAATCTGATTTTTGATACCAATATCATTATATTTAGGTTATTGTTTACCACGATATTGTTTGACATATATCATTTTTGTTAAAAATATTTCTTTGCTGTAGTTACAAAACTAAGACCTATGATATATGTCATACTATAAAGTGATAAAAAATTACCCAAATATTATGGTATAAGAATCAAATTTCTTAGGATTCAATGCAAGTTTCCAATCGGCAATATTACGTCACCCTATAACTTAAATTTTTAAAGTAACCAAAAGTAGTAACAAAAATACCATATTTGGGAAATAATTACCCAAATAATAATACTAAATTTGAACTCGCAATTTGAAGAGTCAGAATACTGGGAGTACCGTTTTCAGAATGGGAGACTATTTTCAAAAGTGTTGGACCGTGTTTTTTCTTTATCTATGAAGGATTAATTGCTGATGCATCTGAAATGTTTTACCCTGTATACAATACCCATAAATAGTACCTACACTTTATTATTTGAAATTATTATTGTGTTACTTATGGGGACTTTTATAAATATTTAAAAAAAATATTATTTGGAAAAATTTAATATTTCTAAGTAATATTTATTGCACCCTCCTGGTCAACAATTTTTACAACTGTGTATACCCATCCTCATACATTTGAGATACCCCCCCTCCCCCCGGGGGGTATCTCTTCTTACCCACCTATCAGAGTAAGAAACTCTGATAGGAGGTGCTCTAAATGTAACCAATTTATTTATTTATTTCAGTTAGTCCACTACTACAAGTTCACAGGCAAAAATCCCAAACTATTCCAAGGCCTACAACCTTCTACTGATGGCAAACCAATTAAACATAATATTTACAATATTTTACCCCTGAGGGACAGAGAAGGCAGAAGGATACTACTTATACAAGCCGGAAGTAAGAAAATTTTATTTAATTCAGATTAACTTACTAGTCAATTAACTAATTTCTTTACGTTTAATCAGATGGAATAAATTGGTAACATCTCAGACTCAGACGTTAAATGGTAGTAAACGACCAGTTTAATCATGGATTGGTGAAGAACCCTTGGTCAGGTGGAAACCCCAAACTGCTATAAAGACTCAATGCTGTGCTACAAGTACCTTTTTTAAATTTCCCCAATTGCTTCGTTACTATTTTTCTTAAGACTTTAAATTTTTACGTCATGTTTATCAAATTATGTTTTGTCATGAAATTTTATATGTAATGCTGACAAAACTCATTTTCACTCTTCATTAAAAATAATTGATGGACGCATTTTGGAAGTTTCAATGTGGCGAATGCCAAACTTAAATTACGCCCTTTAAGCTTTTTAGAGTATTTTTATTCAAAACTATTCAATTTTGTTGTTTGAAAGATTTTATGTGATATCCTACAATTGATTAACTAACATGGACGGTTTGTTTGTGAAATCAACTCGATGGGTGAGATTTGTGACTAAAATAAGGAGTAGACCGGCTCAATCTATCCATTTTTCATTGATCAGGGACCTCTGAAACGGATGTTGAACAAACTCCCGGGTCCACCTTCGCCACCTCATTAGCGGTTTATAAAGAAAATACGCAAACACAGGGATCGATCCGTCAGATTTTAGAGATAATTTTTTAAAACGACCCGATATACCAATCGGCTTGAGTCAGCTAGCTCATCAGATCATTTACACAAACGGTTTTTTCTCACGAGCCTGGGCTTGATAGATAATAATTTGAAAGTATAAATGCACCTACTGAATGGGACTTAAACAAAAAAATACCTGAAGTCAAAAACAGGCTGACGAGCTCATTAGCGCAATGTTATTTAATATTTCAAAGTGCTATTCTATATCGAAAGTTAAGTTCGTAATCGACTAAAAAGTATATAATGTCTATTATGTAGTGTTTTCTTGAATAATAATGCTTTATTTATAATTTAAATTTATAGAATCAAGTTCTATTTGCGATCACAAAATCAAAAATTGTTTTTCTTCTTCTAGCTAACTGGAATTTAAAAGAAGTTAATATAAACGAGATGGTGCGAGCTGTGATGTTACTTATAATGGGAGCTATAGTAGAAAATAAAACACAAGTTACTGGTTGTATCGTTATAATAGATCTTAAAGGACTTACAATAAACCATGCTTGGCAGTTCTCTCCTGCTACTGCTAAAATTATATTGGATTATATTCAGGTAAAACTTATATGATCATTAATGATATATTATTTTGACCAATATTACTCATCGTACTATTTATCTTGTATGTAAAATCAATCTAAGTAGATTATGGTGAGAGGTAACCTTTAATTGCTAAACAAACCAAATAAAAGTAAAAAAATGAAGTAAGAATAAATCATTATTTATTGAAAAATTGATATGTATATTGATATATCTTCAAAACTATATAACAATATTGACATTACACTTAGTGTTTGTAGGAATGAATTACTTCGTTATGTTTTCTTAACTTTAATTCTTTTAGGTGTTATTATCTCTTAATATTCTCTATTATTATTTCTCTTATTATTATATTTTTAAGTTAAATTTTATTTACTTTTGAAAGATAAAAGGCAGTATGCTTTTTTCCAGGGGGTATAATTTCAAGGGGAGGGGCTAAAGCTCTTTTCTTGAATCGCCTGTGCTAATTTCTAACATAATAACTAACTACTAACTTAATAATACTAAATGTATACACAATTATAGTGAAGCGCTTCTATCAATCCACAGGTTTTTTAGGGAATTTTCGAAGAAAAAAGAGGGGATAGGAGTAGGAGTCATGGGGGACTCTCACTAGTACTCTTGTCTTATCATCTTCAGAGCGAATTCCCTGTCTCTTAAAAGTTTTATGCAGGCTAAAGAATAAAATAATCTGTACTTTAATTGAAAAAAAACTAATAAGATATATTGATGTTATTTTTAGAAATTTAAAATAAAATGTTTCCAAGAAAAACGTGCTTAATTAAAGATAAATATTCTTTTACAAGAATGCAGATATTATGTTTAATTAATTTAAGATTTACAAAACATATAACTTGTAAGTAAGTACAAGGTTAACTTCTATATATATTGATCAAACATATTATTATAAATATAATTAAAGCTAAAAGTACAAACAAAGTATTTAAACTGCATTATTACTTTGAATAAAGCGGTAAATAATAATTGGTAATATAATTTTAACTAAGATTAGGGGTTCCCACAATGCCTTGCGTTCCAAATTTGTGCTTTCCTACTACAAAGCATGTGCAGTTAAAAAAGGCTGTGTGCAGTGCAGGTAATGGGACGCTAATAAAGGCGTCCCATTAGCACCTTTTTTCCATTGGACGTCACTAAAATCAGGATTGTGTGACGTAATTAACCCTGTTTGCTGAGAACCAAAAAATATTAGAAATCAGCCAATTTAGGGTCAATATATATATATATATATATATATATATATATATATATTATATATATATTGTGTGTGTGTGTGTGTGTGTGTGTGTGTGTGTGTGTGTGTGTGTGTGTGCTGTGTATAAAATAAGTTATATTACCGAGTCCGGTAGCTCAGTGGTAAAGAGCTCGCTTTGCAACCTGGAGGTCGAGGGTTCAAAATGCCACCAAATTGCTCTTAAAAAAAGCAGCTCTAAAAAAAATTAATTGAAATTTCATTTTGTTTCAATATTGGTTTTGTTCCAGGAATGCGTACCATGTCGCCTGAAAGCTATCCATATTCTAAATCATCCATACGTTTTCAACATGATATTCAGCATATTTAAACCTTTCATGAATGAGAAACTTAGAAACAGAGTAAGCATGGTTTTCTAATATTCTTTGACTTTACCAGCATATATAAAATTGTCATCGTGGCAAGCATAAGATTGCGATTATTCAACAGTTCGCCTCGATATGATATTTAGAGTAAATAATTGAATGAATCGGTACTTAAACCAAAATCTATGGTGTTTGCTTGCATAATAAATAACAACTACATTCTATAAAAGAAATAACATAAACAACTACATTCTATAAAACAAATAACATAAATAACTAAATTCTATAAAAGAAATAACAAAAACAACAACATTCTATAAAACAAATAGCATAAACATCTACATTCAATAAAACAAATAACAACTGCATTTTATAAAAAAAAAGATCAATATTATTAGAATAAAAGAATATATTTATTTATATTCGCAATATTCAATTTGTGACGTCATATCCCCGTTAATTTATAGTCAAGGTGCACCAGTGCCTTGATAAGCATGATTGGGTTTATTACTGTTTCAAAAGACTGACTGACGAACATTTTTTCGTAGATATTTTTCCATGGAGCAGATAGAAGTGAGCTAAGAGAAACAGTTGGAGCTAAGTTCTTACCTACTCAGTACGGAGGAGACATGAACTATGAAACTGTGTATGGACCACAAACATTTGATTTGCTTTACCAATTTGAAGATTTCTATAAGCGTAAGTTCTAAATTAAGTTTAGGTAGTAAATAAAGATTAACTATACATTAAGTATTGCAACACTATTTAAGATTCTTCAGTAAATGTATACCTTTCTTGTATACCTGGTTTAAATGCGTAAGTATACAATTCATATATGAATAGTATAGTAAAGTATTAGTCCAAGAGCCAGACCTGGAAAAATGTGACTCATTTTTTACCAAATTTTTGGTACTCATTTTGTAACTCATTTACTTCAAACCAAATTTTTCTGAAAATATACCTTAAATTATGAAGAAAAAACTTCTTTTATCTTCATAATTTAAGTCTGCCGATCCAAAGTGGAGTACTTCATATAGTTGCATAAATTTTATAAAATCGCACAAATTCCAATTTTATTGAAATAAGTGGTTCCCTGCAGGTCGTGTGCACAACACGAAGATAACATTTTTTAAAGCTGATAAAATGTTCTATACAACAAATGTTCAATCATCAAAAACCAAAGTTATGGCTCTTTCAAAAACATCAAAAAATTGACAATTTATGCAAAGTCAGCGAATTTCTTTGACAACATATTGGATTTTGATAATTTTGTTTTGACCATTTAACAAATGTCATAACTTTAGTTGTAGTTATTCGATTGTGACGAATAACACTCGTTTTATAGGAAATTTTATCAGCTTTAAAAAATGTTATCTTCAAGTTGTGCACATGACCTACAGGGAACCACTTATTTCAAGAAAACATAAATTTATGTGATCTTATAAAATTTTAAGCATTCAACTATATTAAGGGCTTCCCTCCGGATAGGCAAACTAAGTTTTTTCTTCATAATTTAAGTTATATTTTCAGAAAAATTGAAGTAGTACAAAATGAGTGACATTTTTACTATACTTTAAAAGTACTCTATTCATGCAAGTAAGCTAAAATGCTTACTTACACTCAATATAAAAGTAGATAAACAGCACGTAATTGATTACTATTTTAAACTTCTTTATAAAATAATAACAAGACCAATAGGCCACTACGCCGCATCTGCCCTGGAGATTGCTTCGAGGCCACATGGTTGTTGTCCTACATCAGTTGTCATATTATTGCAATGAAAGTGGTAAATAAGCGAATTTCCAAATCTATTTGTCGAAAAACGTGATTCTCTTATTTAAAGTTATATATGTCACTCGATGGCTAAAGTAAACTCTTAGTTACTCTTTAATAACTTTGACAAAGATGCTGGGCCAAATATTTATCAAATTATGTAAGATCGAGTAACTAATACATTATTGCCAAGGTAACTTTTTTTACAATCGTTATAAAAAAAACTATCTACCTAGATGGTAGATTTTATACATAGATAGCACCCCAACAATATTTAAGCAGTAAATACTACATATTTTAAACCCCTGGTGTTACATACTGAAGTAGGTCATAAGAGAGTAACCATATAAAGAATTTCATACTCATGTGTACACTAAAATATACTACACTTGTGCAAAATCTTGCGTCGAACAACCGGACGTAATAAAAGTATTTAAATATCGGCGGAAATTACACCATTAAGCAAAAAACAACCTTATCTTTTAATTATGTACTTCTATTAATGCTTGCTTCTTTTTATTTCAGTTGCACAAGGAAATAGATACGTTCCTCCTACAAAGGGCAAGAAATAAATAAAGAAACAACGGTCATCAAACGCAGTATTGATAATAATTAACAATAAATTAACAGTTATACTGTCCTATAATTAAAAGAACACAAATTTATAATATTTGTAGTATTGTAAATTTGTATATATTAAAATATTTTAATATTATTTGTAATATTAAATCGATATAGTAATATTGATCAAGTAAGCATTGATCTAATTTTTCTCTTTAAAATATTTTAGATTGTGATATCGTGAAGTAAAATAAAGAAAATATGTAAAATTTTCAAGATTAAATGTATCCTTTTAGTTCTTGAAATCATTTTTATAAATTAAATAAATTATTCTGTAAAAAAGACTTCAGAATGTACAATAGCAAAGTTGTAGATCAATGAAACATTGACAATTGTAACTAAGGATTTATAGATAAGAAAATGTATCAATGGGAAACTTAATATTAAGTTGCAGTAAAGAAGAAATACTTCGAATCACCAATTATTTTTATTTAAACCCTTAAACATATTAAACATAATAAGAACTGAAAGTGGCATTGGAAAACTTTTATGTTCTTAAACTTATAAACATACGACATAAACTGTAGGCATAATTACAACAGTCATCAAACGCAGTAATTGACCGTAAAAAGCTGATGCAGAATTAAACTGTAGGTATAATTACAGTTACAAAGCTGATATTAAACTTAGGTATAATTACAGTTACAAAGCTGATGCAGAATTAAACTGTAGGTATAACTAAATTTACAAAGCTGATACAGAATTAAACTGTAGGTAATAACTACATTACAAAGCTGATACAGAATTAAACTGTAGGTATAATTACAGTTACAAAGCTGATGCAGAATTAAACTGTAGGTATAACTAAATTTACAAAGCTGATACAGAATTAAACTGTAGGTATAACTACAGTTACAAAGGTAAATCAGAATTAAACTGTAGGTATAACTGCAGTTTACAATGTTGCTACTAAAAGCAACAGTTGTCGTTTTGAAAATATTATAAATAGATTAATAAGTAAAATGTGCCTTAATACTTAAATTAGAGCTGGTCTCACAAATTAGAAATATAACGCTTAGTGCAATAATACATTAGATTTACTTAAAGTAATACTCATTAGTTAGATAGTTTTATACGAATTTATAGGTTAAGATATATGTACTTACTTCATATATGTATTATGTTTATATTAAAATATGTACTTTATAGATTAATAATGTTAAAAAAATGAAAAAGCAACTTCTTTTGTTTTTACCTTTGTGTGTTAAACCTTTCCCATTACAAAATTGAAATTGGCATATATTTTTGCACATTGAACACATTGCATTATTGTTAAAAATATATTCTTGTCAACAACTCCTTGAATTTTTAAGAAAATTAGTTAGAGCTACAACTAGGAGATACTACAACTATTTCAACGATACAGCTGAGATTCATGACCATAAAGTTGATGCCCATTTTAAAAACAGTGAAATCTTAAAGCGACAAGTTGAGCTTAGAACTACAATCTAAAATACTTGACATGTCACAAGTTCAATAACTTCTGGTGCTTGAAGATGCCTCAAGAGCTATCATAAAAAAATACAATCATAAATAAGACTTGAATTTCTACTCCAATCACGCATTTAAAATCTAATTTTATAGACTTTACCAATGTGGCAATATCGCGAAATGACCTTAACCAAACCCACTTAAATATTTACAATTTATTGTATGTATTTGTATTTATTAATTGTTTAAATTAATTATACACCGAGGACCGGTAGCTTAATGGAAGAATGGCCACCCTTGCAACCAAGAGGTCGAGGGTTCAAATCCAACCGGGGATGACCTCATATATCGTTCCCCTTATACTGTTCTTTCGGGAGATCTTGAATTTAAAGCCGGTCAACCCAGCCTGGGTTTAATGTGGTTTCCTTTGGCTATTACGCAAATGCGGAGTTGGATTTTGTCCGAGACAAGTCTGATTACACGTTTCCGTTGTCTCTAGCTCATGTAAAGACAAAGTTCTGCAGGCCAGTGGAGGGTCAGAAAGATACTAAACCTTCGGACTGAGTACTGTGACGACCCCCGGATTTAGCGGTGTCTGGAGCCTCACAATTATTACAATGTTTTGCAATAAATTTCACCAACATATTTACGGGCATCGTTTGGTTTAGACCGAGAAAAGTGGTAAGATGTATCAGCATGTCTAAATCACACTCATGTAATCACCATAGTATATATAACTCTTTCCCTCGATCACAGTTAATATAACTCATACGGTCCTGGATGTCCTATAATGGCTTGTCTTTTAATGCATTTCTAACTAACCGGTGGGTGGATAATGTCAAGCGGTTGATGTCGTCTCTGTTTTTTTCTAACTCTATTTCTAACCAATTGAATTCTATTGGTTTAATTTTGAAACATCGAAAAAATAACCTGAACACACAAAATTACAGTGACTTAAATGGTAGAACGCTGAAAATATAAATAAAAACACAAACCATGTGCAGGGTACCGAAATAAATTTATTTATTGTAACCTAAACCTACTCTTGAAGGAGGTTTCAATGAGGTTACACAGAGCCCTGAGAGCCCCAAAGAGATGTTCAGGTCTCTTAATGTATTTAGATAGCCTATACTCCCTCTAGTATATATCTCTATGCTTCTTGGAGTTATTCCCCAAGGTTCTTCCACAGCGAAATTGGCGGGAACTGAGGGCTTCATTTACTTCACTCGTACCTCTACATTGCGGTGAATATGTATGTGGCAACAATAATGAAGCAATCTCCTCTCTTTTATCAACCTAAGGCCAACCAACTTAAACTTAGCTTAAAATTGTAGACAATAATAGATTTGTCTCATTCTAAATCATACGTCAACAGATTTTTTGAATGTTTTGTAAATTATAAATAAGATATGCCAATGTCTATTAGCTGTTATAGTTCTATACTAGGCCTTATGCAAAGTAAACATATTAGAGTCAGTGTCAAACATCTGTCAACAACAAATGATGTTATGAAGATATAGGTAGAAGACTTTAAGCATTTTCAGGACAGAAATCCGTCTGATGTTATGTTCTTTCATTATAACCATAATTTTTCTCCTTCATAATGACGTAATAGGTATGCTTTATTACAAATATAATGAGACATTTAAATTTTATATAGTAATAATTTTTATTGATGATGAAGGCGTCCAAAAACATATAGGCGCCCAGCCCTATATGTTGTTTGTAAAACGTTGAACATACACATGTTATTGTTCGAGAATTTAACGTTGTTTGTGGACAAATATGTTGATATTAACACGGCCGTCAAGGTAATAGAGTTTATAAGGTGATTCAATAGGAAGGTTTTTTATAAATGAAATCAATTTTTTAGGTTATAGTCGGCATTGACGTCTATGTGTAATATATATATATATATATATATATATATATATATATATATACATATATACAGGGTGTTTCATATAAAGTGTCCACCAGAAAAGGAGGTGATAGTACTCCTCAAAAGGAACAAAAAATGTCCTATAATATAAACCCCGATCTCCAACCGTTTTCCCACAAGGTCAAATTTAATATTTCAAAAAAATATTTGACCTCACATCATAAAATTGTTAATAGGGATTAACTATTCAAGCTAGAAAGGCGAAATCAGTATCATTAGAAAGCTGAGTAAATTTCCTAAAAGACAAACTACAACTATGTCAAATATTTTGAACTACTGCCCAAACTTTTACATGAAACATGATTTTTAAAAAAAATAATTTTATGGAATTTTTGTAGTAGGGCATTAGAGGAAGTAAGAGATGAGCAAAAGTTCAGCCAAGAACGGAAAAAAACCTCTCTTATGATTGCCCTTTAAGAAAAATTAATATATTTTTATACAATAGTCAAAATTTTAAGCCATTCTTCCTAGAAGTTGCAAAAACTGATATTTTTGGCATTTTTGCATATGTCTACAATGTTAATTACATGGTACATAAAATAATTAAAAATCTCAAAAAGCAAGGGAAAAGAGTGGTTTAGAGAAAATGTGTAAGAATAAAATAGGTTTATTTTACCTTCTAGAGTCTAAAAATCGTATTATTAAATTATTTCGAAAAAATAAATACTTATTAAAATAACATATTATTTTCACTTTTATACGACAAAATGATCAGTTTTTGCAACTTCTAGCAACAATAGCTTACATTTTTGACTATTGAATGTATGAAAATATTTACATTTTTTAAAGGTCAGTCATAAGAAGTTTTTTCCGATCTTGGCTGAACTTTTGCTCATCTCTTACTTCCTCTAATGCCCTACTACAAAAATTCCATAAAATTAATTTTTTTAAAAAACATGTTTCATGCAAAATTTTGGGCAGTAGCTCCAAAATATTTGACATAAGTAGTAGTTTGTCCTTTAGGAAATTTACTCAGCTTTCTAATGATACCATTCTCGCCTTTCTAAGCTTGAATAGTTAAATCCCTATTAACAATTTTATGATGTGAGGTCAAATATTTTTTTGAAATATTAAATTGACCTTGTAGGAAAACGGTGGAGATCGGGGTTTATATTATAGGACATTTTGTTCCCCTTGAGGAGTACTATCACCTCCTTTTCTGGTGGACACTTTATATGAAACACCCTGTATATATAATATATATATATATATATATTATATATATATATATATAATATAGAATTTTAAATGTTAACCGCCTATACGATTCTTAAAAGCCATTATTTTTAAGAATGACGTCACACGGCATTCTTTAAAAAATCAGGTTATAACCTCCGAATGTGTTTGGTTTGTTTACATCAAATTGAATCACCTTATAAATTTTTAACATCTTGGGTCATCACTTGCGCAGTAAGCACTCCCCTCTCCTTCCCATTTTATTTCCTATTTTATCATCTGAAACATGTAAACAGCCAAAATTAAATGTCCTTTTAGAATTTCTAATGAACACATTATTTGTAAGATTTGAATATTTCAGGACGTATGCTAATATCAGACACATTTTATATCCACGGCAATCCATATTTTTTAACACCACTTGATTTTGGGTTTAGAAGATTTAAGAGATCGTGGACTTTACCGTGTTTCAATCTATTGGGTGAAATTTATGAATTCAAATCAGGTAATGAAGCAAAATGGAATCACACGAAGCGATTTTCAAAGAAGATCCCATTTGTTTTCAATATCAAAAATACCTGCCATGATAAGACAAAAATAAAATCAAAAATCTTGAATCTGAGAGACAAAAGGTCTTTTTCGGAAAAACTAACAAGTAATTCACAGCTCAACGCTATTTTAGATCACATAGATAATTCATCAAGTTTTATGCCTATTAAAATTATTAACTAGTAATAATAATAATGATCGCTCGACTGAATATGATTTATCAGTTAACGGTATTTTTAAAAGAATAAAAAACTTACATCTCCCATACATGGCATTAAATCAAGAAGAAGTATATAATTGCAGCACCACAAAGGGCGAAAACATATTAGACTTTATAACAGACCCTTCAGAAAACGAAATCCAAACAGCTATCACCAAACCAACGTCCTATCATGGTTCGCAAATCAGGTTTAAAGGTCATCATCATCGACAAACAACAACTGCGAAAATATTAAAAATAACAGCAAGTACAACTCACAAACCAAACGTAACAAACCATAAGCAGTTTTCCCATGAACACAAAACTACAAAAATAATTACTAAACCAACAACGACAGCAGCAACTACGCAGACCGAGAACTTTTCTGAATCATATATGAGTACGTAAAAAATAAAAATACTTAATACATTAACAATGTGTAGGAACCATATTTTTATAAAAAAAAAAATATTGTCTGAGGGCTTACTTAATCTCTGGGCCATCCCCAAGATAGGAGAACTTTAACTCCAAATCAAGGATCTTAATTAAAGGGGGTAACACAATAAGTCGATATTTGCCATATAAGTGAACCTATCAAAAACAAAAATTCTGGCGCGGTGGTCCGCATGTCGGGCGAATTCCTTTGGATGCGTGTTTCCGTGCTTTTTACATTGTATAAGTTTACAACTACTAAATAAATAATTCCGGCGCGGTGGTCCGCTGTCGGGCGAATTTCATTTAGAATGCGTTTCCGTGCTAACAACCCATTTTCTTGCTTATGCAAGAACCATGCCCATTGAGTGGTTCCGGTTCATGCTTTAGAACTAAGCAGTTACTCAATTGTCAAGCACTGCTCGTAACTCATTTTGTCTGTATTTTCCAAAGAAAATGCCATCCAGTTGGTTGTACAAAACTATGCCTCAATTAGAAGTACGCACTATTATTTGCACTAGTTTAAAGCTTAGTCATTATCTTTAAAGGTTTTAGCGCATTTCCTTTGGGAGATACAGACAAAATGATTTCGCAAAAGTATTTTTCGTCATTAGGGACCTCTGAAACGGATTTGTGTCGTGGTCCGAGGTTTCGAATCCGCCATGACGCCTATCCCATTAGGCGAATTTTCAAAGGAAATTCGCTATAATCGTGTACGAGTACCTCGGAACTTTTTTTCGTCACTAGGATTCGATACGTCATCCTCCATACGTCCTACTCGCTTCGCTCGTCCTCAGAATATACAATCCGCCAAATTTATACAGCAATAAGTCTTCAACTTGCTTCGCTCGTTATTAGATAGTAAATACATCCGTTTCAGTCTCAGCTGTCACCCATACACCATTGACCACGCGTAATGTTGCTTAATTATTATGATCTAACAAACCATGAATATACTTGCCGTACTAACACGAAACTCGGTGTACTTATTTATTACGTAAAGGTTTACACTCGTACCAAATTTTAACACAATTGGATAATTATTGATTATATACAATTTTTTAAAATTGCATAAAAGTACACAAGTCTTGCATAAAATTGAACTAATGCTGATAATGAAATGAACAATAAAATTTGAATAGTCTTAAGACTAACAAATTAGTTTGTAATAAGAAGTTTAGATTCTTGGTAGTTTTGAAATGTTTGTAGGCTCCATTTAGAGGAGTTGTAATTAGATTATCCCTAGTATGATTCCTCTTTCTCCATTTTTAACCTTTTTGAATAGTTTGCAGTATCGGACCATCCTTTTAACAATAGAATCCTTACATCTCAAGCATTTCCTGCAGTTTCCTTAAACCTTCCTCTAGCCAACCATATTCTGAACCGTTACAAGTTAATAATGGTTAGTTAATAATAACTAACAATTATTAATAATTGGCTACATGCGTGCACAAATCTTAAAATGAATATCAAAGCATTTAATGCTTTCAAAAGTGCATTATTGCAGTTAAATGACGTCATAAAAATATTTTTTAATACAGCAACGGCCTATAGACGATTGTGTACAAATTTCAACTCTCTAAGCATAAAAGTACATTAGGGGCTACGATGATAACAGACACACACAACAGACAGACAACTTAGTGAAAACCACTCAGGAGGTCTAAAAAACGCCTTATAACGGATATCTGGTGACATTTAAATTGAAACATTATAATTGATAACATCTAAACTCTTGATGTTGCTTTGCTTATGAGAAGGTTATAACACAAATAGTAAAAAAATATCTTCTCTTTTTTAACTGTCATTTTAATTGACTTAACAACACAAAGGTAAAAAAATCACGAATAATCACAGAAGAAAGTGAGGAGCAACTCGACTTATCCTTGTTAATACCTCCTGCGTTCGCGCATTCTGTTTGCTTTAACCATGGAATGTAAGTTCTCCTATTCTCTATCTTCATTCACGTCCCATGGGGTCAGAGAAAGTTCCTTAATGCGTCATCCCCTTATTCAAGATCCTTGACCAAACCAAATGACTACTGGATCTCCTTTCTGTTTTAAAGTTTATAGAAAAAATATGTTTATGACAGAAACATTTAATGCCTATTCTCATTCCAAACTAGTCTAAATATGAACTTCTATAGACAACTTTTATTTTTTTAATACCTAAATTATTTTTACAGATTTCTCAGTATTGGACAACTGTTTATTTCCATACAGTAAGAATCAATCAGTCCGGGATTACGTTACGTATATAAGCGAAAGAACTGCAGTAATGCATAACAGACTTAAAATGGCTCTTTGGAATCAAGAAACCAAGATGTCTCATTTTACACACAAACAATCAGTAGGTCATGTATTGTCTTTAATAAACCAACCCTTTTCATCGTCTCCAGCTTTTTTCAGCAATTGTTGTTTACTTTTCCTCATTTACACTGTAGGTATATGGGAAAAGTATTGTGTTCGCAAAAAATCCGAGACCGGGATGTCACCGGAATTATACGTTTCAGGTATTTTTAAGACCTCTTACCTTTGAAGGTTAGGCCCATTAAATTTCAAATCAGGTAGGGGTGATCTTCACCGATTTTTCGGTGAAAATTTGGTGAGATGCTCTATTCAGGAGAAAAACTAAGTTGCCCAAACCATTTTGCTGAAACAATTTTTTGGGAGTTTGAAAAATCCCCAATTTTTGTTCTTTTTAGGAAAAATTATGTTTCATAAATAAAGAACCAATTGTGATAAAATGGAGTTCTTGGTCTCGTTTTAAAGGAAAAGGATAGTATGTGTAGTATTTTAGTATGTGTTTATACATAAAGAAAATTATGTATCTGAGTTCCTACTTATAGTTTTGACTGATATTTTCTTAGACTCTTTTGATCAATTTTCACAAATTTTAAGATGTTTTTTGGTCCCTTAAGTTGTTGAAACTTTAGATGGGTGCTAATGTTTATCGTCTATAATAGTAGTATTCACCTAATTCCTTTAAAAGGGTGTGGCTCTCAGAGTGCCTTGAAAATGACAATTTTCACTTTTAGTAGTGTTATTGAAGCAAAGTTATGAAAAAAGGCTATCTTCAAAATTCTTAAAAAATAGCTGAAATATCCTTCATATAGTCTACTTTAAGGAACTCTATTAATATTTCAAATATTTTCTCGAAAGTACCAGTTGCATATAATTACGAGTAAAAAATGGGTTTCAGAAGTCTTTCTATTTAGTAGTTTGATGCGTTAAATAACATAATTTAAATATTTTTGTCTTATTACTTAGAAGACTCCAAAGACTGCTCTTTTATTACAGATATCCATAATTGAAAATGGTGAAAAAATAAAAAAAGTAGACTTATTCCCTTTTTAAAGATGACAACTCAGAAATAAAATTAGGGATGAAACATCTTTTGGGGCTCTCAGGGGCTCTGTGTAACCTTATTAAAACCTTCTCCAAGAGTAGGTTATAATAAATCGATCGTTTTCAGCACATTGTGTTTTGACTTGTATTTTTAAAGTTTATTGAATTACAAGTTATTATTATTACAAGTTATTGAAATTTTGTACTGATTATTTGATTATATTAAAGGCGATTGTGGTTAGGTTACTGTTTTGATGTTTCAAAATTTAACCTATAGAGCCCATCTAGAAATAATATCCCTATGAAGAAGTAGCAGAAACGTCCATTCTTGATTTTTCACGTAAATAAATACTTTATTTACAGAGATAAACGTATATGCTACTGGGTAAATGCGAAAGGGCGTTCTAGCGTCCAATATAAAAAAACCCTAGACTCTTACTGTACAGTCGCGTTAAACGCACAGAGCTTGGTACATTAGTATAAACAAATGTACCAAGTTTTTAATATAAATTAAAAACTCTAATATAAAATTAATTCAAGTTCGGCAAAGTAAATTCCGCGTGTTGAGCAGTCGCGAAACCAGAAGTAAAATAAATTTAGTTCAAGAATTATTTGACTATAAAAGTAAATATTTCCAGATGATACGTGTTTCAGATGGTGACGAGCTTGGAGCTGATTCACTTTCAGAGGTCTTTGAACAAATATTTGGAATCTCTGGCTAAAGAAGTTATACCGGATCCAATGGTTCAGAGGCAAATCAAACTATTGTTTCAACCGGCAATGTGCAGTCTGACTGATGTCAAAATAGCAGAGGTACGAAAGTTTAGTTCTGCCTGGTATAATAATGTACACAATTTTAGTTATATTAATCTGAACAATAAACCATAAATAACAGTAAAACAAATTTACAATTATAAAATTCAATTTTTAAAACTATAAATCAGGGATTACACTTTTAAAAAGGACTAGTCATCCATCAAACAAAGACAAAAATTCCTATAATATATTTTTAATCAACATAGAAGGTTAAGCTTGAATTTGAAGCCCTACAATCGACAATAAAAAGCATTAATGCCCCCAGTGTACGTCCCAATGAACGTTAAAACTATGTTAATTTTAATTACTATACAGCAAAATATTCTAAACTTTATATTATATATAGTCTTCAACCATAAAAAGTTAAAATTCTCATGCAGTTATTATAATTAATACTATAAAAATAGTAATATACTTTCATAATTGGTTATATGTTATAATATTATTTTTTGCGTAAAACGTCATGATTTGAGATTTAAAAAAAAAGGTATATAAGGATTAAAAAGAATTAAATTATATGAAAGAAATTATAAAGAATAATAATACAATCTTTCCTATACGGAAAGATTGTCGACTTCCCTCTTATTCTACTTTTGACACTAGGCTGGTCCCCAAGTTAGTGATGAAAAGTGAAACACAAGTGACTCCCTCCGCCTTTACTTAATCCTTATGACTTTACAAGACTTTACTTGATCTTATAGAAGCTTGCACAAAGTAGCTTTTCGAACAGTACTATCATTTCTGTTTATTTTCCATTAATAAAATGTGCTAAAGGAAAAATGGCACTCTACAGAGTAAAAAACTCGATCAGCGTATTAAAAATGTATTTTATGAATTTATGTATCACAAATATTAAGATCGTGTACTTATGCTCCATTAAATTTAAAAGCAAAAATAAAAGATTTTTTTTATTTTTGAAATACTTTTGCAGTTTGAAGAAATTCTGTTTGCTATGGAGACAATCTACGAACAGCTACGGTGCGGAAATGGAACTCTCCAGGTGTTCAGTACCGATTCAAGGTAAGACGAATGTCAAAAATATAATATGTTACGTATGCTTCAATGGGTTAAATAAAGAAGAGCATTTACGAACATACTAGTGTTGAGAGTATAACTTGAAATACATTCATTCAGCACGTCAGAGACAAAGAATCCGCAGAAAATTTTATGAGTGCCTCGAAACCACTCCAAAAATGTATGGTCCTAGGGACCACTTAGAGGACCAAAATCGAAAAATCCATGATAAATGACCAACCAATTTTGGTAATTTATCATAAATAACATGAAAATTACCATAAACCAAAATACGGTCGGATGAATTTAAATTTCGAGTAGGACTCATTATTAATGTTTTTTGAGCACTGAATCGAATAAAACTAGTCCGAAATCGATACAACCACTCTAAAGTGACCAAAAGTGCGGAAAAAACGGTGGTCATACTATAAAACCTAAAAACGGCCGATAAACAACATTTCAAGAGGGGAGTTTTTAATATTTTTTGGGTATGTTCAATAAAAAATAGTCTACGGTCGATACGTGCGCTCAAAGCTAGGGTACCTGGGTTCAATAAAGACAACTATTTTTATCTTTATTTATTACATTATATATGCGTTTTTAACTACAAAATAATTCTGAGCGCGGTGGTGCGCATGTCGGCCCAATTTCCTTTGGAATGCGTTTTTCCGTGCTAACAATCCATTTCTTTTTAAGGTTACGGTTTATGCTTTATAACTTGAGCAGTTATCAATTATCAAGCACTACTCGCAGTTCATTTTTTCTGTATCTTTCAAAGAAAACACCAACTGAGCATAAAAAAGAGTGCAAATAAATAACCGCAACAGGATAATTATGCGCAATTTCCTTTGAAAAATACAGAAAATGATAATTGAGTAACTGCTCAAGTTATAAAGCATAAATCGGAACCTTAAGCAAGAAATGATTGTTAATCACGAGAGACGCATCCTAAAGGAATTTCGCCGACATGCGGACCACCACGCCAGAATTTTTATGTTATTCCAGACATAAGAGAGCCATGATTTTACAAATTGCTACTCATGCTTTTTCAAGCTTCATGTAACAATGTTTTTAAGCTTTTTGTTTATTAAATTATCTTTATTTATAAATTAATTGAGATACAATAACATAAAGATTAGCCTGTTCATGATGGCCCCAAGGCCTGAGCTGAACAGGCGAGCTGAAACGGCTTAACTTGCCGTTTTTTAAGCATTACATGTACAACTGTAAAAACTAAAAACTACTCTTACTCTTTTAACTATAAAACATACTCATTTGACTATATTAGGCAAAATTAAAGAACGGGTAAAAGACATTAAACTGGATCAAGAGAGAGTAATATTCTGGTGACAAGTGACTTTAATTAAAAAACTTAAGTAGGATATTAAGCAATTATATGACTGATCAATAAGTATAAAAGATGGTACATTCTCACTAGGTCCCTGTTACATTTTGTTAGAATCGACAATATTAAGCCCTAGGCCCTCATGTATAAAAGATCTACTACAACCTTGACTAGGACCCTTATAATGCTAGAATGGTGCTACATTGTGCCTTTTGGGCCCTGGAATGCGGTCCTAAAGTTGCACATCACGGACTTTTGCTTACTTTATTTACTTAACAAAGTAACTCTGTTGATTGATAAATAGGTTAGCGAAAACGGTTATCCTCAAACAATCAATTGAAATCTGTCCAGTCAGTTGATGTGAAACAATATTAATTTTCTTACGATGCATTTTTTGAAAATACTTTTTTAAATGCAATAAGATTATGCAGACATGAGAAACAATTTTGAAGAGTCATCAACTGTTTAAGCTATTACATTCACAAAGTAGTATCTTACTTTGTATTTATTTACTCATCACTAACTATTTACTAATTATTCTCATACTTAATTCGCAGATATTAATCATGCTATGAAGTTTAGTCAGAGTCCAGCAGAAATGAAACATTATTGGACAAGTTGGCGCGATGCTACAGGACGCAAGATTAGAAGCTTATTTGAACAGTACGTCGAACTGGAAGACCTCGCTGCAATTTCAAACGGTTAGTGAGATACTTTTAAAACCTGAAAGTAAATATAAATCTAGCTAAGAAAATTATGATTGCTAAATGTGAAGAAAATATTTCCACATTTCGGTAGTCCTGTTTTATTTATTTATTCGTTACAAAATTCATATTCATCAAAAGAAGAGTTTACCAATTCGCTAAACATTTTTAAACTTTCTTTAAAAATGCCTTGTTACAGCCTATTATTGTAATTATTCAGTGTTGGGAATCTTGGATAGATCCTATTTGCACTGCTACCGGAGGTCAAATGTACAATTCCCTCACAGTTATCCATTTCCTATAACAAGGTCCAGCATCTTCTTGGCAAGTGATTAATTGGTAGAGTCAAACTTCGTAAGTGTGCTGCTACCTAAGTTGGAGAAGCTAGGAACTCCCATCTGAGACGTATTGAGAGGCAGTTTCGGTATCTAATTTATAAAGCCTGCACACTGGGTCATCAATAAAGATACCAATGGTATGAAAAAGTATGTGCAAAGGTGACAGTCAATAGTCTAGTTACTGTTCTGCTTAAACTTGCGTGATCCTCAGTCAGCTTGGAATTGGGTCCTTTTAATATTAGTTTGTTGTGCCTTATGTACATGAATGGTGCAGGTGATTAATTAAAATCTAATCTTTGAAGATACTCTCTTGGATATAGTTTAGGGTAAGGCCACTATGGGTTCAGGGCCAGAAGTAATTTCAGACACCTTTATCCATGAGTGTCTGCTTGTTCGTTGCCTTCAACTCCCTTATTGCCAAACACCCATCTGATCGCTACAGCATTTTTGTGTGACAAGGTCAGAGGGTTTTTGACCAATCTCAGACAGGCTTAGAGTTAACTTCTTATGAACCAAGAGTTTTAATGGCAGCTTGGCTGTCATCAAAAAATATGTATTCTTTTTTTAAAAAATAATCCCGCCTGAAATACAGTGGCATACTTTCTATTATAGTATTATTTTATACATACTATCGTAGTATGTAGAGGCTAATACATATCCTAGTATTAGCCTCATACATACCGCTGCCAAAGCCACACTACATCTTGGATCCATCAGAATACCATGCAGTGTCACCAGAGGATTTAGAATGGGTCCCCGTAAAAACTTACACAACTAAGAGTGGATGGTTTTTGATATGAGTAATGAGTAGTCATATAATCAGACTTAATATCGAATATGGGATGCTGGATCACATTCATCGCGAATATGCCTGTTTATAATTTTCTCCGTGGTTTTGAGAAGAAAGGATAATAGATACATGGTTCTACAGTCCCCCTCCTCTTGCAAGAAACACGTTCAGTTTTATGAATAAAAGTGACCTAGGCAAATTTCCAGAAATATGCATGCTCTGAAAATATTGCAATGAAGCCCTGTGACTTAAAAGGTTCAAATGAGTTGAATGAAATCCGTTTAACTTTGCCAAGCGTTATACTGATATAATTAACTTATCTCAATCCTAATGCAGCAGTATTTTAACAGTAATAAGGCCTTCAACATATAATTTGACGAACACCATGTTTCAAACAGGTTTCAGTGACGCAGGAGAAATGTGGACACGCGACTATGAAACGGAAGACTTTATGCAACTGGTGGGTTGTCACTGGGAAGAAATAAGACCCCTTTACCAAGAACTTCATGCTTATGTCAGAGGAAGACTTCATCGCCACTACGGTCAAGTAGCAGTACCCGGGAAAAACAGCCCTATACCTGCTCATCTGTCAGGTTATTTATATTATCAAAATATAATTTAAATAAACGTTTTTGAATCAACTACCACATACGATGACAAAAATATTTATTTTTAGGTGATTTGTGGAGCAAATCTTGGAAAAATCTGTATAATATAACTGTTCCTTATTCTAACGCAAGCAGCAATTTTCAACTAGATTTAAAATCTAAGGTAAAAGTTATTCAATATCAGATCTACCTGGTCACCCCACTTTAGAGATATATTTTTTCCAATGGGGACAAAAGAGGTGTTTCGTACTATCCTAAATTAACAAACAACCTTTTAAAGAATAATTATTTTCTTAATGTTTTAGGTTATTCTATAGCATGGAATTACCTAAAGTCCTATGGAAATTAATGGGTCCCCCTTATAAATTTTTGGGGTGCCGCCCCCGAGAAAGTGTTACAAAATTTGATCGGTCCCCTTTATAAATTTAGAGGATACAACTCCCCCCCCCCCAAAAAAAATGGATATAATTTGCTCTAACCCAAATAATAGGAAACAATTTTTTTTCTTAAGAGAGAATAAGTGGTCCAGTTGGTCAACTAGTAAGTCTAGTAGAAGTAATCCAAAAACTAGTCAATAAACTGCCTGAATTGTAATTGTTAAATTTGTTCATGTACATCTATTGTTAGGTGTATTTATTGTTTAAGTAATTTTTTACGGTATAATAAATGTTATTTGTATTTGTACCAGGGATTTACAAAATCTAAGATGATTTTTCAAACTGAACGTTACTACACATCACTTGGGTTTCCTCCCCTTCCAGAGGGTTTTTGGAAGCATTCGATTTTAAATAAATGCTCCGGAGACGTAGCAAGTTTGTCATCAGCTTGGGACATGCATAACGGACGGGACTTTCGGTAAAGTTGAATTTATAAATAATAAGGTAGGTTTAGTAAACAGAGAACGAATAAAAATACATTTTTAGAATTATCTAATCCCTAAGCTATGTAATTGATTGAGTATATATTCAAATATATTTTAATTGAAAAATATATAAAACAAATAACAATAAAATAAAACATAATTAAAAAAATCAAAAAATTAGGTTTCAACTCAACTATGTTGATCTTCCGTTGAGCCAGATTATAAGTAATAAAGGGATGTTAAAGTTGAAACCATGAAAAAAATAGTGGGTATAGTAGTGTATTATGGCGATACAAAATAATCGCCACTAAAATAATTAGACAGAAAAATATGACTTTCTGGTGAGGAGATAACAAGCAAAATAAAGTATATTACCTTTTACTTTATGTTTATAACCTAAAATTTGAAATCTTACGTCAGAAGGTAAATTTTGCACTAAATTTAAGATCTGCCAAGTTAATATTGTAAGCATGCGCAGTTTATACAAAGCATGTGCAGTTTGTTTCTATCTTATGTTTTGTGATTGATTTTTCTCAATTTTAGCGAATTTCCTTAGGTAAAATCGCTAAAAGGATAGGCGTCACATTAGCACGTTTTCTCCATTGGATGTCACTAAAACCAGGTTTGTGTGACCAAATTAACCCTGTTTGCTGAGCAACCAAAATATTAAAAAATCGGTAAATTCAGGGTCAATATATATATATATATATAATATATATATATATATATATATATATATAGTATGTATGTATGTATGTATTTGTGGACACTTTCTTGTAAAGACGCTACCTTTTGAACGGATAAATATTTTTTAATCAAATTTGGTACAAAAATCAACCAATAGGTTCATGTTAAGAAGGACACGAACTCTATTGAAAACCAGGTTTTTGTGACGTCTTTAATCCTGTATGCTGAGCCAGCAAAATTAAAAAAAAATCGGTAACATATGGGTCAATATTTTTTTGCCAATCGAAAAAACCGGTCCAAAGTCAATACGATCAATCTAAGTGACCAAAAAGTCGAAAAAACGGAGGTCAATACCATAAAACCGAAAAATGGCCGCTAAACAACAAATTTCAAGTAGGGAGTCGAAATTCGATGTTTTTGGGCATGTCAGTTGAATGAGAGTGGTCCGGAGTCAATACGAGCACTCAAAGCCAAAGTACCTGGGTTCGAATCCTGGTAAGGAATATAATTTTTTATCGTTTTTTTTTACATTTTTTAAGTTAATAACTACAAAATAATTCGGGCGAATTTCCTTTAGGATGCGTGTTTCCGTGAATAACAATCCATTTCTTGCTTAGGTTTTTTTCTCTAATAGGTTCCGATATATGCTTTGTAACTTGAGCAGTTACTCAATTATCAAGCACTATTCGTAACTTATTTATTCTGTATTTTTTTAAAAGGAAATGCGCTATGACCTTTAAGGAATTCAATCATGAAACTAACTGAGCACAAAATTAGTGCAAATAATGTAGTGCTTTGCCAATTTTAAAGGCATAGTTTTGTACAACTAACACGATATTTATGTTATGTTAAAACTAATAATAATTGAGTAACGGCTCAAGTTATAGAGCATAAATCAGATTCTTTAGCAAGAAATGGCTTGTTAAGCTAGGAAACACGCATCCTAAAGGAATTTCTCCCGACATGCAGACTACCGCGCCAGAATTTTATTTATGGCAATCATCGTTACATGGCAAATCTACTTAGCGCCCCATATCCCCTTATTCAAGATTATTGACTTAGCAAATAATTTAAACTGGATACAATTTTCTAAAAATATATAAAGATAAAGATATTCCTTCATTAGTAATAACTCTCACATACTTCTGAGATGTGAAGCCCTAGCCTTTCAAAGGTTCTCCAACTTTGGTAGCAGCACTCTCACTAAGTTTGACTCTACCCATAAATTACTGGTCAAAAAAATCCTAGACCTAGTCCGGGGAAAAGGATTATTCTGACCTGGATCAATTGAAGGGATTGTACAATAGACTTCCAGTCGCAGTGCAAATGGGGTCTATGCTCGACTCCAATCTCAATCTTTAATAATAATAACTCGATGGTCAAAATAAGCAAATTTAAGTGAATACTTCTAAATAAAGATGATTTGATTAATAAAGATGATGATAGCTTTATTGTACAGGGTTAAGATGTGTTTAAATACAACACTGGATGATTACTTAGAACTACACCGTCAAATAGCTCATGTTCAATATTATAGAGAATACGCCAATCTTTCCTTTCCATTTAGAAGAGGGCCGAATCCAGGTATTTATTGACATAAAATATAAATAAAATATAAAGGCGAAGGAAGCAAGAAAAGACCAATCCTATTTGTATCTTTGTAACATTAAAAGGTTATGATAATGACAGTCTTGCCTCTCAGTGGCAGTACACCAGTGAGTGGGTATTTTTCTCACAGTGGCAATACACCACTGGGCGAGGTTCTTCTTTTAGTGGCAGTACACCTTTAATTTAGTGCGGGAGTGTTTACTTTTTCTTATTAATACAGTAGGTATTTAGGAAAAGTATTGTTCACAAAAATCTCCGAAACCGAGATGTCACCGTAATTATCCATTTTAGGTGTTTTTAAGACAAGGTGGGTTTCACAAAGTTGTCTGACTGTATTTGGGTGTGCATCTGTTATCATTGTATCTCCAAGTGTATTTATGGTAAAGAGGTAAAACTTAATCAACTTACGCTAAATCTTTAAGTGTAGTAGTGATATCCGGAAAATAATTTTGTTATGTCTACAATATACCTGGCATCTTTTATGATCAAAGAAAAAGAAAGTACTTTATCTTCTAAAGAGTACATAAGAAATTTTACATGTTAAGTACATACATAGTTTAAAAATATTTAAAACATGCAAGAGAGTTAAAACTTTGTACAACAATTAGTAAATAGGTGTAATTGTGCTATTCGGAAAATATGTTTTTATGACGACATTAAATCGCAATAATGACTCAGCAAAAATTTTGAAACATAGAACGGGGAAACATGATGCGATCTCTAAATGCCAAGTTTCGTCGTTATCAGCATTAGTTATACTTTTATCAAATGACTTGTGTATAGGCTTTTTAAAAAATTGTATAAAATCAAAAAATAATCCAATTAAGTTGAAATTTGGTACAAGCGTACACTTTTACTTAATAATAAGTACACTAAGTTTTGTTGCAATACGACAAGTATATATCCATGATTTTTGTCGGATCCAAAAAAAAGATAAGCAGCATCCAGCGTGGTAAGTGCATGCATGGGCGACTTCTGGAATTAAAAGTATATATTTGCTATCTGAGGACAAGCATCTTTGAGGATGTTTTAACGAATAAATTTAACACTTTAACGAGGATGTGCATAGCAAATCTGAAGTATTGAGGAAGAGTTCCGAGGAACCCCATACCAGATTTTTTTTCTCAAAAATCCTTTTTAAGAGTACGAAAATCTTTTTTTATCAAAATAATATTTATGTTTTAGCCTTTGACAAAGGAATCTCAGGGGCTTTAGTCTTGTCAGTTATGTCGCCAACCTATTTATCAAAAATGGGTTTAAGTAAGGTGACTAATTCAAAAGAAGCTGATATCAATTACTTACTTTATGTAGCTCTTGACAAAGTTGCTTATCTACCATACAGCTACATTGTTGATTTGTGGAGATTTAGAGTATTTAATGGAGAGATCAGACCTCAAGATTATAATAGCAAATGGTGGAAAATGAGGTACAAGCTTATTAATTATACAGACTGGTCCAAGTCTCCTCCTCCTCCCATCCCTCTTAAATATTAAACCATTGGATACAAAATAATGAAACGTTGGGAACTTTTTTGTGTAAAGGGAAATTCTTTATCTTTAAATTTGCAATAAACCATTCAACACCAAATTTTGTAAAAAAAAGTAAATTGGGTTGTTCTTATATTGTTTTGAAAAAATAAACTCTAAAAATATAATGTTCTATTGACAAAAGTCAGTTAACAACAATCCCCATTATAAAGGATAGAATATTAAAAAAATTGAGGTATGAACCCAAAACCTTCCCTATGCAGGTTAGCTTTTTATACTGTAAACAAAGAGACTAATACTTAGAGGTAGTACATGGGCACAATGGCACAGTGATAAGGGGTCAGGAAGTGAGACAGCCTCCACGAGATGCCATAACTATACTCCCCCCTACTATTGTCTCTCAAGAGAGAGACTAGATACTCCCCCACCCCTCTACAACCCCTATTGTAGCACACACTCTACAAACGGCAGGCATTTTTCAGTGACGCCAATTTAAACCACTTTATTCAACACAGACAATTAAAGAATACATTCAATCGACAATCATTAGAACTTATTTTAAATTAAATTTACTTAATTTAAGACAAAACTGTGGGAAAATAATTAATATTTACGTAGGATTGTAATTACTATGAAAAATAGAAAAAATGTCATCACCAATGTACAGTTACGGCACCTAGCTACCCAAGGAATGATAAGAGCTGTTGTATCCCCCCTCTAAGTATTAGTCTCTTTGACTGTAAAAAATGATGAGGATTTTAAGAAAAATGGTGCAAGAAATAATGGACAAATGAATGTTTTTACAATTGGCAGCAATAAAACCATAACCATAGAAAAAAGAGACAATATTTGCATATTTATATATAAGTAAGAAATATTTAAAAAAAAAGGTTTTCTCTTGCATCCATAATAATAAAAGAAAATTAATTTTATAGCTGTTGTCAATCAATATCCTTTTGCAGGTTACAGTACCAAGGTATAATACCTCCGGTTAAAAGAACAGAAGAAGATTTTGATCCTGGGAGTGAATATTATGTGGCTGCAAATAAACCATATTTACAGTAAGACATTACTTATGTTAGACAAGATTACCAGTTACCTCAAGAATGAATTTTTTATAGGAAACTTAAACAAAAGACACTCTTTTTAATTTTGGGTTATCAGTGAAGTTAAATGATTTCTGAGCTCAAATTTGAAAAGTTTGGCTCAGAAGAGAGGTGCAGATCATTTTTAAATCAAATTTTGTAAAAACCCTCAAATGTGCAAACAATATTACATAAATATAAATAAAAATTCAAATATTCTCAAATTTTATATTTTGAATATAAGTAATTTTAATGCTCTTTTTACAGAAATTATATAAGTACAATACTCGAGTTTCAATTTTTCGAAGCACTTTGTAAGAAAAGTGGACGAAATCAAGATAAAGTTCCTTTGTTTAAATGTGATATACATAACTCTCAAGCAACAGGTCATCAGTTACGGTAAAAGTCAAGTAATCAATAATTCATTGCCATAAAAACATTAATTTTATAGTAAGTTTAGGTAAAAACTGAATTGAAAATAAAAAAAAAAAATAAGACTAAAAATTAACTAAGAAATGAAATTTTTCACTGTAACTTTTCATATAAAGCAATTGAGATAATAAATAAACATACACACATATTATATATATATATATATATATATATATATATATATTATATATTATATAAAGTCCTGTGTGACTTACATGGGTGTTTAAAATAATTTAAAAAATTTTCCTTTGCTTCGACAAAAACTTTTAATTTCACTTCTTTAACATCATTAACACATTAAATATATACATTGTAATAAAAATTCATTGTAATTAAAATATTTCAACAGGATATAGATACATCAAAGATTTCATTATTAAAAAAAAAAAAAAAAAAAAAAAAAAAAAATTAATAAATATAAAATATAAATTAAAATATAGAATTCACATAATTCTTCCTATTTTTCTTGTTATGGTAAACATTATTCTTTTTCTTTCTCCTTACCAGTGTTGACTTGTTCATTCATCCAAATAAATAAATAAAATAAATTTAAACAAAACATAAAATTATACACTTAACAAATTGTAAAATAAACTAAATTTAAAATTGTAAAGAGGTTTAAAATATCACTTTATGTATTCATAAATTTTTGTAATGTCGTCACTGCAGAAATCTTCCATTTTTTTTCAAAATATTTCGTTTTTTCCAAAACTTTTTCGTTTTTAGCTTTGTTTGGTTGGTCATCTACGTTGGCAACGCTAGGTCGATCGAAGCTAGAGGCATGGCGTGATTGTTAATTTATTTAAGTTTCTTAATTCTTTCTTTTCAAAATGCAATAAATCTAGCCAAATTCATCACTCCAGGGACTAATGTAAGTTATGATCATGTTTCTTTCCACAAAACTTTACTTTGGAGTTTGAAATTTCGTCGTCAAAGTAGACATGGGCCTAATCCACATGTTTTCGATTCCAGGTTCCCGTCATTTCAAGTTGCTGATTAAGTTGCTAATTGCTGATTTCTTTTCTCTAAAAATGATAGAGGTATTGTGAACTAAGTTACTAGTTTCTGATGTAAATCAAGTTTATTCACATATTTGGTATTCTGGGATGATTTAGAATCTTAACCCCCACCCTGTCTTTGTCTTAGGTTATGAACGAACCAGTGGACCGTAGTGGAGCTGGACTTGAAATAAACATGTTTTGATGTAAGTAAAGGTTATGCAAAGGTTAAATTTACACTATGTTAGTTGTATACATTGTAATTTGTTGAAGTCATGTAGACTGATGGTTTTGGGTGTTCTGTTTTGTTCCAGACACCGCATTTAAGTAACACATTTTTTAAGCATTTAAACTTCGAAATTTTTAAGCATTGGATTTTACTCATTAGAGATCATGGATTACATATCATAAATTGTACGGATTACCGCTTTTGGGGATCTCAGGAATTGTGCTGAAACGTGAAGGACTGCGACCTCCTCCTTCAGGTTCCAGCTCTGCATATTCTCTCGTTTTTCTTTATTATTGCTCTAGAAGGTAGGGTTACACTTTTCCTTTAAAATTTTATGCCTTGCCGAGGCATTTCTGCAACTCAATGGATTTGAAATAACATGCTTAGGATCATTTATTTGACTAATATACTTAACTAAAGTTTTATTATTTTGTTTATCAAAATTGCTATATTAATATGTGAAGAGCTCTAAGAAAATCAAATAATTTAATAGATATCATTTCAATATTGGATTAAATCATTATTCTGCAAAAAATTTTAAATAATTTAATTAATATGTGAGTGAGTGGTGTGTTCAGTCGCCACAAGCAATCATTATTCCTTATCTTTGTAGTTCTGGAATCTGATTTTTTAAATATATTTTATCACATCTGTTTCTGATTCAGTTTATGTTTCGCATCGTTAGAGACTAATGGATGCTTGTGACTTCTAAATGTGAGTGAGCATATTCTTTATTCTCTATATATTGTTTGATGTACAAGTAGCATCACTTCACACTGACACTCGTCATAAAACTAAAGTATATTGTATTTTAAAAAAAATTTGTTGTATTTCATTTATTTCACATATATAAAAATATTGTTGTACCCTTACCTTTATATTGTAACAAATATATGTATATATTGCACTCAACTACTACTTATTGTTGTTGTGTCACTTTATTAAGCTTGTCAGACAATACCTGAGTCGAGCTATCCGTCGCACCTCATCTAAAATATTAAATCCCTCAGATACCTTTATTTATATACCTATAAAGTCAAAATATTAATCCCTCAGATACCTTCACTTATTCTTACCTTTTTGCTTCAGTACCTATACTACCTGTACCTTACCTATCTCCGTACGTTACGTACCAAACCTATCTCAATATCCTTACGTTACGTACACCCCCCCTCCAAACCCCCGTACGTTACATTTGGCCCTGAGCAAACAGTGGACTCTTTTGTTTTATATTGTTTTGTCTTGACAAGTGCTTATTGTTGATGCCTAAGACAAGAAGTGGTTTGAGTACTCGCAATACCATGGATGAACAAGCTAACCAAGCCCTTCTGGCTCAAATTCAAGAGTTAACTGATCGTCTTAATGCTCTGGAAGAGAACCGAGTGAATGTACCCTTGGTCCAAGGTAATCCTGTTAATGTTATAAATGGGGAATTAGGTGAACAGTTGGTCACTTATCTTAAGAATGCAAATAGATCTAGGAATGATTTCTATCATAAATTTTCTAATGAACGGGATGATAACCCAGTAACATTTATTAATAATTTAAAAATTTTGTAAGAGATCACAATCTAGCGAATAATTTTAGGCAGATTGTTGAGCGCAGTTTAAAGGAGGTGCTGCTCTTGGTTTGAAAATATTGACTATGATGTTGAATTTAATGAATTTGTGAATCTTTTTATGAACAGATTTTGGAATGATCAAACTGTGTCTAGAATTAGATCTGAAATATCCACGGGCTCTTACACTAGAAAGTGTAAACTTACCCGTTATGAGTATGCTAACAAGTTGTTTGCTAAAGCTAAACAGATCAGTGGGCAATGGGAAAGATTTGAGGAGACTGATCTTATCAGGTTAATTTCTAAGCATTTTGGTATGAGTTTTGCTAATACTTGTAGGACACAGAGAGTCCGTACTTTAGAAGATCTGGAGCTTCTTCTCCATGAATTTAATGATAATGAATTATTTCAAGATAGTAAATTTGATTTTAATCCTAGATTTAGATCTCATAGAAATGCGGTGTATCAAAATCATAACAGAGAGAACTCTGATAATAGAGATAATGTTTTTAGGGATTCTTGTCAGTATCGTAATGACAATTCTTATCAGAATCGATATAGAGATGATGTTAATAATCGATATCCGAACAATCGATATGATAGTTCTAATAATCGATCTAGAGATAATGCTAACAATCGATATGATTTTAATAATCGATATCCTTCCAACAATCGAAATGATAATGCTAATAATCGATATCCTTCTAACAATCGAAATGATAATTCTAACAGTCGATATAATGCTAATAGATATGATAATGGCAACAATCGATATAATAGAAGTAATCAATTTAATGGAAGAGATAGGGACAGATATCAACATGATAATAACTCTCTAAGAAATCAACCTTCTAATATTGGAAGTAATAATGCTAATAAAAGAAATCAATTTAATCCTAATGTTAATGCTGTTTATGTTAATCCAAATCAGCAAAACCAAGACAATGCTCCAAATGGAGATAATAATAATGTTAATGTAGATTTAAACTAATAACCGGGATCGAGATACCAAGCTATTATAATAATGTAAACCATGTAGATTTAAGTAATAATGAGACTGAATTTGTAAAATTAAGTAACGATGAGACTGTTATAGATAATTTAGAATGTTATAGCCATAAGATTGATAATGTAGAATCTAGAGTAGAAATTGACGAAAGCATTAAATGTAATGCGGGTTTAGTAGGAAATAATTGTAAGGATCAACGGAGTTCTACGAGAGTGGTAAATTGTATTAAGTTAGACAATGAGGATCAACGGAATTCAATGGACATTGACTGTATTAGTTTAGTTCAAGAGGATGAACGGCCTTCAACGAAATCTTATTGTGATTATGCTAACCTTAAGGATCAACGATTATCATCGACGGAAAATATTAGTAATTCTATTGCCGAAAATTCAACTTTAATTGAAAATGAACCAACGACAATTGAATCTTGTTTAAATGAGAATACTGGAGATAAATTATTTCTTGTGCATGGCACTACTACAGCTTTGATAGAAACTAAGCAGAACCCAAGGCAATCATCAGTGGCAGTGAACCGTCACAAACAGGATAGTGATAACAAATCTACAGACATCTTGAATGAAGAATTGTTTTTAAATAATTTGTTCCAAAATATTGATGTAGTAAATTCTGAGGAATGTGTCACCGATAAGAAGGATCATCATCAGTTACCTAAGATCATCGCCAAAGTATGTAATAAACCAGTGGATGTTTTAATTGACTCGGGAGCAATGATTTGCTGCGTTCAAGAAGAATATTTCTTCAAGACTTTTGGACAGGATACCTCAATTACACGCTTACCTGTAAAGAATATCACTATATCTGGTGCAGCAACGAAGAAGAAATATAGGATAAAGGAACAAGTTTTCTTGGAACTCACTGTTGGCGGAGCCAATATCACTGTTAGTTTTCTTGTTGTACCTTACTTAACAGAGAAGTTTATTTTTGGAATTGATTTATTATATGCCATCAAGGGCAACTTAGATTTTGAGAAGCGATTATTCACTTTCAACACCAGTAGAGATGGATTTCAGAGTGTCCCGTTTAATCTACAAGAATCTTCAACGAATATTAAAGTGGCAAATCTTCATACTCTTCAGACTAATTACCAACCTATTCATACTATGAGTGACGAAGTTGATAAGCGAATCAAAGAAGCTATTGAAGGACTTAGTAATTTAGATAAACGTCAGAAATTAGTATTCTACAACTTATTACATGAGAACAAAGAAATTTTCGAGGATCGAGTAGGATGTATACAGAATTATATTCACCAACTTAAAGTTAAGGAAGATGTTCCTTACTTCTATAAAAGCTATCCGATACCTTATGCTAACTTGGATAAAATTGATCAGGAGTTACAGAAGATGCTGCAACAAGGGATTATAGAGCCGTCAACTAGTTCATATATCAACCCTATAGTAGTAACCGCCAAAAAGGATAATTCTATACGAGTCTGTTTAGATGCTAGATTCTTAAATAATATGTCTTTATCAGATCATGATATGCCACCTACAATAGAGCAAATCTTTCAACGTTGTGAGCGTACTAAATTTTTATCAACAATTGATCTACGTCATAGTTTCTGGCAAGTACCTTTAGCACAATCTCATCGAAAGTATACGGCATTCATTTTCAAAGGACGCACTTACCAGTTCTGTAGAGTACCGTTTGGTTTAAAATCCAGTCTATCTTCATTGATAAGAGCGCTAGGTTATGTGATTCCAAGAGAGTTAGAAAAGTACATTCTTCAGTATATAGACGATTTACTTTGTTTAGGATCTACCTTTGAAGAACATATTCTAATATTAAGGAAGCTATTTAGCTGTTTTAAGAAACACAACGTAACATTAAACCTACAGAAATGTAAATTTTTTCAAACCGAAGTGAAATACCTAGGATTTATCATTGGTAATCAGACAGTTCGTCCTGATGCTGATAAAGTTAGAGCTATTAAGGAGTTTCCAGTACCTAAGAATAGAAAAGATTTAAAATCCTTCATTGGTCTTGTGATGTTTTATTCTCGTTTTACCAATCGGTTAGCACACTGTCTTAGTGGTTTGAATCATTTACTGAAGAAAGAAAATAAGTGGAAGTGGGATCAACAGTGTTCTGACGCTTTTCAACAAGTAAAGGAGTTATTCACAGAAGAAATTCAACTTGCACATCCAGATTTCAGCAAGCCTTTTTATGTACATGCCGATGCAAGTGGCTATGCACTAGGAGCTTCACTAAGTCAATTAGACTCGTCAGGAAATTTCAGAGTAATTGCACTCTCGTCAAGATTATTGCGACCACCAGAAGTCACGTACTCCATAACAGAGTCAGAACTTTTGAGCTGCATTTATGCAATCAAAAAGTTTTATACATGGCTAGCTCATGCTAAATTTTACGTGCTCACGGATCACAAAGGACTGACATATATACATTCGTGTAAAAGCCCTTCAGCCAGAGTTGCTCGTTGGTTACTTTTTCTGCAGTCATTGGATTGTGAATTTTTATATGTACCAGGAAAATCCAATACAGGACCGGATGTTTTGAGCCGTAATCTTAAGGATAGTTGCATTAATGGTCAGAATTATGTTATTAATCATATAAACGATCATAATGAATATGAGTTTTTGGATAACATCAGAGAGTATCAAGAAGTGGATCCTTTTTGCATCAATATCATGAACAACGTAGATGAGCATCCACATTTTGAAGTTATTAATGGAATTCTTTATGCTAACCAGAACGATAGTATTAAACTTGTTATACCTGAAGACATAATCATCAAACTTATATCGCGATTACATTGGGAGTATTGCCATTGTGGTATCAATAAAACTTATAGTGCCATCAAAGAATATTTTTTCTGCAAGCGTTTAAAGAAACATGTTGTTAATTTTATCACCAGGTGTCGCACGTGTCAGTTATGTAAAGATGCTAACAAGACTTTATACGCTCCTTGGTCTAGCATTGTGGCTCACCAACCAGGAGAAATAGTATCTGCTGATTTTTATGGACCTCTCATAAAAGGAAAATCAGGTGTGCAATACATTTTGGTTATCATTGATAATTTTTCCAAGTATACTAAGCTATTCCCGATCACCAAAGAGACGGCGTTTAATGCTATTAAATGTTTAAAAATGTACATCCAGGAGTTAGGCAATATTAAAACTATTTTAACTGACAATGGAACGCAATTTTTGTCACATAAATGTATCAAATTTTTGGAAGAAAACTACATCAAGCACATACTTACTCCAATTCGGCACCCACAAGCGAATATTAGTGAAAGGATTAATAAAGATTTGGGCAATGCTTTCAGAGTTTTAATATCACATAAACATAGTTTATGGCCTTCAGTGCTACCTGACATAGAAAGGATGATTAATGAAACCCATCAGAGCACTATCAAATGTACTCCAACTTTCGCACATTTTGGCAGACCGCCAGAGAGAAAGTGGAAACCGTTTATCCAGAGGTTGAATCCTATTATTGAAGAACAAAGACAAGAGAACATCAGTAGTAATATCGAGAAGGAAGCCAGGAAGAGGAATGCTAAATTTGCTGCAAATAAAGTTATCACTAGATTCCAGACTGATGAACTTGTTCTTGTTAAAGCACTTTGCGTCAGTGAGGCTGACAAAGGTATTACAGCTAAATTCTTACCAAGATTTGATGGACCTTATAAGATTGGAGATCAATCTCAAGACCCAATTTATGTTCTTTTAGATGAGAGAGGAAGAATAAAAGGAAGGTTTCACACTTCTATGTTAAAGCCTTTCAGAACACCATTAATTCAAACTCCTATTGAATTTTAATTTTAAGTCTCAAAATTGTAAATCTTATTAAAATGTATAAAATATAAATTATAATTAAGTATTATTTAACAATTGGATCCGTCCCGGGATAAAAATAATTAACATTAGATGTAAGAAATTGTAGTAAATCATAGAGTAAATGACCTTAAGAATCTAAATGAAACTTATAAGACCTCGCTTCGTATTATTATTATTATTATTATTTTATCTTATAATTATGATTTTATTTGTGTAACTTCAATTACTTTTATATAATTTTTTTTCTAGTTGAGTGTAATTTATATCTGTAATTAATTAGTAAGCCTTTAGTTAGGATTCCATATTAGAGTAGACTTTGAACCCTATGAAGTGACCTTTGATCTATGAGAACAAGAGAATTCTCTTCAACCCTTAGTAGATATATATATGTAACTTTATACTATGCATACGTTAAAAAGAAACTTATAATAAAATATAAATAAATATCAGTCATAAATTATTTTTTATGAATTCTACAATATATTAAGCTTCATGTTAAAAAATTTAAAAATTTTTGCTCCGACAAAAATTTTCTAAGTTTACCTAGGAAGTTATGTAAAGTCCTGTGTGACTTACATGGGTGTTTAAAATAATTTAAAAAATTTTCCTTTGCTTCGACAAAAACTTTAATTTCACTTCTTCAACATCATTAACATATTAAATATATACATTGTAATAAAAATTCATTGTAATTAAAATATTTCAACAGGATATAGATACATCAAAGATTTCATTATATTAAAAAAAAAAAAAAAAAAAAAAAAAAAATTAATAAATATAAAATATAAATTAAAATATAGAATTCACATATAATTCTTCCTATTTTTTCTTGTTATGGTAACATTATTCTTTTTCTTTCTCCTTACCAGTGTTGACTTGTTCATTCATCCAAATAAATAAATAAAATAAATTTAAACAAAACATAAAATTATACACTTAACAAATTGTAAAATAAACTAAATTTAAAAATTGTAAAGAGGTTTAAAATATCACTTTATGTATTCATAAATTTTTTGTAATGTCGTCACTGCAGAAATCTTCCATTTTTTTTCAAAATATTTCGTTTTTTCCAAAACTTTTTCGTTTTTAGCTTTGTTTGGTTGGTCATCTACGTTGGCAACGCTAGGTCGATCGAAGCTAGAGGCATGGCGTGATGTTCTTGTTAATTTATTTTAAGTTTCTTAATTCTTTCTTTTCAAAATGCTATAAATCTAGCCAAATTCATCACTCCAGGGACTAATGTAAGTTATGATCATGTTTCTTTCCACAAAACTTTACTTTGGAGTTTGTAATTTCGTCGTCAAAGTAGACATGGGCCTAATCCACATGTTTTCGATTCCAGGTTCCCGTCATTTCAAGTTGCTGATTAAGTTGCTAATTGCTGATTTCTTTTCGCTAAAAATGATTAAGGTATTGTGAACTAAGTTACTAGTTTCTGATGTAAATCAAGTTTATTCACATATTTGGTATTCTGGGATGATTTAGAATCTTAACCCCACCCTGTCTTTGTCTTAGGTTATGAACGAACCAGTGGACCGTAGTGGAGCTGGACTTGAAATAAACATGTTTTGATGTAAGTAAAGGTTATGCAAAGGTTAAATTTACACTATGTTAGTTGTATACATTGTAATTTGTTGAAGTCATGTAGACTGATGGTTTTGGGTGTTCTGTTTTGTTCCAGACACCGCATTTAACGGAATTTTTTTAAGCATTTAAACTTCGAATTTTTTAAGCAGTGGATTTTACTCATTAGAGATCATGGACTACCTATCATAATTGTACGGATTACCGCTTTTGGGGATCTCAGGAATTGTGCTGAAACGTGAAGGACTGCGACCTCCTCCTTCAGGTTCCAGCTCTACATATTCTTGTTTTTTCTTTATTATTGCTCTAGAAGGTAGGGTTACACTTTTCCTTTAAAATTTTATGTCTTGCCGAGGCATTTCTGCAACTCAATGGATTTGAAATAACATGCTTAGGATCATTTATTTGACTAATATACTTAACTAAAGTTTTATTATTTTGTTTATCATAAATTGCTATATTAATATGTGAAGAGCTCTAAGAAAATCAAATAATTTAATAGATATCATTTCAATATTGGATTAAATCATTATTCTGCAAAATTTTAAATAATTTAATTAATATGTGAGTGAGTGGTGTGTTTCAGTCGCCACAAGCAATCATTATCTCCTTATCTTTGTAGTTCTGGAATCTGATTTTTTAAATATATTTATCA